>JAHTLZ010000015.1:579333-600561 GCA_023846285.1 Phrynocephalus versicolor
CTTTCTTTCTTTCTTTCTTTCTTTCTTTCTTTCTTTCTTTCTTTCTTGGAAGACTCCTCTGGTTCCATTTGCTACAGAACACTGCAACAAAGAATCCCTCAGAAAATGGCATTTGAGGGTGGTAAGGACTGAAGCTGAGACTTGCTACATGAAAACCAAGCACAATCCGTGTGTTGTGGACTGTGTCCAGTTATGTTCTGGCATTGCAACCAGAGGTTGAAAGTGTGATTGGCTGTTATGCCTTGTAGGAGAAGATTCAGCCCATGCAGTCTTAGTGTTCCCCACAAGAAGGGGAGGAGCCTCAAAGCACAATGGTTAAACTGCTGCATTGCAGCCAAAACTTTGCTCACAACCCGAGGTTTGATCCCAGGTTGCAGGCTCAAGGTTGACTCAGCCTTCTATCCTTATGAGATCGGTAAAATGGATAACCAGCTTGATAGGGGGTGCAATGTGTAGCCTGCATAATTACATTGTAAACCCTTTAAGCTTTAAGCGCTAGGGGGCAATATAACATCTGAGATTCTATACCTAGAAAACTCTGTGCAAGAAGTCACCATAAGTCAGAATCATCTTAACAGCACACAGTTGTTATTATATTGTGTTTACTTCTGAGGCAGCAGTCTTTAAAGGTAACAAAACACAAAATCAATCAGAACATTTTTGTTCCCAGGTTCACATTCTGGAAGCCAGTGATCACGTGGGAGGTCGGATCAAGACCTATCGTGAGAAGGACTGGTACGTGGACTTGGGACCTATGCGTCTGCCCAAGGCACACAGGTATGGAGCAAGGCACAGTACCAGGCACGCCCCCCCCAAAAAAAAACAACACTCTTCCCTTGTTGTCCTGGATACAAGTGCAAGATGAGAATATGGGAATGCAAAGGGAGAGAAACTGATCTCAGCTTGGCAGTGGTGAAGCCTCCTTGGGAGGTTCCATTATTTATCTTCTACAAACCATTCAAATAATGTCCATTTGTTTGCATTCAGTAAATTTAGGACATTTCTAGACCACTCTTCAAAATATATATTTCTAGGAGTTTAACATCTTCTCTCACCGTTCAAGGACTCTGGCTGTGTTCATATTTGCCCAGTGGCAGTTTAGGGGGATGTATGGTTTTGTACAGCCACTCTAGTGAGAGGATGTGAGTGTAAATGGAAGGAACAAGTTCTCAACCTTGCAATGATTTCTTTTATATAACAATTTGCACTATGTCTACCAGCAATCATTTTATTGTATTGTATTTAGACTGGTTTTAGCAAAATATTTATCCCGGGCTGCTCAAACTTACCACATACTTGAACTCTCTAAACTCCCAGAACCTCCCTGCACCTAAAACTATTTGATTACTAATGCAGGATCAAGGGAGTTTAAGGACACCATAGTTAGAGAATGTCAGTTTGGGGAAAGCTATCTCACACTGTAAGACTGAGGGATGGGGCTGCCTTTTAAAAAATCTTCTTAAACTTTAGGGAGATAAAACTTTTAGGATAAGAGTGAGCAATCTCAGAACCCAAAGGCCCTTCTAGAATCTTTTTTCTTATGGAATACAGCTTTAAATAGCAATGAAGCACACAGTCATGGAGCATTGGCGCAGAATCTAAATATAATCTCACTCATACCAATATTCCTTGCATTTTCAGTTCACAATTTCATTTTAATATGCAACCAATATGAAGAAATTAAAACAGCACTGGGAGCTAAAACAAGGCGTAGAGCCATTCTGCCTAGGGATTCCGGGAGCTGTAGCCTACAAACCTAATTTATCCCCACAGCTAATATACAGTTGGATTGCATTTCTGGGGGCTTGGCAATTAGAAATGGCTCCCCACATGTCAAAATCTGCTGTTGCCCCACCGGTTTTGTGTTCAAAAGAAGAATGTGTACGAGCAACTGAGCAGACACAGTTCAAAGCTTCAGATTTGGAGCCTCTAATTCCCGGAATTCAGCATTCACTGTAATTATGTTCTACTATATAGAGAGGGGAGATAGCTTTTGTCACAGAAGTGAGTACGCCCTTTCACATTTCGTACATATTTTAGAACAGTGGACCCTCGTATAACAAACGGTTTGTATAACATAAAATCTGTACAACATAAAAAATTCCGGAGATAGGGGCAAATTCGTACAACATAAAGATGGTCGCAATTAGGGATGAATCCATTTTCAATGCATTCCTATGGGAAATTCATATAAAGGAAAATTTGCTTAATATAATTTCATATGGAACAAATTAATTCCTTTATACAAGGTACCACTGTATATCTAAAATGTATTTAGTATATCTAAATGTGACAACACTGAAGAAATGACACTTGACTACAAGACTTCCCCTCAGTTTTTGCTGAATTTTCCTCTGTGCTCTCCCTAGGATTATTCGGGAATATCTAAAGAAATTCAACCTGACGCTAAACCCTTTTGTTCAGACGGATAAGAACGCCTGGTATTTGATTAGGAACCGAAGGCAAAGGGTGGCCAGTGTGAATGCAAACGCTGACCTCTTTGGATATGAACTGGATCCCCACGAGAAGGGAAGGTCTCCAGATGAACTCTATGTAGGGACCCTGGACAAGGTACGTCCTTTGTGAAGACAAAAGGAAAACTCGTGAAGCTTAACATGTTTATTCCTTTGACAGTTTTTGTGGATTATGGTCCACTTGCGCTCTCTGTCTCTCTCTCTCTCACACACACATACCCTTTTTGTGTGTGAGGAAGACATTAGGCACTAGGCAGAAATAAACTTATAGTATTTCCCACTTCATACATAAAGAGGCAAAATGGACATAAGGGCTGCTCTTAATGATACTAGCACAGTGGTTCTCAACCTTCCTAATGCTGTGACCCTTTAATGCAGTTCCTCATGTGGTGGTGACCCCTTGCCCTGCTTGGAAGAGGCCACCAGCCCCCTTTGGCAGGCCATTGTCGCAGGTGCCATCAAGAACTTACCTCTACAGGCACCCTCAGCCAATCACAGCCTCCAGTACCATTGACTGACATCCCCTCCAACCTATCAAGCTGTAACTCAGTCTTCCTCCCCCTCCTCCTCCAGACCCAAGCCGTTTGTGCCTTTTTCTTTACTGGCTCATGGCCACCCCTGTGAAATGGTCATTCGACCCCCAAAGGGGCCCCGACCCCCAAGTTGGGAACCACTGTACTAGCACATCTTCATCTCAACAACTGCCCAGGTTGCAAAATCAACACGCAAGTAGCGACTCTTCTTATCTCCTGATGACCGATTATGAAACAGAAGCAAACTAACTGGCCAATTCTGAAGCTGTTTGAGGATAATTACATATAGTGTGCTGCATAAACCAGCTTCTCTTCTAACTTTAAGGCTGTCTGGTGGTCCTTTCTGGGCCCCAGGGCAAGAGTGGGCAACTAGGAGACACAAGGTCTCTACATGTGCCCACTAGGGGCATTTGTGTGGCTACTTAAAGCCAAAATTTTAAAATGCAAGTTTCTTCTTTAAATCTCCCCCTTCCCCAAAATTGCCTGTTTTCAATTCTAGCAGCTTTCTAAAGTAGTGTTAGATAGAGTAAATGTTAGATAAACACACATTATTCAACCGCCCAGAGTAGCCATGTAGCTAGATGGAGCGGCAAACAAACAAACAAACAAACAAACACTAGGTTGATACAGTCCAGGAGTGAGCCATGGTGTGGTGAAGTTAATATTCTATTGCTCATCACTGCCTCTAATAGTTTTTCTCATATCGGTATGGGAGTTTTGGTGGTACAACAGTGATTCAGCAGCATCATATCCATTATGTATGGTAACCATTCCCATATTTGACTGGCAGTGTTTTTTTTTTTTTTTTCTTAATCTAAACAAACTGGTGAAAATGTAATTGGTGGTTGAATGTTGCATAGATGCCTCTTTGCTTACTGGTTACCTTTTGTTTCCATATGCAGGTGACAAAAAATTGCACAAGTTTGAAGGAGAAATATGACTCATATTCCACCAAGGTAAGGAGATATTTATTTCTGTGTGCACCTCTGTCTCTCTTGATATCTTTATCACTTTCTATCTCTGCATCTCCCAATCTCCTGTTAGTCCCTCAAATTGAAGCCCAGAAAAATTAATTTCCTGGGACACATTTTCTCCTGGAAGTAAAGGCCCTGCTAACTGAGGGACTGAAGAAATTGTAGTCCCCAAAAAAGTAATTTTTCCAAACTCTCCCACAAATTATATTATAGAGGCCAATTCCACTCTAGTGTCTTATTCTAATGCAAAGGGAAGAATGTGGAAGTGCCTCCAAGGTAAAGCAGCTTCAGTCCAAAATTAGTAATCACACAGCTACAGGGATGGTTCGTAGAGTTCATATATTGGGGGCAGGCAAGGACATTGTTTAAGGATGAAAAGGGATTCTTTTTTAAAAATATATTTTTATTTTTAAAACTAACAAAATAGAAAAACAGGTACATTGCTTATCTCCTGCCCTGTTACATATATCAGAAGTAGAGATGGGCACGAAATGAAAAATTCCATTCCATTTCATTTCGTTTTTAGTTTGGGGAGAGGGGGGTTCATTTTGTACCAAACGAATTTTGTTTAAAAAAATTCATTTTGGATTTCATTATGATTCAGGTTCGTTATGTTTGTGGTGTGTGTGTAGTGTGGTGCTTGTGTATGACTTTTTTTTGCCAGCCCCAGCTCTGATCAGCAAAAAAGTTTAAAACTCCCGACTTTTCCTGCCTATGGGGGGAGGTGGGAGTTTTAACCTTTTTTTTTTTGCCTTCCCAAGCCCGCGCGCCAGCTGATGGGCAGTGGGGAAAGCAAAAAAAAAAAAAAGAAAGAAAGAAAGAAAGAAAGAAAGAAAGAAAGAAAGAAAGAAAGAAAGAAAGAAAAGAAAATAAACAAGAAAGAAAGGGAAAAAAAGTTCTGCCTTTTCCCGCGCGCCAGTGGACAGGAAAAGGGAGGTGTTGTTGTTTTTCCCCTCCCCCATCACCCATCAGCTGTCTTACGGGCTGGGGGGGGAAGCGCCCCAGTGATTCATCTTTGGAATGCATTGAACCAATGCATTCCAATGGGGAAAATTTCTCCATTGAAATGCATTGAGTCAATGCATTTCAATGGAGACAAAGAAGAAATAAGTCCCGCCTTTTCCTGGGCCCGATTGGGTAAGGGAAAAGGCAGGAGTTTGTTTATGTTTTATTTTTTGCTTCCCCTAGCACCCGTCATCAGCTACCTCGTGGGTTGGGGGGGAAGCGCCCCAGCGATTCCTCATTGGAATGCATTGAACCAATGCATTCCAATGGGGAAAATTTCTCCATTGAAATGCTTTGAGCCAATGCATTTCAACAGAGAAAAAGAAGAAGAAACAAGTCCTGCCTTTTCCTGTGCCTGATTGAGTAGGGAAAAGGTGAGAGGGTTTTTTGGGGTGGGGTGGGGGGTTGCCTCTCCATCAGCTGGCATGCGGGCTGGGGGAGGCAAAAAATAGTTTAAACCTCCTACATCTTCCCCGCGTGAATGATCATGCCCAGTGGCTGCTCAGCACATGAGGGAAGAGCCGTTTAAAGAGACCCCCTCTTCCCTCCCATGGGGAGGGGGAAAGAGGGAGTCTGTTTAAACATTTTTCCCAGCGCCCCAATGATCGCCGTGTACGGATAGGTTTTTTTGCCTGCTTTAGAGGCGCTGGCTTGGGGCCAGCACCTTTTTTTCCAAGCGCCCACTGCGCGGCCCCTGGGGCCAGGTCGATGCTCCTTTATTTTATTTTATTTTATTTTATTTTATTTTATTTTATTATTTACTTCTGACCACATGGCCATGTGCGGGCTGGTCCCAGGAAGACTGAAGACCAGCACCAGGTAGGAGACATCGCCACCATTAACAAAACGAACAGAACTGAACCAATTTTGTTCAGTTCAGTTCGGTTCATTCTAAATTTACTCTGGGGTTCGTTATTGGTTTCATTAGGTAATGAAATGAATAACGAATAAGTTCATTTCGTGCCCATCTCTAATCAGAAGTTTTCCCCCAATAAATCGGCCTAATTGTTTCATGATTCTCCTCTCATCTTTAAAAATTCCATTGTTATTCTTATATTTTCCATCATTATTATGTTTGTCTTTGCTTATCTCTGTCTTCATCTAGTACAAAAAATACAGACAACAGATTACAATATTGTATTATCTAGTTTAGTCTCAGCAATATTCTCGATCCTAAAACTTAGTTCTTTGTTTAACTAAACTGCTTAGATTATATTTGACTAATTCGGTATATAGTAGGTAATTATGCTTACATCTATTTTTGTCTAATACAAGAAATGAAAATAGTAAAGTACAACGTTAAACCAGTCTGTCTAATCTACAACCTTAAATATATAATAGACATCATCAACTCATTAAATTTTCTCTATTCTTATAAATTTTACCAACTTTTCAAAACCTTGTATGTCTAAGATTAACACTTAATGGGTTATTAAAACAGACAAGAAAAGCATTAGATCTTGATCTCTCTGTTTCTTGATGTATTAAAAGGAAAATCCCTCTCTTTTTTTGCCTGGCTAACATCTAACAATCTAACAAATTGGCATCTCAGGCTGATTTCCACATTCCATTTTTCATTTTTATATCCAAATATTCAATGAATTAGGTGTTCCTTAAACGAAAAAGTTAAACTGGCCTATCTAGTTAGCAAGAGTTAACAATGGTTTTAATTGGTCTTCACAGTGAATTGCCTGACTGCTTAAAACAGTTTCGAGTTAATTTAGTAAATAGATGATATTGAAGACTATTTTCGCATTTAACAATTAACTTCAACATTGAGCAATGTTGAACAAGACCATTAAATCTTAACAGAGTATTCAGTCCAGATAGTAAATTTTCAGTTAGCTAATCTACTTTATTTAATTAAACTATTATATAATGGACATCTCAACCTGTTATATTTGTGTTTTTTATAATAGGTAAATAATTTTAATAGCTTTCTATCACATGATTATGTCTAGCTAGAACAAAACTTTGCTTTGGGATGGTTTGCAGATTTCTGTTATCCATTTTCCATATCGTTATAATTCATCGTAATCCATTAATAGCTTTTTATGTGATTGATTCATTAAGCCAGGGATTCATAAATTGTTTCCCTGTCAGTCAATCCCATGATGCATGAACCTCCAATGCAGAACTCTCTCCTGTGCTCCAAACAAGGTTAAGACTGAGGTTCTCCTCTGTTTCTGAAGAGGATTTTGTCTCCCAAGCAAACAGCCCATAAACCCGAAGACTGAAGTAAATGCTCTGTTCCAGCTTCATGCTAAAATCAGGATTGAAGATGAGACTTTTCTCTTCTTCTGGAGAAAGCTTAGTCTCCCGAGCAGTGCCAGATCCCGCACTCTCCAAGTATACCTTCTGAATATTTCTTGTTACTTGCATATTGGGCTCAGTGTTCTGATCCAGACCAAAATCAGGGGTCTCATCCACCTCTGAATCAAGCTCAGGAAAAAGTTTAGTCTGGAGAGAGTCCACTATATTCTGAAGCTTATCAAGCAAATCCATAAATTCCTCATCTGACATTGATTTCTGGGTCATTGTGCTCAAATTATAATCCACCTCAAAGGGTTAATCACTTCCAGGAGAGAGGTTTTTGGTCGTTGACCATAAATAAAATTTCATTCATTCATTCATTCATTCCAGGAGGGAGGGGTGCAAAAAGAAGAGCAAAACCAAGATAGAAGGGAAAGTCCAAGCCCTTTATCTGGAGGTTTGTTTTGGAAACATTGAGACTTCCAAGGTCAAACAGTGACTTTTCCTTTTTCTTCTCCCAGCCGGGCAAATAGATCAGTAGAACGATATAGAAATGTAAGAGCTTCAAAATAATACTTTCTTGAAGCTTAACCTCCCAACACACGCTTATAGCCTCCTTTTCAGGAAGGGGGGTTATTAGTACTTATTGAAGCGGGGGGGGGGGAAGTGTCCAAGATGAAGCTCACATAAAAAAGAAAAAAATAGGGGAAAGCATACAATCTTAGTTACAACAGTAAAGTTCCAAAATATCTAGTTATTTACATTTGTCCAGTGCACGCAGTTTGAACTGTCACCATGATGGCAGACAGACTTTCTCCCAACAGGAGGAATAAGGCGATTTCTGAAGCTACAAAGCTTGCCACCACAATTCTTCGCAACCCTCTGATGCTGCCTCTCTTCACCCCCCGCTCCAAGGGGGGACTTACCTTTTCAGGTCCTGTTTATCTGGGGAAATTCAGCCTGATAAGCCGGAGATCTTATCAAGGCGTCTCACTGCGGTGAAACTGGAACCGGAAATTGAAAAGGGATTCTATCAACTTTGGCCACATTGGTCTCACTTCACCTTGGTCTGAAGAGGCTCAGTAGATAGACGTTATCAAATGGGTGTGGGTAGAGGAAGTAGAAGTGTGTCTTTCACACACCCTGGTCGTTGTCCATTGAATAAGCCTATTCAGCACAGGGTCAAATGAAACCAACATTGCAGAGAATTTGGAGATCTCCTACCAACCTTCTTTGGTCTGTATAAGCTACTTTGTATGAGTAGTGAAACATTTTGACCTAAAAATAAAATAAGTCCAGTTACCATGACTCAACTCCCACAATTCTGGCAGTCATTAAGACATTTCAGTCACTTCTGTCCTATATCCTTTTGTTCTGCTGAACTGGAGTCTTTCCATGGGAAGAAAAGGGGCTTAAATTTGTGGTAAGTGAGGGATCACTTAGAAGGTCAGTGTGGTGAAGATGAAAAAGGTAGCACTTGTATTCTTCATTGGCATTTCAAAACCAAAATCTCATTTCCCTGCAACTAGGAATACTTGATTAAAGAAGGAAATCTGAGCAGAGCAGCAGTAGATATGATTGGTGACCTAATAAATGAAGATTCTGGATTCCACATTTCATTTCTATACTCCCTCATGGAATATATCACCTTCGCTGATGACAACAGGTAATTGGGGAAGATATTCTCTGGTCTGATAACAAATGGAGATTCATCCTTATTAGGGGAAAATATATCGAACAAAGGTATCAATGACTATCCTTATGGATGCCTAAGGATAACCTCTGGGTTGGAGAGATAGGCAGGATATTTCTCAATGCCATTTGCAGGGAATCGTAAGCAGGTGAATACATCTGCTTGGGAATACACTGAAGCGAATGGTGAGCCACTGTGTCAGACAGAATTGCTGGACTGGATGGGCTGTGGACTGTTCCAGCAAGGCTGTTCTTATGTTTTTATGTTCTTATATCGTTAATCATTTACGCAAGTTGATTAGCATGGAGATTGAAAAGTCAGGGCAGACAGCTACACTGATACAGTGACATCCAGTGGTGGAGACCTTAAGTGCCAAAATCCATCTATCCAAATAGTACATTGTCATTTGGTGGGCCCCATGAGTGTTGTTCAATGAGTGGACCTATTTATTGGCTTCATCTTCTCTTTCTTCCTCATAACCTTGACTCCTTCAGTTTTGAGGAAATCACCGGTGGATTCGACCAGCTCCCCAACAGCTTCGCCCAGGAATTGTCTAGGATAATTCGCTTGAACAGCAGAGTAGAGAAGATTATTTGCTCAAATAAGAAAGTGAGGGTGGTTTTCCGCAAGGTGGGGAAAAAAACCTCATCATGCCTGACTGCCGACTACGTCCTTGTCACAGCCACGGCGAGAGCCACGCGACTCATCAAATTCCAGCCCCCTCTTTCCCACTCCAAGGCTCATGCCTTCCGCTCCTTCCACTACGCCAGCGCTACTAAGATCGCCTTGGCTTGCACAGACCGATTTTGGGAGAAAGACGGCATTCGAGGGGGGAAGTCAATCACTGACCACCCTTCCCGAATGATCTACTACCCAAACCATGGCTTTCCCAGTGGCCTGGGGGTACTCCTGGTTTCTTATACCTGGCACGATGATGCAGACTTCTTTGTTCCCCTCAGTGAGGAAAGGTGCCTTGATGTGGTCATGGACGACCTGTCGGAAGTCCACAATATATCCAAAGAGCACCTCAAATCGGTTTGCAACAGGCATGTGATCCAGAAATGGGCCCTTGATAAATTTTCCATGGGGGCCTTTTCTTCTCCCACCCCGTACCAGTTCAGCCACTTGTTCAAGCCTTTGTTCCAGAATGAAGGACGGGTCTACTTTGCAGGAGAACACACCGCCCACCCTCACTCTTGGATCGACTCCGCCATGAAATCTGCAATCCGGGCAGCCAGTGGCATTCACCTCAATCAACCGGTATTGTAGGGGCTGGAAAAACAAGGCTGCGTGTTGTATTGCCCTTTACAGAAAGGAAGGACTGTGCACTTGACGGGATAAGAATGCCCTTCCTGCCATCTTCTGTGGGCAACCATGTAGTAGAAGGTTTCTTGATAGCTTTCGGCATTGTGTGCTAACGGTGGGGGAGCAAATACAGCCCAAATCCACATACGAGAAGTTTTCCCTTGTACTTGTGAAACACAATACAAGACATTGTCCAGAAATAGTAAGAAATGGAGCACTTGATGGTGGTTTTTAATTTTCTCTCTGTGGAGGAACATCAGTGGAAATAAATAAAGTATTCTGGAAGTTTCTTCAGTTATGGTAATTTAATAAAGGGGACAACGTGGCTAGGATGGCCATCTGTCCATTACTGGGGGGGGGAATAGGGATATATTTTGACCCCATGAAAAGAAGTCACCAACATACAGTAAATAAAATTGTTCCTGCAAATTTACTAGTTGCTACTGTAGTATAAACAGAACACAATACATCTCAGTGTAGCAGCAAATAAAGCTGTCCCCAGGTGCTGACTGCTGAGAGGACCAGCTTCCAATACCTTGTAGGTTTTTTCTTCCTTTGATACCATTATTTAGCATATGAAAGGATTTGGACTAGGGCAGCCCTTCAAGAGGTTTGTTGCTGTTCCGTGCCATCAAGTCACCCTGACTCATGGTGACTCAATGAATGAACAATCTCCCAAATATCCTGTCTTCAATAGCCCTGGTCAGGTGTTTTAAACTCAAACCTGTGGTTCCTTTACTGAATCGGCCCGTCTCATATCAGGCCTTCCTCTTTTCCTGCTGCCTTCCACCTTTCCTAGCATTATTGTCTTTTCCGGAAAATCCTGCTTTCTCTTGATGTGCCTCAAGTAGGACAGCCTCAGTTCCAACATTTTTGCCTCCAGAGATCGTTCAGGTTTGATTTGACTTACGGCCCACTTCTTTGTCTTTTTGGACATCCAGGGAATCTGCAAAGCTGTCCTCCAACACCACATTTCAAACAAATAATGTTTTTTTTTTCTGTCAGAGTTCTTCACTGTCTAGCTTTCATACCCACGCACGGTGACTGGAAATGCTGGGTGGGTGCTATTGGCCTTGAGCTCCAGTGACATATCCTTACACTTAATGGACTTTTCTAGCTCCTTCATTGCTGCCCTTCCAAGCCTCAGTCTCCTGCTTTCTTGGCTGTGTGACTTCAACAAAAAGAGCCCTCCAAGCAGAGGAATCGATATTTATCTAGAACCCAGTGTATTTATTTTATTTATTTATTTAGAGTATTTTTACCCCATATTTCTCCTTAGAAAAGGACCCAAGGCAGCTTACAGTAATGAGGGACAATATACAGTCCAGTACAATTAAGACATGTTCAAGTACTGAGAACAGGGAATTGAGGGACATCTTACACAGCATTAAAAAACAACACTAAAACTTCAAGAGAATGCGGGCAGTTAAATAGAGAGTAAAAATTCCACGTAATCATGCATAGTAGACCATCCAAAAGTTATGGCGGGTGGAGACGAACATTGAAAACATAGTGTCAATGCAATCACACAAGGGAGATATAAACACAACATTATAAGTGGTTATAAACACAAAGTCTGTGTAATCATGTATGGTAGATTCATATAAAGACAAAAAATAAATAGTCCATCATTCAGGGAAAGTTTGTCTGAAGAGAAAGTTTTGCCCTGCTTCTGGAAAGATAGCAGAGATGGGGCAGTCCTGCCCTCTAGTGGGAGGGAGTTCCAGAGACTGGGAGCAGCAGCCGAGGAGGCCCTTGCATGTGTTCCCACAAGACGTACCTGTGAGGGAGGCGAGATGGAGAGAAAGTCCTCTCCTGATGACCTTAACACCTGAGCCAGTTTATACTGTGAGATTCGATCTTTGAGGTAGCTTGGACCCAGGTCATATAGTGCTTTGTAGGTTAAGGTCAGCACTTTGAATTGTCCCTGATAGCTGATTGGTCGCCAGTGGAGCTGCTTCAATAGGGGTATAATGTGATCTCTGTACCCCACCCCAGGTAGTAATATGGCTGCTGCATTTTGGACCCATTGAAGTTTCCTGAGGCTTTTCATTGGTAGTCCCACATAGAGTGCATTACAGTAGTCTAGCCGGGATGTCGGGTAAATAATGTATACAGTGGTACCTTGTATAAAGGAATTAATTCGTTCCAAATGAAATTATGTTAAGCAAATTTTCCTTTATACGAATTTCCCATAAGCAATGCATTGAAAACAGAGTAATCCCTAATTGCAACCATTTTTATGTTGTACGGATTTGCCCCATAGGCGATTCTGTTAAGCAAATTTCCCCTATCTCTGGAATTTTTTATGTTGTACAGATTTTATGTTATACAAACTTTGTTATACAAGGGTCCACTGTATCTTCATAGCAGAGTAAACAGTGGTGTCCAGGTGAGAGAATGTCTGCCTTACGAAGCTCAGGTGTTCAGCTACACTGTCACCTTCTTTCAGCTTTTTCTGTATAATTTCTTGGTAAGCAACATTCTACTGCAAGCAGTCTGATGAATGTGCACACCTCTCAAAGCTTCCAAGCAGCCCTTTGTAGAACTAATGCCAGGCACATAGTTCAACTGTGAATCTTCCAAACTTAGCACAATTGTAGCCAAATCTTTGTCCCCCCCCCTTAATTGAACAAATGTAAGAGTGGGTGATACCTTTTATTGGACCACTAAAAATTAAACAAATTGCAGGCTTTCATTGGAGGAAAAACCCATTTTTTATGATGCTTGGCACAACTCCATCATGGACAGTGCGGAAAAACTGTAGACTTGAGTCCAGAAATTAAAGGTACAGTACATGTCTGTGAGAGGTGATATAAGCCCTCTCGAGGTTGCTGTCTCGAGCAGCTTTGCAATCTGGTTGGAATTTTTTCACAGGGCTTTTAAGACCAAGAAGCTGCCAATTACATTATGTGTGTGTGTGAGTGAGAGTGCAACTGCATTGGCCCTTTTGGTGCAGTCTAGTGTAGTCTTATATAGGGTTTCTTGAAGTGGGAGGGGTAACAGCAGTCTGTAGCTCCTTCTGCTGTCAGTTGAACCCTCCTCCTCCTCCTCACAGCAGAGGGGCAAGGGAAGTGAAATTATCGTTTTTGACTGTGCTAACTCATCACTGATGCGCTCAATCATTTAGATTAAATTAATTACTCTAGTTTCCCTTTAGCTCACTCATAAATCATTGATGGCAAAATGTGATTCAAAACCCATGAATTTTTCGCAAAGTGCCAATACGGCAGTTTAACCTGAATACAGTGGTTAGAAATGCTTAAGGTGCTACACTTTGGGAAAGCAAGGATCGAAGAGCAGGCTTTTGAATTTCCTGCAGCCACAGCAGTTGGCCGTGGGAAATTCAAAAACCTGCGCTTCAATTCTTGCTTTCCCAAAGAGTAGCACCCCATCCGCCTCTCTGCCCTGGGGGGTGCCTCCCCTTTGCCTGGCCCTCTGCATGGAACTGTTTCAAGACCGCTGTTTCGCCAATACTGTCATAAGATAGAACTCCCCCCCTTTTCCTTGTACCCAGTGCCAATCAAGATAGTGACTGAGCCAAAATTTTGATCAACACTTCATAGAAATACTTGTAAAGTTATATGCTTGCTCAGAAGTCTTTGTTGCAATATTTCCTTGTTTGCAAAACCACAGATTGAAATAGTTGCTGCATACAAGAAAAGAGATGGGAATATATACTTTATTGGTCATTCCAAAGATCCAAAAGGGTGATTAGTTCTGACTGTGATGTTTTTGTAGTAATAAATACCAGATTTTATCCTGCTTCCTCTATATGTACTTACAGATTCATCTACATCCCACCTAGGCTTAGATATCACAATTTAAAATTAAAGAATTAATATTAAATGCATTACTCTCTCTTTTGACCAAAACCAATAACATAAATATTGTTATTAATTGTAATACTAATTTAGTATGTCCCTCCATAGAAAAGACATTGTCTGTTTCTACCAAACTGTCCATGGGTTGCTTTAAAACTGAGATTTTATTGGAATACCCAATCTTGGTGTTGTAAATTTATTTGGGCCATAATCCCTTGCTGTCTTAGCTGATCTAGCCAAGAACGATATTTCTCTCCTGGGGGTTACAGTAAAAGCTAAAAGAAATTTGCCAATGACACTAAATCATACAGGGTAGTAAAAACTGAGAGAGATTTTGAGGAGCTCCAGAGGGATCTCTTGACACTGGGGGAGTGGGCAAACCAATGGCAAATGAGCTTCAACATGAGCAAGTGCAGAGTGATGCATGTTGGGGCAAAAACCCCAGTTACATTTATAAACTGATGGGCTCTGAACTCTCTGCAACAAACCAGGAAAGGGACTTTGGTGTCCCGGTGGACAGCTTAATGAAGGTGTCAACCCAGTGTGCCGCAGCAGTGAAAAAAGCCAACTCAATGCTGGGGATCATTAGGAAGGGTATGGAAAATAAGTCAGCAAGTGTCATTTTGCCTCTTTATAAATCTTTGGTGAGGCCCCATCTGGAGTATTGTGTCTAGTTCTGGTCACCATACCTCCAGAAGGATATTATGGAAATGGAAAAAGTGCAGTGGAGGGCAACCGGAATGATTCAGGGACTGGAACACCTTCCTTACCATCTGAGGCTGCAGCAGCTGGGCCTCTTCACTCTTGAATGACAGCGTCTAAGAGGTGACCTGATTGAAGTTTATAAAATCATACACGGTATGGACAAAAGTAGATAAGGAAAAACTGTTTTCCCTATTGCACAACACTAGAACTACGGGGCATTCCATGAAACTTTTGGGTGCTAGATCTCAAACAAATAAGAGAAAATACTTTTTCACCCAGTTGATCACTGGTCTTCCTGGCAGAAGAAGTGGTGACAGCTGTCAGCCTTGACAGCTTTAAGAAAGGATTGGACAAGTTCATGGAGAACAAGGGTATCAATGGCTATCCTTATGGATGCCTAAGGACAACATCTGGGTTGGAGAGATAGGCAGGATAGCTCTCAATATGCCATTTGCAGGGAATCATAAGCAGGTGGAGACATCTGCTTGGGAATACCCTGAAGCAAATCGTGAGCCACTGTGTGAGACAGCCTACAAAGAAACACCATCAAATAGCACACTACCATAAAGTGCATGGATTAGCATGCTCCAGTGTAGTACACAGCAGATCTTGCACTGGATGAAAGTAGAACAAAAATACAATTATAAGGTGGAACTCCCCCCAAAGCAGTGTCCCCCCTCCCGCACTTAAGACTCTTTTGTGTGCTAGTTTCTGCCTGTCATCATGTGGATACTGGGATATGGTATCGATATCAAGGGTGCAAGAGAAGCAAAACAAATGCTTGTGTGGTTAGGACCTCATATGAAAACAGGGCTGTGCACAGGCTTCAGATGAATCATGAATTCCAATCAGAAGCAGCATAAGTAAAGACTGGACTGCAGTGGAATTGCCATAGTTAGTTCTCAGGGCAAGTGAAGTGACTGCAAATTGATTTGTGGGTGCAATTACACTGACAAGTTTTAAGAAATGTTCTAGGAATGTAACAACCTGATTTTCATTACAGTATTTTCTATTTACTACTATTGAAAGAACACAGAACGTAGTGTTAAGTGAGTCATGTTCAACACCACGGCCGCTGACCTGTGAAGTTCTCCAGGGTTCTGTTCTGTCTCCTATGGTATTTAACATCCGTATGAAACCACTGGGGGAGATTATCAGGATTTTTGGGGTTAAGTGCCTCCAGTATGCCTATGACACCCAACTCTACCTCTCGTCACCTCTGGAGTCTAAGGGAGCTGCTATTTTGACTTTACATGACTGTATAGTTTCAATAATGAACAGGATGAGGCTGTACAAATTGAAATTAAACCCAGACATGACAGAGGTGCTTCTGGTCAGGTCACAGCTGTGGCCAGGAGCGCACTTGCACAATTAAAGCTAGTACGCAAGTTCCGCCCATTCCTGGAGAAACCTGCTCTGGCCACAGTAACTCATGTCCTAGTGACCTCCCGACTGGACTACTGTAATGCACTCTATATGGAACTTCTGATGAAAAGTCTCAGGAAACTTCAACAGTCCAAAATTCAGCAGCCAGATTGCTGACTGGGGCGGGTTACAGGGACCACATTACACCCCTATTAAAGAAGCCCCACTGGCTGCCAATCATCTATCGAGCACAATTCAAAGTGCCTTAACCTTCAAAGCATTATATGACCTCAATCCTAGCTACCTCAATGATCAAATCTCACAGTATGAACCGACTCGGGTGTTAAGGTCATCACGAGAGGCTTTTCTCTCCATCTCGCCTCCCTCACAGGTACGTCTTGTGGGAACACATGAAAGGGCCTTCTTGGCTGCTGCACCCAAACTGTGGAACTCCCTCCCACTAGAAGCCAGGACTGCCCCATCTCTGCTGTGTTTTTGGAAACAGGCAAAGACCTTTCTCTCCAGGCAAGCTTTCCTTGAATGATGGACTATTGTATTTTATATGAATCTATGGATTCACATACACGTTATGTTTATAACAGTGTTGCTTTGATGTAATGTTGCCTATTAATGCTGTAAGGTGTCCCTCAATTCCTACTGTGACTTTATATGAATCTACCATACATGGCTACACAAACTTTGTGTTTATAACCACTTATAACTTTGTGTTTATATCTCACCTTGTGTGATTGCATTGGCACTATGTTATCAATTGTTAGTTTATTGTTGCTTTCTAATGCTGTATGATACCCCTCAATTCCCTGTTTCTCAAACTGAATGTATCTTAATTGTAATGGACTGTATATTGTCTCTCCTTACTGTAAGCCAACTTGGGTCTTTTTCCAAGGAGAAAGGTGGGCTATAGAATGATACTAATAAATAAATAAATAAATAAATAAATAAATAAATAAATAAATAAATAAATAAATAAATAAAATATAGACACCCTTCAGAGAGCCCTCACTGTGGTGGAGAGATGACTCTGGGTTATATTAACAGAGAGTAACTGCTGGCAGGGTATACCAGATTCACAAGCTCCCGGGGGTGCACTCTGGGTCTGTCAAAGAAGGTGGGAAGGTTGTTTCACTAGACTTCAGAATCTGACCATGCTGATAAAAATCTTGATGTGGCAGATCCAAAGCTTTTCCAAAATCTGTTCTGTTGTCCAAAGATTCCTTTAGCTAGATCGGGAGAGGACTGTCAGCAGGAAGGTATTCAGATGTCTACATTTTGTTATACCTGGCTGGAAAGCTAAGTGGCTTACGTCGTATCTGGCAGTGGAGGCAGAGATTGGAAGTTTATTGCTCACTCTGCCTCCGAGTCAAGCCAGCCTGTGTGGCCTTGGGAAAGCTGCACAGTCTCAGGATATCTCAAGAAAAATGTAATGGTAAACCACTTCTGAGTATGGTCTACCCGGAAAACCTGGAAAACCCTTGCCATTAGTGAGAATTGACTTGACAACTCATGATTATGATATTTTGTTATGCCAGTTTGATAGTCATTTTAATTTAAATGATCGCAACCACATGTGAACAAACTGCAGCTCTGAGCTATCCCAGGAATCATCTTCACAAGCTGGATAGTCTTAGTGGTCCCACCACCTTCCCTTCCTGGCCATGACAGTGTCCTAGCATTGATATCAGCAGTAATGGGACAATTGTCTTGATACAGGTTGCTGAGAATGGGTACCGGAGAGAAATTAATCTCCCCACATGCAAGCTTCATGTAGGTGCCATGACTGTTTCTTCATCACAACAGTAGGCAACTGGCCAAAGAGGAAGTTTGATTCAGAAGCAGGGCCGGCGCTAGGGTTTCTTGTGCCCTAGGCGGGGGGGACGATGGGGGGCGCGGGGTGGTGGCGGGGTGGTGGTGGGCGGGCGGGCAGCAGCGGGGGGCAGGCAGCGGTGGCCGGCGGCAGGGGGGCGGCGGGGAGGCAGCAGGCTAGCCAGCGGTGGCGGTGGGGGGTGGCGCCCCCTCTCCAGTTTGGCACCCTAGGCAACTGATTAGTTCGTCTTAATGGATGTGCCGGCCCTGTTCAGAAGACACACATTCAGAAGAATAATTCCCTGGCTTGGAGACATTTGATTATCAAAGGAGAGTAAGATGGAGATAACTGTAGTTTAATAAATTTTATGGTTGACGATCTGAGTCTAATCTATGCCAATCAATTAGCAAATGTCAGCATTGCCTGATCAGGGTAGCAGAACAAGTTAAGCAGCAACACCCGAGACTTCCTTTCCTGTTATTTGGGGAAATATAACCTTCTTCCATCACGATGGAGCAGAGTTCATCATCACTTGGCTCTCCAGGTTTTTTACTGGCTTCTTCCAGCTCTTACCGAACATCTTGTTTCCTAAGCCAGTGACCAAACGTAAATTGTTACCTTTTCCTCATTGTCGGCCTTCCTGATACAACTCCTTGAATCTTGCCGCCCTGATCTTCTAGTTTTTAAAAAGGTATTTTATTTGCAGGAACCACAGTTGCCCAACTTTGTGTTGAGTCATACCTCCTGGTAGTGTGACATTCTGTACTACAGTTACGCACCTGCAATGGTGGCTCATAGCGCTTCAGTTGACCTTTCCCAGGTAAGTGTGTTTGGGCACGGCCCTTTGAAAGGCTGGCCACCAAATAGTTTCAGTTGAGATAACTACTTTTGGCCCCCAGTTCCGAATCACCATTGGCTACCCATCAACCCCAGTCTGTCTATAAAACAAGAGAACTCACTTGATGTTCCCACACTGAAGATCAAAACATGGGCCAGTTCTGTAAGTAGTTTATTTTATTCACATAAATAACGCTATGGGCCTGATGTCTTCCTTTGTGATATGAGACAATGGCTGTAATCTTTCTCATTGCAATAATTTATTTTATTTTACTTTATTTTCACAAAGGGGAATTGTTGTGTATTGATCTGTATTCCTATTATCTGTATTGCTTATGTTGAAGTAACTGCCTGCCTGTTCCAAAGGGAACAGGCCTATTGGTTTATTCAAGTTGCTGCATTTGGATCCTCAATCCTATTGGTTTCCGCCAAAAGGCAGCTTTGTGATTGCTTGTAATTGTTCCCTCCAAAATGTATCCTTTTCTAGCCAGTCCTCATTTCTATAAATGTAGCTCCCTCCCCAGTCCCCAGTCTTGTTCTCTCCCTGAATAAAGAGTTGTTACAGCAGAAGCTGTCTCCAGCCGGCTATGTCAAAGAGCTGAAATCACTTGCTGAAATCACTAAACCCCACACTACTATAGGAATCACTTAATTTGTTCTACCCTTAATAATTGTATACGATTATAAATACAAGTTGCAGTAGCGCTCACTGCTATTCCTAGCTTAGGGCCTGGTCACATAGCCCAAAAGCCAGGGATTTAACCTGTGTTAAGAACTGTGAGTTTCGCATTCACACAATTAATTCTGAAGCACACTTTTAGTTTCCTCAGTTTTCGTTTATTTTTTTAAGGAAGCGAGTTAAAATACATGGCCACCAGAGGGCTGTTTATTTTAGCACACTGTTTTATTAATCCGTCTGACCCATTGTGAACTTAGCACCCGGTTTTTAATGGGGAGCCTCTCCATTTAAGAAAAGCAGGTGGAGCTCAAATGAGCTGTTGTTCCTTTCTTTGGCTTTTGAAAACTCTGAACTCTAACCTGTGGAGTACAAGTAGAGTAATCTCTCTTTTAAGAACTGCTGATAAGATGCGAATGTGCCACATTTATGGAAGGTCATATATAGCCCTCCAGTAAGCAGTTGACTCACATCTGTATTCTTCAACCAAAGAGAGGGAGGATCCAGAGGAAAGGCCAAGATACTTCCTGTGCTGTTCCCCCCCACCACCACCAGGGGCCGGGGATTGTTCTGATCTCCTTCCCAAACTCCATGCAATTAGACAGCATGGTACCTGTTGCAGCCCTATGCCAGTTTGTACAGATTTCAAAGTTGGAAGAAGCATTATCTGAAAGTTGGTGAGAAAGCACCCATCTCATTAGGCCAGGATTTAAGCATTCGTATTGCGAAACCTTCAAATGTTCAACCCCCAGATCTGTTAAAAAATGCCAAGGGGCCCGCTCTCTTTGAAAATTCACTTGGATGGATTAAACTGGCATTGGGCATGGTTGAATTGTCTGTGTTATTCAGATGTACAAGAAAACTCGGGAGAAACTTATAATGGGTAAGCTGAAATGCAGATATTGTCCATTATTGGGCCTTAGAATGGGATCTGTTGATTTTTCTTTGAAAATGAGTTTATGAAGTTCCTTTCCACCGTTGTCTTTTTACATGGGATGTACGCTCCAGTATAATGTTGTTCACATATTGGCAATACAGACCTACTTCCCAATTCAGTTCAGAACCCTGGTCTGTCTGGGGATCTTCAACCCATTACCTCACTATGCTGCCAGTCTGGGTGGCCCGTACGTCCACGTATTCAATTTATGTCAGAAATAAAGATCCTCTGGAGCAAATAGGAGCCTCTTCTGTATTCCTATGTAGGCATGTTCCTCACACGATGAGGGGTCCCCTACTCCTCACTCCAGCAGTGTGATCCAGTTTTGAAGGTGTCTGTTGCCAGTTATGTGACACAGAAAACTTTTGATTCCAAGGAAAACAATATGAGTAGTTTCATGTGTAATTTGACCCTTGCCTCATATGGTTCTCTGCTTGTGCCCCAATCTTGGTCTCTTTTGGTTATGTGATCTATCAACCCATATTTGTTTCCAATTTGTTTCCCTTTTCCGTCATGTGGTTATTTTTTTCTTCTAGTTTTTTCTACATTGTTACTTCTGGTGGCAGTCCTGATCTGTAAGCACCATGCTGCTGAAGAAGAGAAATGGATGAAGTGTTTTGATGACCCCGACTATGAACAACTCTTAAACATTGCCAAAAGTGGACTGGCCAAAACTTCAAAGCCAAAGATAGTTGTGATTGTAGGTGCAGGAATAAGCGGACTCACGGCTGCCAAATTATTGAGAGATGCTGGTCACCAGGTAATTATACTAATGGTGTGTGTGTGTGTGTGTGTGTGTGTGTGTGTGTGTGTGTGTGTGTG
>JAHTLZ010000015.1:613159-634457 GCA_023846285.1 Phrynocephalus versicolor
GTGTGACTGTATAGCCAGTTCTGGACTCTGCACTTTAAGACTGAAGCCAGCAAATTGGAGCAAATCAAGAGGAGAGAAATAAGGATGATTAGGGGATTGGAAACCAAGCCCTATAGAATTCAGTATGTTTAGGCTTAGAAGAGAAGACTTTGGCTGCTTTCACACGACCCCTAAAATCCGCGGGCAACTTAAATTCAGATCCCCCCCCAGCCAGAGATCATTGTGGGTTTAGTTCTGCTTCCTGCCTTCCCACCCTTCCGTACTCTGTTGCTTCTGTCTGCGGTGATGGGAGGGAGAAAAAAATGCAGGCGCACCTCCGCCTGCCGTTGCAGCAGCCCTGATAGGGATTCCTGTCTGTTAAAGGGACATGGGAGCAACAAAAACAAACAGAAGGCGGAGGAGAGCCAGGCATTCACAGCTTTACAATCTGCATCGGAAATTTTTTTACCTCCAGAGACCAGGCACTTGTTAAGTGTGCTGGGGCGCACTTAAGTGGGCGTGGTCATACTTTATTTTTTTAAAAGTCTGCTGCTGGTGGGAAAACAATTTTATGCTCCACATCTGCAAGTGTTTTGCAGCAGATTTTAGGGGTTGTGTGAAAGGGCTCTGAGTGGAGATACAATATCACTTTTCAGATACGTGAAAAGTAGTCATACAGAGGAGAGGCATGATTAGTTATTGATCATCTCGGACCACAATGGGCTCAAGCTACAGGAAGCCAGGTTTAGGCTGAATATCGGGGGGGGGGACCTCTTAACAGTTAAAGCTTTATGCCAATGTATGAGAATTCACAAGAAGTTATGTTTTGCTATGGACAAAACAGGCTCCTCATGTGGAAAATCAGAATTCAGGGAGGTTTCCCACTGAGCCAGTCTCCTTCCAGCCAACCAGACATAAGTTAAGCAGATTTCAAATCTATATATTCATAGACCACCATGTTATATTGGCTTATATTAACTCCACACTTTACCAGTTTGTGAACTGGGCCAGAGAAGGCTCCTTGTCCCATGTCCCAACCATAAGCCATCACTGGCCTGCCCAGAATATTTCTAGTTGGTCTGCATCTCCTATTCTTGAAGGCCTGGTTTAAGCATTATGGCTGGTGTATAATCCCCCAACCTGTTATTCCACCCACAGCAAAATAAACAAAAACAACAAAATAAAAGAAAATGAACAGAATAACAGAACATAATGGTGGCAGCCCTCGGATGATAAAGGGTGAAAGTATAAACCACCTGAGTGGGAGGCGTTCCTTAAAGGAACCTTTTAAAAAGTGTGGGTTTTCACTTGTTGTTGTTTTTTTAAACTCTGGAGGGAGGAGGCCTGCCAGACTTTTAAGGGAGGCCCAAAAAGGAATGCATTAAAACAGAACAGCAAGTTGCAATACTATCTTGTCTAGCAGCAGTATGCTACAAAAACAGCAAGTGTTACCAGCTTTGCCTAGTTTATGCATAATTAAAATACTGTAGGTATTATATGGGGGATTGGTTCTGCCGCCCCCACCAGTGGACATTGGCAAATGCTAAATATATACTAGAGTGAAAGAGGAAAAATCCAAGAAAAAAAGATTTTAACATGTATTACTAGAAGTGGCCACTAGAGTGTGCTGGATACCATGGTACTTATAATACAGACTCGAGGACCTTTGTATAACAAACTGTTTGTATAACATAAAATTTGTACAGCATAAAAAATTCTGGAGATGGGGGAAATTTGCTTAACATAATCATCTATGGGGCGAATCCGTACAACATAAGAATGGCCACAATTAGGGATTACTCTGTTTTCAATGCATTCCTACGGGAAATTTGTACAAAGGAAAATTTGCTTAACATAATTTCATTTGGAATGAATTAATTCCTTTATACAAGGTACCACTGTATTCTCAAACTGTGGATAAGTGAATCTGCAGATACCAGGCCCTACTGCATAAAAGTCTGCAAGCGGTATTATTCAAAGTTCCTTGCCCTTAGAGTACCCCCAGTGCATTTTCTATCTCCTATCAAGTAAAAAAGGGCATTGTACTTCTACTGTCTCTCTTGTTGATCTGCCAGGGGAGACCCAAATTAGGTACTGTAACATAATTTCTTAATATTTCCAAAGACAAGTAAGCACTGAAATCCAGAAGGAAAATGGTGGGGAGACTCCCATCTAAGCCATGAGGAAATATAAAGAGCTCAGAAACACCCAGATTGCCACGAGGAAAACAGCACCCAAGAAGGGTTAAGATGATTGATGTCCTGTCCCTAAATAAAGCTTATTTCCACCACGCCTGCATTGGGAAGAGGAAGAACAGTTCTGCCTGTGACAGTCCATTCGTGCAAATCATCCTCTGAGTGGCTGCCACCCAATGCAGTCCCCAGGTGTATAAAGTAATCCCAGGGTTGGGAAATTAGCAGCAGAAAGAGATGGTATATAGGCAGCCTATTGTTAGAGCTGAAATCTTTTCTTAGTGTTGGAACAGAGGCAATTGTAAGTCATGTGCCAAATTTGAGAAATCAGACTTTGGAGGAGCGTCATTTTTAAGTCTTGAAGACCAGCCATCAAGTAAAGAAAGCTAATATGAAAATTCTTGATTGATTCCCATAGCAATATTGGTGGTTGAGTCTCATCCGTTCCATGGCCAAGGACCCTTCTTGCTCAGTAGATATGGGTGCTTCATATCCGTAGCCCTAGGGATACAAAGATGAAGGGCAGCATAACAGGTGCCAATGAGGTCCATTCCCACCAACCCAAAAATTGGCCCTTCCACTCAGTGGTCGCTGCGCAGCGTGTGCATCCATGGTCATCGACAGTGTGCCAATGATGGAAGGACCCCTGCCTACCCACAGAGCAAACCAGTTACAGCTATAAGGGTAGGCAATGAAGAACCAGCCGGGCTACTTCCACAATTGGCACCCTGGCAATGACATATGGAAACTGTTTGCATCTCAGGGAAGGGAATGGACCTAGGTGGCACCAGTGGTGCTGAAGAACCCTTGTCTGGCTCTTCAGCTTGGTCAACAGACGCCAAAGATGCAGTACACACTGGTAGAAGCTGGAGGTGGGGGAGAGTATGCCTCATCTCTAAAGGGACTCAGAATGTGGTTCAGATGGTTATTTCAATGTCGGCCAATAGAACATAAAATATAACTTCTGTATATCATGGTTCCAGCAGCTCCACTGGCTGTTGTTCTGTTTCAGGGCCCGATTCAAAGTGCTGATCCGAGCCTATAGAGTCCTGAACTGATTGGGTCTGAACTATTCCAAGGACCACTTCTCCCATTATGAGTCAGCTCAAATGCTAAGATCATCAGCATGGAACCTTTTTCTCAGTCCCACCACCTTTCCAGGTGTTGTTCTGTCACTGCTCCCAGACTCTGGAACTCTCTCCCGCATGAGGCTAGCCTGGCCGGGGCGCTTTTACACAACCCCTAAAATCCGACGCAAAGGGCTCCAAGATGCAGAGCTTAAAATTGTTTTCCCTCCAGCTCTGGACTAAAAAAAAAAATTAAGTATGACCACGCCCACCTAAGCGCGTCCCAGCGCATTTTCCAAGTACATGGTCTCCAAAGGTGATAAATTTCTGATGCGGATTGCAAAGCAGTGAGTGCCGGGCTCTCCTCGCCTTGTTTGTTTGTTTGTTTTTTACCCCCCCCTTTAAGAGACTGGAATGCTTCCCGGAGCAGCTCCGGACGGCAGAGCGAAGGTGAGCCTGCATTCTTTTCTCCCTTTTTTTTCTCCCTCCCCTCACGCAGACAGGAGCAAGGGAGTGCAGAGGGGTGGGAACATAGCAAGAGGAGCAAACCCCCAAGATCTCTGGTCCGAATTTAAGTTGCCAGCGGATCTTAGGGGTCCGGAAGCAGGCAAACCCCTTTCTCTTCAGCCAAGCTTTCCCCCAGGGACTGACTACCTGAGTGAGTTTCTTTTAATGCACTGTTGTACCTTATTGTTTTGAATGTGTTTTGGTGTCATTTTTGTTTGCCATATTATACCGCAATATTTGTTTTATTATTTTAACATATGTGTCTACTTTCTGTTTTTAGCTTCTAAATATTGTCCTTCAACAATGAAAGCTGCCACGGGTCATTTTTTAAAGAAGAAAGGTGGAATAAAAATATTTTAAACAAACACAGACATACATATATAATTCCTGTTAAAAGAAACATGGAGTCATTACTTTCTTCAAGAAAGAACATGGGTGCTAGACCGGGATCAGGGACATACCTTGTGCCCAGCCTCGTTGAGAGCAAAGGCTGCGCTGAGCCCTGAAACACCTGCTCCCACAATCACCACGTGTCTTGGGTGGGAGGTCTTCTCTAACCCATTCCTGGCTATCTCTAGGAATTCCTCATAGTCAGCGTCCCTGAAGCATTCTTCCAAAGGGCTGAGGTCAGTGGTGCAGCTTTGCAGGGCAGCAAAGAATACCAAAGAGGCAAGAACTAGGGAAAAATGTATGAAATATGTAGATCTATAATTCAGGCTTCCATTCTCCTGTTTGCTCACCTCCTGCGGATTTCATAGAATCAAAGAATCATAGAGTTGAAAAAGACCTCAAAGACCATCCAGTCCAACCTTCTGCCATGCAGGAGCCCCCATCACAGTACCCCAGACAAATGGCCACCCAGCTTCTCCTTAAAAACCTCCAAAGAAGGAGGCTCCACCACCCTCTGTGGCAGCATATTCCACTGCCGAACAGCTCTAACCGTCATGAAGTTCTTTCTAATGTTCAAATGGAATCTCTTTTCCTGAAGTTTGAAACCATTGCCCCACGTCCCAGTCTTTGAAGCCATGGAAAACAAGCCAGCCCCTTCATGGTTGTCCTCCTAAGGCCCGCTCAAGGTTGCCAACATCCTTTTTAAATTGAGGAGCGCAGAAATGGACACAGTACTCCAGGTGTGGTCTGACCAGAGCAGAATAGAGTGGTACTCTCACCTCCCTTGCTCTAGATTAGAAACTATGCTTCTGTTGATGCAACCAAGAATCGCGTTGGCTTTCTTGGCCGCCGCTTCACACTGCTGACTCATGTTGAATTTGTGGTCCACCAAACTCCCAGATCCCTTTTACAGGTACTATTATCCAGCCAGGAGTCTCCCATCCTATATCTATGTAATTCATTTTCTTCTGCCTAGATGCAGGACCCGACAGTTCTCTCTGTTGAAATTCATTTTATTTGCTTTGGCCCAGCACTCTAATCAAGGTCATATTGGATTTTAGAGATGGGCACGAACTGAAAAAATGGTGATTCATTTCGTTTCATTTCATTTAAGGCTTTGTTTCCTTTCCTTTCATTTTTAACAAATTCTTTCAAAAATTCATTTTGTTGGTTTGTTAATTCGTTATTCGTTTTTACCTGTTTTGCACGATTTAAAACATTTGACCGCATGCATCCCAATGCCCCAGAGCAGACGGAAAACAAAAAAAAGCGATTGGAGAAAACACATAAATGGACATTTTAAGCACTCCACATCCCCCTGCTAGGTATTATCAGGCAGAAAAAATAATTTTCGCTGGGGTTTTAAGTATATTCAGGAGGTTTTAATACCTTAAAAATGCCATTCTGCACAGACTCACTTCCATTAACAAAAGTATATGGCAGCCATTTTGTCCCCTTAAAAAAAGATCTCTTTAAAAACACATTTTTAGATGTTTGAAATCACTGGCATCAACCTAATAGCTATAATCAGCCATAAAAAATTATGGTATTTTTGAAGTGTTTCTCATTCGTTTAAAGTATTTAAAAACAGCTCATTTCTTCATACGCCACCATTAACGAAATGAAACATAACAAAGCAAATTGTCCCGTTTTGTTTCATTTGGATTTTACTCCTAGGTTCATAATTCATTTCGTTATGTAATGAAACGAATAACGAATAATGAAACAAATAAAAAATTCATTTCCTGCCCATCTCTATTGGATTTTCATTCTATCCTCTAGGGAATTAGCCACCCCTCCCAATTTGGTATCATCTGCAAATGTCTCTGATCCATGCTTGCTCCAACTCCTTTTTGTATCATGACTTTAAAAATATTTTTCTAAGCATTTTCAATTTTGGTGTAGCAAACATTTCTAAACAAAATCCAGAATCCTGTTGGATGGGTTCTGCTTTAGCAGTATGAATGGCATTATACTCAATGGTAGAATTCTGAAAATTAGACTTAAAATAAACAATTTCAGGGTGACCAGGGACCCATTTTGTCACTGTCTGAGTTTTTTTCTTGAGAGGGCATGCCTCCACAAATACGTAGACAGCCATGCTGGTTACATCGCAGTGAACCCAAAAACAGTTGTAATGGGTGAGTTGGGAAGGATAAGCCCCTTGCCAAGGGGGGAGGGGAGAAGCCTATGTCTCATTTCATGTGGCATCTGCTGACCCCAACATTGAATAAGAGGAATCATTCATCAGCAGCATTCTACTGTTATCGATGACATCACTCTTGTTGGACAGGCAGAGCCCCACAACAGGGTTTTGGCCAAAGAGTGTAAGAAACCAGAGTCCAACTGAATATTGTTGAGTCATTCTATGTAAAATCTATAAAGTGGTGAGCAAGGGTCACAGAACCCAGTTTCAGAACTTAAAATATTTGTGTGTCTCACTCTCAATCAAAAGCAGGAGCGTAGGACCTTTACTCTTCTTTGGTTTGAGAAAATGCATACATTGATGTAACTAGGAAGACTTTGGGGCATTCCAGTGTCCATTGGTACTCTGTCTATCTAGGGATGACAAAGGGAAATATCTCGTCAACTCTTTAATGGTTTGCTGGTTGTATTTTTGGCTGCATAGAAAAGGTGGGAGGGCGAGAGCAAACTGAATTCCCCTCCAACTCCACTTTATCCCACAGATGGTTCTTTGCAATTAAAGCAGTTTGTTAAAGGGGGGGGGGAAACCTTTCAATTGCTCTAAACACAATAAACCCTAAATCTCATAGAGATCAGAAGTTCAGTTCCTGCACTGTAGGCATGGGAGCGACGCTGTCATTCAGGATAAGAGCAGTACATTAAACATATTATTGACGGAACAACTTGCAAGAGAGAGTGATATCTAGGTTGTCATTGTGATGTACATATAAACTCAGTCATGTTCCTGTAACTGTTATGTATTTGGGAAATGATCTTCTCTTGTGAAAGGGCTTTCAACAGCTTTGCCCTTGGACTGCTTTTCCTTAAACTCCACTCCAATCAATCCCTCACATTTTTTTTCATCCATTACAAGTCGTCACTGGATTATAACCAAGGAAACAAAATAGTGTGTTCAGATGGTGTTTGTTAGACCAGAAAAATAATGTTTGTTGAGTTACCGTAATTAGAGATGGGCTCGACTCAGAAAAATTGTTCATTTTCGTTTCTGTCTAGGGGTCCGTTTCGGCTCGTTTCCGTTTTCGTGAGCTAATTTTCAAAATTTTTTGTTTTCGTTTTGTTGCGTAACGAAAACGACAAATGAAAACGAAAACGAAAAATTTTTCGTTTCTTCCCATTTAGCTCCATTAAGTGCTTTTCCAGTAACGAAAAACGAAAAACGGCTCGAAATTAGTCATTTCGTTTCCGTTTTCGTTCCAGTTTTGAGCCGTTTTTCGTTTTTCGTTTCGTTACGTAACGGAAACGAAAAACAGAAACGGAAATGAAAATTCCGCTAAGTCATGCCCATCTCTAACCGTAATACAATCCACTAGATCTTGAAATTCATCTTGTTGTTTATGCAGGTTTGTGTATATTGCAGTTGTATGTTTTATGACAACCGTTTGGACCCTTTTCTTCACTTGTAATTTTTGTGTTCCTATTCGCTCTGAGATTTTAATTTCCACCTTCTGCCAACTATATACACTTATGAACCAGACGCTACTAAAGGTTGGCTTTAGACAAAGACCTGTCTAATTGACTGCTTCATACTCAGATGTACTTCTCACCAGCAAATGATCTTTGAACAAGTCTTAATGTCCATTATTAAGACCAGTACTTGTCACTTCCCAAGGACTACAAAGAATCTTATGGTAGATTAAAGACGAACAGGTTTCATGTGGCATAGCTTTTAGTGGATGGTAGCCCATTTCTTCCCATAGAGGCCATGCCAAATCAAAGATGTGAAACGCCACAAGATTCTTCACTGGTTTAGCTCCAACAAGACAATCCCTTGGGGGGGGGAATCTCCCTATCATTGCTAACTGGCCTTTAATAATTTATTTATTTATTTATTTATTTGATTTATATACCACACCATCTGGTGTAAAAGCCACTCTGGGCGGTTTACAGAATTTTAAGGTAAACAATAAAATATAGCAATAGATATAGCTCATACCTGTAATTAAAATCAGAAACAACATCAGAATAATTTTTAAAAATCAATATTACAATCCAAGATGCCCTAACAGAGGTAAAGTAAATACAGTGGACCCTTGTATAACAAACAGCTTGTATAACATAAAATCTGTACAACATTAAAAATTCTGGAGATGGGGGAAATTTGCTTAACATAATCGCCTATGGGGAGAATCCATACAACATAAAAATGGGATTACTCTGTTTTCAATGCATTCCTATGGGAATTTGTATAAAGGAAAATTTGCTTAACATAATTTCATTTGGAACGAATTAATTCCTTTATACAAGGTACCACTGTATTTCCAAAACAGATCAGCAGCAATGATAGACCATAGCCAGGGAAAGCCATTATGAAAAGCCAGGTCTTCAAGAGATTTTTTTTAAAAGACCTGCAGCATTGGTGCCATGCAGATCTCTGGGGGGAGTTGATTCCAAAGATGAGGCGCTGCCACCAAGAAATCCCGAATCTTCATAATTGTTTTAAGGGCTGACCTCAGTTTCAGCGCCCTCAGATGACGCCCCTGGGAAGAGTGAGTGTTTTCCGGGTGGTATTTTGAGGTAGGAGCTGTTAAGAACATCAGCAGACTGAATCTTTTGCACATCGGCACCATTTCATATTGCCCACCTGCTTGGTTTGAAAATGTCTGCCTTTTGAGATTATACTCTGGCCATAAGAGCTCACACAATCATAAATGCCTACAAGTTCCTGCGGGGCTCATTGTTTTACTCTTTTTTTCCAGGTGAAATATTTCAAAGATGTGAATGCCTCTGGTCTTAAAGGCTCCAGGGGGTTCTTTGTTATTTTTGTGACAATAAATTGAAAGACATTTTGGGTCCTCCTAGGGAGAATTAGGGGGTATAAATAAAATGCATAGATACCTACATGTAAAATAAAATAAAATAACTGTCCCTCTGAGTTTTTTCAACAATGACTTTTTGTATCTGAAAATTGAATATTAAAATACAGCACAAGCAGTTATTCCAACTTTCCCTTTAAAAAGAGAATTACTTACAGAAGATGATCATAATGTTTGCCCTGGTCGTCGCGATGGCGAAGTATGGAAGATGCAGAACTTTTTGTGAAGTGGTGTACTCAAAATACTCCAAAAGCAATTTATGCAACAAGAGAGGCAGGGAAGAATCCTTTAATTCCGTAAGTTCTCCTCCTCTCTAATTTACTCCTCCCATTCTAATTGCACATCAAATGATAAACAAGGAAATAGGATTCTCTGAAACACTGGTTGTATAGATGACATTCCCTTCTCTCGGAACTCCATTTAAAGACAGTGTCACAATTATGTTGGAATATAGGAAGCCTTCTTACACTGAATCAGGTGGTTGGTCTACCCATCTAGCCTGGTTTTGTCAAATCTGACTGGCAGTGGCTGTCCAGAATTTCAAACGAGACTCTACCTGGAGATGTTGGTCACTGAGATTCCACTCTGCCAACAAGCCATCTCAGTGGTTTACCACTGGGTTATGCCTCACCCTAATACTCTTCCATCCAAGGACTAACCAAGCCTGACTCTGCTTTGCCGCCAAAATCAGACTGGATTGGTGTTTTCAAGATGGCATCTTTTAGCATTCCTCTTATGTTTCTTTCCAGCAGCTGACAACAACTCAGATATAGTATTTGTTAATATGGAGGTTCCATGTGGCTATAAACGAGAGCATCCCCCCGTGAATCAGTGCAATCCTCCCTTCCTTACAGGTTTTAAGGAGTCATGGTTCAAGCTGAAGCTGTACCACATTAGCTGGGAGTATTGGGCCCAGTGGTGGTTCCAATTAATTGAACATTGAACTGGGAATAGCTGGGTAGATGGATAAAGACTGGATAGATGGATGCATAACAAGCCCAAGTCTTGAACAGTTATCTGGCCCCATCTTTGTCGTCCTGCAAAGACCTTTCTCTTCATCTGGAAGTTGAGTCATGGCAACTGTACTTTTTTTCTTGAGAGACTGAAATGTTTCCCTACTCATCCAAGCAGAGAGTCCTAAAGGACTCGCCACTAACCTTCCTCAGACTGCCAAAGCTGTTTGGATGAGCAGCAAAACGTTTCAGTCTCTCAAGAAAAGGTGCCATGACTCAACTTCCCAACAGACTTACCTGGATGACTGAGAATCTTCACAGACCTTTCTCTTCAGTTAGACCAGTGGTTTGCAACCTGTGGGTCCCCAGATGTTCCCAGACTGCAACTCCCAGAAGCCTCTACCACTCGCTGTCCTGGAAGGGATTTCTGGGAGTCGCAGTCCAGGAATATCTGGGGACCCACAGGTTGAGAACCACTGAGTTAGACTTTTCCTTTGTGATGATGTTACAGGAGTCAATAAACAGGATGGTTTATATTCTGTTGTTTCTAAATCTGTTTTTAGTAATGCTTTTACCTAACATTTTAATTTAATCATTCTTTATTTAAAAAAAAGTGTTTTTAGCCTTTAATACAGTATTGTATTTTTAATGATATAAGCTACCTTGGGTCTGGGAGTTGAGTCATGGCTACTGGACTTCTTTTTTGAGAGATAGAAACGTTTCGGACCGATGAAGCTGTTTGGATGAACAGCGAAACGTTTCTATCTCTCAAAAAAGAAGTCCAGTAGCCATGACTCAACTCCCAGATAAACGCACCTGGATGACTGAGAATCTTCACAGACCTACCTTGGGTCCTTTTTTAGTTGACATGCTGGGTAAAATATTTTAAACAAGCAAGCAAATAATCAATAAAAAGATCACTACTAGATTACAACTTGTATACTAGATATCACTACTACTTATCTTTTAGCTAAACCTGAGTATTAAATGGGGAGCCACTGTGGTGTAATGGATGTGGCATTGGACTAGGACTTCGGAAACCAGGGCCCAAATTCCCACTTAGCCATCGAAATTCACTTGAGAGGGAGTGGCAATGGTAAAATCATTTTTCAAGAATCTCACATTCCTTGGAAACCTTATTAGGACTGTCACATATGAGACACAATTTTAAGGTACACAAGATAAAGATTTAAAATAATGGCAGACATACAACAACTTAATACAGTACCTTTGGAGATGTTATCGGTGCTTGTGCTGTTATGGGCTATCAGGTCTCTCCCAATTTATGGCAACCCTAAGAATCACTAATATTCAAAATGTTGTGTTTTTAACAGCGTTACTCATCTCTTATAAACCCAAGCCTGGTATCTGGTGTTGTGAAGTGGCTTCATTAATGAGCCACTTCAGCATACTGGAAAATTGAACAGTTCCCCTGCTCCTCTGTGGAGTTTTGTTTGTTTGTTTGTTTGTTTGTTTGTTTGTTTGTTTGTTTGTTTGTTTGTTTGTTTGTTTGTTTGTTGTCTCTGTTGGGCCACCCCTGATGCACTGAATCACTCAGATTAAAATTTTCAAAGTATTTTATTTGCCTCACAAGTAGTGCTGATCGAGAAGCTGCCTGCAGATGCAGTTTCAGCCAGCTCTTCACACAAAGGCAAAGAAAATGTTTTAAAAATTTAATCTAAGCGATTAGCTCATTAGCACTAGTGTAGCAGAGGCAAGAAAAATTGCTTCTCCTGCCTGTCCTCAGAGAAGCAGGGCAAGTGTTCAATTTTCTGGTAGCCTGAAATATTTCATTAATTAAGCCTCTTTGTGATGCTGGAAATTGACACGAGAAAGAGCCTTGGTAGCTTTAAGAACTGCAAGGCTCAAATTTGCATCCATTCCCAGTGATTGCAGACCTTGAAAGAGGATCAACTAAAGTTCACCTATGTTTTTGATCAAGTTCTGATATATTTAGCACTCTCCCACTGCAGTGAGTTCCCACAATAGAGCCAGGGATTCTAGTCTATACTCGATCCACTACATCACACCGAGTGTGATTTGTACCACACGCTATATATACCATTGTTTCGCTGGCACTGAACCTCCCAAGGTATATTGTGAGGTACTAGCAAGTAATGAATGGGGGGGGGAAGGTAATACAGCACCAAACCCACCCATTTAATGAACACCATCTCCCGAGGAAAATTTATTACAGTATTTATTATTTATTTATTGAATTTGTATCCCGCCCATCTTCCCACAGGGAACTCTGGGCGGCTTACAGGGCTGAACAAGTCAGCAAACCATACAGATAAGAACAACAGACAATTTAAAAACAGTAAAAGCAACTGGGCATCACAGAACAGACAAGCTCTGCAGCAGCAAATTGTCGAGTGAGCATTATAGATGGCGGGGGAGAAAAAGAAAAGAAAAGAAAGAAAGAAAACTAACATAGATCCCCAAAGGCCTCGCTGAAGAGCAGAGTTTTTAATGCTCGGCGAAAGGCTAGCAGGGACTCTGCAGAGCGCACTTCGCTCAGTAGACTGTTCCAGAGGGAAGGGCCAGCCACCGAGAAGGCCCGATTACGGGTAGATGTTTTCCTGGCTTCTCTAGGGGTGGCGACCCTGAGCGAGTGCGCTCGTGACTGCCGAACTGTACGGGCCGAGGTTGATCGCTGGACGATTCGCTCTGACAGGTAGTCCGGGCCCAAGCCATGGAGGGTTTTATAAACTAAAACCAGGACCTTGAATCTGATCCGGGATGCAACGGACAACCAATGCAGGCTAGCCAGGACTGGGGTGATGTGGTCATGACGACACACACCCGCCACCAGCCTGGCTGCCACATTTTGTACCCGCTGCAGGCACCGGAGGAGAGTGAAGGGCAACCTCATGTAGAGAGCATTGCAGTAGTCCAGCCTCAAGATCACCAGTACTTGCACCACAGTTCTCAGAGAGTCCCCATCTAGGTACAGGCGGATCTGGGCAATTTGGCAGAGGTGGTAGAAAGCAGATCTGGACACAGCGGCCACCTGGGCTTCCAAGGCGAGCACCGGATCCAGAACCACGCCAAGATTCCGGACCATAGACGACAGTTGGAGGGAAACCCCATCCAAACTGGGAAGAGGGCCTCCATACACAGATGGTGAGCTCCCGAAGAACATCACCTCTGTCTTCTCGGGGTTGAGCCTGAGCCTGTTGGCCCTGGTCCATGTCAATACCGCATCCAAGCACTGGTCGAGGGTCCGGACAGCTTCCCCTGCAGAGGTGGAAAAGGAGAGATAGAGCTGTGTGTCATCAGCGTACTGGTGACAGCAGACTCCAAATCTCCTTATGACCCCAGCCAGCGGCCTTACATAGATGTTGAACAGCATGGGGGAGAGAGACAACCCCTGCAGAACCCCACAAGGGAGTATCCATGGGGCCGACAACTCTCCACCATGCTGAACCTGCTGGGGATGGTCCTCCAAGAAGGACCAGAGCCAACTGCGAGCAGTGCCTCCCATTCCTACCTCAGAGAGCCGATCCGGCAGGATACCGTGGTTGACGGTATCAAAAGCCGCTGACAAATCCAGGAGAACCAACACGGTAGAGCAACTCCTGTCGGCCGCCCGGATTAGGTCATCTTGCAGCGCGACCAGAGCTGTCTCGGTCCCCCGGCCAGGCCTGAAACCCGGATTGGCATGGGTCAAGGCATTGTTGTTCCTCCAAAAAAGACTGGATCCAGACCGTGGCCACCCTCTCGATTACCTTGCCCAAAAAAGGGACGTTGGCAATCGGACAATAGTTGGCTAATTGGTCCGTTGCCATGCCTGGTTTTTTAAGGATGGGCTTAACCACCGTCTTCTTCAGTCGGGAGGGAAAAAACCCCTCGCTAAAGGAGGCGGTGGCAGATGCCTACTCAGGCATAGCCCCTCTGGCAGCTTTTATCAGCCAGGAGGGGCAAGGGTCGAAGGGGGTGGACATGGGCCGGCAGTGGGCAATCGCCCTGGAGGCCTCCAAAGAGGAAACAGGCCCAAGCTCATCCAAACGAGGAGAACAGGGGGGCGAAGCAACTGGGGATGACGAGGGAGGGCTAGTGCAGCTGGAGTCGAAACCGGCACGGATGGCCTCTATTTTAGATCGAAAAAGGCTGCAAAATTCTCACTACTGAACTCAGTAGGAGGAGGCCCCGCCAGACTAGGATTGGTGAGGTCCCGGACCACCCAGAAGAGCTCCGCCTGGCAGTTCGAGGCCTCACCAATTCTCAGGGAGTAATAAGATGTTTTAGCCTCCCTGATTGCTCTCGAGTAGCGCCTAGTCTGGACAACAACCGCAGCCATATTAATTGCCGTGCGGGTACTCCTCCAGATGCTCTCCAGCCTTCTCCATTCCTGCTTCATCGCTCTCAACTCCACCATGAACCACGGCGAAGGTCGAGCTCTGCTACGGAGAAGGCGCTTGGGGGCAATCCGGTCGACGGTGCGGACAGTTGTTTCAAACCATAGGTCAGCCGCAGCCTCAACCGGAACGTCAGCCAGGCCACCAGGAAGCTCCCCGAAGGCATCCCGGAACCGGGCTGGGTCCAGGAGCCTCCGGGGGCAGGCCAACACAGGAGGCCGAAGCTTTCTGTTTGCATCTCAAGCTCTAAATATTAAAGCAAAAGAGTCTAGGCCAGTGGTTCTCAACCTGTGGGTCCCCAGATGTTCCTGGACTGCAACTCCCAGAAGTCCCTTCCAGTACAGCGAGTGATGGAGGCTTCTGGGAGTTGTAGTCCAGAAACATCTAGGGACCCACAGATTGAGAACCACTGGTCTAGGCTAAAGCTATGGGAAACCAAAACAACCCACTTTGACAAATGGATGAATGCTGAAGCGTGTCTCCCACCAGGCTGGACCATCTGGAAGTCAGTTCATAGACTTTTAAGGAAAGTAGGAAAATAAAAGAACAATAAAGTAAAATGGAGCTACTTGAATGCAGGGCAAATTTTTGATCACCGTGGAAAACTCCATACGCCCCATCACAGGTACAAAAGATGATCTAGCAAATGGTTGAGATAACTCTACTGAAGCTGCTCACTTCTGGTCCTAATTGTCTAATTATCATAACATTTTAATTTCAATTTTCCTTTAATTCATACAATTTTAAAGTACACAAAACTCTGATATGAATAAAGAAAGATTACACTTGGTACCCCTCAAATGTATTAACTACAATGCAAATAATCATGACATAAAACAAGTTTGTAGTTTCTTCTTTTTCTGTTCTTTCATTACACGGTTACCCAGGTTTGACATCGTTTTAAATTTCACCTGATGAAATTCTTGGATTTGTAGTTTGGCTAGCATTATCTGCTAAAGAGCTCAGATTATGTAGTTCAGGACAGGGCAGAACATGTATTTATCAGATAATTCTAACTACAGTACCTCTTCCATGGGATGGAATCATGGGCATTAAAAATGTCCTAAAAGCTGAAAAAACGGTGTAGTACAGACACACTCAGAATGTGGACTTCAAGGAAAAACTCATCTCTTAGTATTCTTTTTTGAAAAGAAAAAAGGGGTATGGAAAGTAAAAGAAACAGGCCCTTCATTCCATAGAAGCTCGTGGTTACTTTGCACGTATAATGGTGGTGGAATTTTACAATAAGTAGAACACAGTAATCATTACAAGGACAAGCTAGAGGTGTGATCACAAATGAATAGGGAAAAGGGTGGCAAAAGTGAAGGATCCTTGATTTCCTGGAAATTCCTAGTTGCTTTGCATATGTGATGTTGGTGGATTGTTACAATAATTAAAGCACATTAATCATTACAATAGGCAGGGTGATTGTTCCCAGAGTGCTGCAGGAATCCAGAGGTAATCTTTCTTGACATTTGGATATCTTCTCCTGTCACCCCTTTCATCTTTTCCTGGTTTTGTCAAAGCCATTTCCAGGTGGAGGGCTCCTTGCCCAAGAGATTTCCAAAGTGGGAGAAAACAGGCAAGGGGTGGCTGATATTGGGCAAAGCCAGCATGAAATTTGGTAAGGAGGAAAGCCATAATGAGCAATTTTTCCATCCAAAGCTTTGCTGTCATATGATCTAAGCTTGAGTCATGTGAGGTTTGTGCATGTCAGGAGATGACGAAGGATTGGGTGTCTGCTGAAGGGAGGCATGAGCAGCTGCCCAACATGAATATGAGTCGGCCATATTAGTTAGGCACTGAGCCCCCCATTTTGCACTTCCAATGGCTAAGAGTGGAGTGGGCAGAGGTGGTGTACCTCCTTGGATTCAAAGAGGCAGTTCCACGAACAGACCAGCATCAAATACCAACAGCTTGGTGTCTTCCTATGATTGGGCTCAGTCAAGTGTCCATTAGCATCCCCTAGTTCCAAGATGGCAGACTGAAGCGCCACAGTGGTTCTTTCAAAATAGTTATTTATTTCAAGTTCAACTTTATCAATGACAACTTCTACAGGGTCCAGTTCCTCTTCACTAGCCTGTTTAAAGTCTAACATGGGGCGTTTATACACGACCCCTAAACTCCGCAGCAAATGGCTGCCAGCTCCGGAGCTTAAAAATGTTTCCCCACCAGCTCCGGAGTTTAGAGGAAATTAAGTGCGACCCCGCCCACCTAAGCGCGACCCAGCGCACTTTTCTTGTACCTGCTCTTCCCTGGTGAAAATTGTTTGATGCGGTGTAAGGATAGTGAGTGCGGGGCTCTCCTCGCTTCTGTTTTTTTTTTTTTGGGCTCCCGCCCTTTTAAGAGCTCATTTACAGAGACAGGAATGTTGCCGCGCAAGAACGGAGGCAGAACAAAGGTGAACCACGATCTTTTCTTCCTTTTTTTTTCTCTCCCTCCCCTCACGCAGCCAGCAGCCAGGGTGGGGACACAGGAAGAGCGACAAGCCCCTAAGATCTCTGGTCCGAATTTAAGGGACCAGCGGATCTTAGGGGTCGTGTAAACGCGCCCATGCTAACAAGAAATAACATTTCTTGAGCCTTTAACGCTAGTGAAACACCAGTGAGGACTTAAATTTTGTTTTAGTTTAGTTTAGTTTGGTTCAGTTGAAATTTATATACTGCCTGCTTGCACAGAGGTAACTCAAGGTGATGAACAAGATTCAAGAAGATAAAACACAACAAAAATAGCAAAAAAATAATAATAATCGGCAAGATCAAAAATGCAAGACTATGAGGAAAAACATAAACATAAACATATACATTAAGTGCATTATTCAAGGCAACAGAAGACCCATAAATGTCCCAGCCACGGACCCTTGGCCCATCCCATTCCAACTTGGGGTATCCATACCTCTCCTTGTTCAACTCTCTTCATAAATCCCTGTCTTCCTCTCTCAGTGGCCTTTCTATCTTGACTCACGATCTCTCCTCATTATGATGGTTTTGTGGGGAACTGGTTATGTCTCTGCCTTTCCACCTCCTCAAAGGGAATCATTGGTTTTTCCCATTGACCGGTCCATGGGTTCACTTTGCAAACTCATTCCTAACCATCTGTCAGTTCTTCTCCCTTCTCCCCCTTTCTTCCTCTTTTTTTTCTCCCTCCTCCTTTCTCTCCTTTCCCCATCTTTCCCCCACCTTTCCTTTGAGCTACCGGTTCCTCCTAGCCCCTCCTAGCCCACTGTCATCTCTGGGCTTTCTTTCTCCTCTTTGTTGCCAATATACACTTCACCCAAGTTGATGTCTATGGGTGGGCTGTCAGAGTTGGGTTTCCCTGTGTTGTTCTCTGCAGACAGTGACACATATTCCTTTTCCATGACCCTGTCTTCTGTCCTTGCACTCATACCCCTCACCAGCCTGCTGCCAGGGCATCTTCAGATGTTGCCCACGGCCCCTGCCAGACAAAATAATCCACATAACTGTGGACTTTCCCTTTCTGATATTTGATTTGGAACTCAAGTGGTTCCAAAGATTGAAATCATCATGTTAATGGAGGGTTTCTTTCTATGTAACCTGTAGGAATGATTCCACTAATAGACACATCATTGGGTTCAACAAAGCCAGGCTTCATGCAACAGCTTCCTTGTGCAAGCATGAGTCCCAGTCTCTTTTATTAGTTGCAAAGGCAGGTCATCAGAGGTGGAGCGAGGGTCTACGTGTCAGGGTGGTGTAGGCTGATGAATTCCTGGGAAGGGCTTATCTGATGTAGCAGTGTCATATAGCAGGGGTCTTGATGAATGACTACCAGATAGCTTGTTATTGCTGGATAATGTGGGGGGAAGAGATAAGAGCAAGCCTGGCTTCCTGTGCATCAGGTCCCATGGGACCCATTGTCTTCTCATCTGGGGTTTCCCCGCACAGATGGGATTCAATGCTTCTCAAGTGACCTTGTCCAGGAAGCCGGCTGGGGTGTTTTTTATTCTCTTCCAAGGGGATATCTCTATAGTAACCACTGAAGGGGAGCATGATTGGTTACCAGTGTGAAGGTGCTTCCTAATACACTAGAGGGTAGCTCAAGGCATGAGCAGCCCATGTAATCGCTAAAGCTTCCTTTTCTATTGTGGAATATTTTTATTCCCTTTCGGACAGTTTACGACTGAGGAATAGCATTGGGGTCAGGGAGTTCTTCAGCTTTATGTATCTGAGCCAGAATGGCTCCAATACCTTGGCCAGATACATTGGTTCACAAGATGAATGGAGATGTATCATGTTCACTAAACTTTGTGAAACACATGTGGACAGTGCCATGAGGCTTGAACTAAACTGTACCAACAGTGAATCAAATATCAATCTGTATCCCTGTCCGTGCAGACCTTCAGCTGTTTGACAGAGAAACAGAGCCAGAAATGTTTGACAGAAGCCATTGTCTGAGTGAAGCAAGAATTGCTTTGTTTTGACTCCCTGCCCCCAGGTGACAGTTCTGGAAGCCAGTGAACGTGTGGGAGGACAAGCACTCACCTAGCGCAATGAGAAAGGAGGCTGGTATGCTGAACTAGGTGCCATGTGCCTGCCTCAGTCACACAGGTAAGGCGTACAGCAGAGTGATCCTCAGGCTGATGCATCTACAGTGGTACTTTGTATAAAGGAATTAATTTGTTCCAAATGAAATTCTGTTAAGCAAATTTTCCTTTATACAAATTTACCATAGGAATGCATTGAAAACAGAGTAATCCCTAATCATGACCATTTTTATGTTGTACGGATTCGCCCCATAGGCGATTCTGTTAAGCAAATTTCCCCTATCTCCGGAATTTTTTATGTTGTACAGATTTTATGTTATACAAACTGTTTGTTATACAAGGGTCCACTGTATAGTGTAAGAGGTGTCTTCCTGCCATATTGCCCTTTGGTGTTCCAGCACTATCTACCTTGATGGGCTGAAAGGCATAGGAAACAGAAATAGTTTGGTCTCTAGCTCCCCCTCTGTTGTATTTTTGAGGTTCGAATAAGAAAGCACAAGCCAAGGAGATCTAGCAGGTAAGTTCACGACTGTGATCCACTCACCAATTAAAACCTGGCCAAGTGGCCTGTAGGAATTTACATTAAGCAACCAAGAGAAAGCTAGTGGTGAGAAAAGAGAGGGCTTGTTAAGGGTTGAGACCAACCTAAAGCCAGTTGAAGGACTTTTGTCATGGCTTCACTTCCAGATTTCAGTGGGAGCAAAGTGCAAAGATTCAATCCATTCTTGTTTATTCTGCCTCCCAAAATATTATTTATTTATTTTGTTTATTTTATTTTTACAACTTATATGCCGCCCACTACCCAAAGGTCTCTGGGCAGCTTACAATCAAAAGAATTAAAACACTTTTAAAAAATAGAATATCAATATCAATAAATAATCAAAGCAATAATAAAAAACCTTACACTAAAATCATTACACTAAAATTGTCATCAGAGGACCCGAAGTCTATATTGTATCAATTAAAATACTTCTGGAACAGGAAGGTTTTTACCTGGCGCCAAAATGTCATCAGTGCTGGTGCCAGGCGGATCTCACTCGGGAGGGCATTCCATAGCTTGGGGGCAGCTGCTGAGAAGGCCTTATGTCTACTAGCCATCCCTCTCACCTCCTTGATCTCCCATTCTGCTTTTACAGATGCCACCCACCCACCACTGCCACTAACTCAGTTATACAACTGCCTCTTTTAGAAGCAGTTGTGCCCATCATCTCTGAAAGGTAGCTCCCAAAATCTATAGCCCCACTTCTCAGAGAGATGGGATTCTCTTTGTTGAAATTTCAGGACTGGTTTCCTTTGGTATCAGAATTTGTTACCATAAATATATCCATATAGATCTTTCTTCCCAAGAGACCATCACCAACTCCATCTTTAATATTCTGTACCTGTAGAGACATATTTAATCCAGCAAAGTCACTCAATTATGCAGGGAACAAGAAAACGAATAGAGACAACAAATGGCATAGCATCTGCTTGCTCCAGGACCAAAATAATCAAATAAAATTATAGGAGTACAAAATAATTAAGGTGGAAGGTTGCAGTCCAGGGACATCTGGGGACCCACAGATTGAGAACCACTGGACTAGATGTTTATCATTCTCAAGCTGCAATCCAGTCTCCTCCCTATGTACTTCACATTTGGATTACCATTGTTTTGTTGCAGTAGCTTTGGCAAAACTGCTTAGGAATTCTCCAGTGCCTAAAAATGTCCATGCATGCTTTCCAGGAAGGCCTGCAAGCACTAAAAAAAACTAAACTAAACTACACTGAACTAAAAATTCAATCCTAAAAAAACCATTTAAAAAAAACCAAAACTAATAAATATTACAAAGTACAAGATGGTAATAAAAGTGAAAGATGGCAAGAAAAATAACTGACCAAAAATTGCCTCACAATTTAAATTAAAAGGGGGCAAGGTGTTCACAATTTAAAACTGTTCCAACAAGAAGAAAAAATGGGAGAGGTCTAAAGAAACCACAGTGGTTTACTAAAGAACTTTCAACTCAGCTAACTATAAAGAAAAACAAGTACAAGGAATGAAAAAATGGGAAATGCACCTAAGAGGAATATAAACAAACAGCTAATATATGCAGGGGGATGGTTAAAAAAAGCTAAAGCGCAAAACGAACTTAGACTTGCCAGGAAGATTAAAGATAGTAAAAAGGGTTTCTTTAGTTATGTCCGCAGCAAAAGGAAAAATAAGGAAATGATAGGCTCTCTGCGTGGCAATGATAACCAGTTACTAACAGGAGACAAGGAAAAGGCAGAACTACTCAACACCTTTTTTGCCTCTGTTTTCTCCAAAAAGGAAGAAAGAGATCCGCTGGGACAAA
>JAHTLZ010000015.1:644288-658677 GCA_023846285.1 Phrynocephalus versicolor
AGATAGATAGATAGATAGATAGATAGATAGATAGATAGATAGATAGAAAGAAAGAAAGAAAGAAAGAAAGAAAGAAAGAAAGAAAGAATTTCGTTAAAATGAAAGACAAGAAGCAGTAAAGGACAAATTCAACACTTGATCCTTAAAAGTGGCCAGATGGCCAGATGGGTGGGATATGAATAAAATAAAATAAAGGTGTGTACAAATAAATGGCATTTCTTGTAGCTAATTAGCTCACTGCTGGGTTGAATCTCAGTTGAGTGCCTGGTCACACTCCTAGTTACGTAGCCGTGATTTCCTCTGGCTTGTCATCAATTAGTCACAATTAGCCATGTCAAGGTATACAAATGTTACATGAACATCAGTGGGATTTTGGCTGATCTATTTTAAATTGACACCTGAAAGAGAAAGTGAGGAAGGGGAGGAACAAACAGGTTTCTAATAGAATAAAGAGGTACAGCTAGAGTACCATCGCCAAGAAGGTCCTGCCACGCTTGTTAATTGCTGGCTGAGAGATCTTGGTATCCAAGAACCAACAACCAGAAGTTTTCTGCCTAACCTAAGGCCGTGTCTCCTTTCCATGCTTTTCTAACTACATACATATCCCCTCTCTTGTCACAACAGCCAATTTTTGTTAAATCTCTCTTCTTATAGGTGACCGGTCCAAAAGTATGGATATAAGGGGAAAGCCTCAGCAGGAGAAACCCGTGGCTGAGCAACCACACAAGACTTCATGGTGGGACATCTTCTTTGATCCCAAGTTGTCTGCAACCATTGAGAATAAATCCATAGGACCACAGGGCACTTTGCCAGGGCAGACACAGGGTGGTGGAGCTCCCCGGAAAATCCCAAGGAACAGATGCCGAATAGGAATCACGGTGTCCAAAAGAAACTACGCCTGTTCTGAGTGCGGGAGAAGTTTTGATCGTCGTTCAAACCTGATCAAGCACCAGAGGGTCCACACCGGAGAGAAGCCGTACCCCTGCTTCGAATGCGGGAAGTGCTTCGACCAGCAGTCTAACCTCAATGTCCATTTGCGTGTCCATACAGGAGAGAAACCTTATGGCTGCCCAGACTGCGGTAAGAGATTCAGCATCAAATCTCATTTGCATGGCCACTACAGGATCCACACCGGAGAGAAGCCCTACGAATGCAGGGACTGCGGAAAGAGGTTCCGTATCAAATCTTGCCTGAGTAAGCACCAGAGAATCCATACAGGAGATCCTAAGCCCTCCAAAGTCCTTGAGATCAAAGCAATAGGACACCAGGCGCGGTTGCCAGAGCCGATACAGGGATACCCACTGCCCAGAAAAGGGAATTTCGTTAAAATGACAAGCAGCAACTCCCGAATAGGAATTACGGTGTCAAAACCCAGCTACACTTGTTCGGAGTGTGGGAGAAGCTTCGACCGGCATTCAAACTTGATTAAACACCAGAGGATCCACACCGGAGAGAAGCCGTATCCGTGTACCGAATGCGGGAAGTGCTTCGATCAACAATCCAATCTCAACGTCCACTTGCGGGTCCACACGGGAGAAAAACCTTATGGGTGCCCAGAATGCAGCAAAAGATTCAGCATTAAATCCCACTTGCACGGACACTACAGGATCCACACCGGAGAGAAGCCCTACGAATGTGGGGGCTGTGGAAAACGATTCCGGGTGAAATCATGCTTGAATAAGCACCAAAGGATCCATACGGGAGAAAAACCCTATAAATGCCTCACCTGTGAAAAGACGTTCACTTGCAGCTCTAATCTTATTAAACACCAAGTGTCTGATTCTGGAGAGAAAGATTTCACCTGCCCAGAGTGTGGGAAGAATTTCGCTAACAAGTCAGATCTCAACAAACATGAGCGAATCCACGCAGAATTAAAACCGTGCGTCTGTAGCTTCCACGTTCGACGATTGTCTGATATTTCTCAGAAAAACGAACAGAGAATGCATATTGCGGGAAGTCTTGACGAATGCCCTGTCTGTAGGAAAAGGTTTGGAGATGACTCTCTGCAGAATATTGACATCCTGTAGAACACCTACAATCCATTTGTATTTTTAAGCTAATGGGATTCTTTCTTTTAGCTGGAGATGCTGGTTGTCAATAAATATAAAATTAACGGTTATATCCAGTGAGAGGCTTGCAGAGGAAAAATGTTTGGGACTTAAAAGATACGATCAGTACTACCAGAAATTTCAAATAGAAATGTTGCCATGTAGCTATGTACATAATTCAATATTAGTGGATTTTATCTTACTATATCTTGCAAAGGATGGGATGTGCTTATATTGCTTAAGTCACCAGAACATTAAGTGATAGGAACTGCCCAGAGTTCCTATTGGGAAAGTCGGTTGCGGTAAATAAATAAATAAATAAATAAATAAATAAATAAATAAATCACTCAAGACTTCTCAAACAATTCATTTATGAGCCATAGTCATGGAAACCACTATCATCTATAGCAGTGGGTCTGAAACTTGGTGTCCCCAGATGTTCTTGGACTATAAATCCCAAAAGCCTTTACCACTAGCTGTGCTAGCCAGGATTTCTGGGAACTGTTGTCCAAGGACACCTGTGAACCCAAGTTTGAGAACCACTGATCTATAGCACTGAAGTACCTTGCTCTTTAAAAGGCTTTCCACTCACATGCTCCTTTAGGAATTTGGTAGAAATGAACCATGCTTCCATCAAGAGCTGCCATCACCCAGCAGGTCTGGATCACGCTGTGTTCAAGAAAGAGCAGGCCTGCTTGCCTCTGTGTAAACAAAAGTCTCAGTGCCCAGGTTTCGACTGGAAAGAACTAATAAACCCATGAGATCATACCATTGGAGACGGTGGGAAAACCATTCCAGTCTTCCCTCTGCTGTGGTTTCTCTCTCTCCTTCTCTTATCCAATAGCGCATGGGTATTGAGGTATCCTGAAAGGTGGCCATTAGGCATTCGGAGTAAGGGAGCCATGGGTGGGAGTCTTGCAACCCATGCACTGCAGGCTGTGTCTGGTGATGCTCCTGAGCCCCCACGCCAAACACCTGTCCAGACATCATCCTGCTGAAAACAAAAAGTTGGAAAAAAAATACTTTTTTTTCCTGAGGTGTGGTCTGTGTGTCAGTGAGGCTGTTCCTTCTCCCCCCTCCCCCCGGGAAAGAAATGCTGAAGTGAATTTTGAGCCATTCTCAGCCTGGGCGCAGAACAAGTGAAATACTGACATTCTTGTGCCGTTTGCAACAGCTTTCCACAGTCAACCTGACTACTGCCCCCTCCCCATCACCACCTGAAGCTTCACCGCTTCTAATTTAGGAAGACAGAAGGAATATCTTTGGTCCCTAACTGAGGAACTTAGAATATTCTTGGTTCCAGAAATTACAAGGCAAAATAAAAGGCCTTGTCATCTTCCAGGTCTAGTGGTGAAAAGACAGCTCAGGAAATGAGCAGAAGGATGAAATACAAATACAGTATATTGAGTTCAGAAGCATGAGCAGCTAACAGGCAAAACAACCAAGGGATGGTGTTCTAGTCTCACAGCACAGCTTCCAAAAGGACTGCATGCCTTCTTACAAACTTTGTTTGAGGTATTCGGTGTTCCACCTGCCCACTTGGAGCAGCTGCTTATGCCCAGCTGGGAAAACCCTTGCTGCTAGAGGTTCTTAGAACTGGGGTTTGCTTGCTTTTATAGATGTCCTGTCAGGCCTGCCACAGGACACCTTCCACTTTGTTACACATTATTTCTTCTGCACAGTATTGTATGTGGTTCAGGTTATAAGAGGCTTTCTAGTGCCTTATAATTTATTTTCACGTCATGGTCAAGGAAGGTAAAAGACAGAGACTCAACCCAAGCACAAATTTGTTTGTACCTAGTTGTAATTTGAATCTCAATCTTTCCCAGCCAGCACTCTTTGTATTTTGCAACACAATGGGTTTGGGATGTATTTTGTCTCCACTGAAGGTATGTTAGCTTCGCACTGCAAGGATATCCAGCTGGCTCTCATAGCAGTGAGCTTTGTGTTACAAGTGTGACAAGGTATGCTGGATAGTTGAGAGATTCATGTGTTCCAAGTCATCCACATTGTAATTGTTTCATTCAATTATCTAGGTAGTGTCTATTTTGTCTGTGAATTTATCTTTCCTGCTGGGATGACCAATAAAAACATAAAAGTGTATGCTTTGTGAGTTCCAAAATTCCCTCTTTCTGATTCATCTAGTTGTGAGCGTCCAATCATGCATTAAATGTCAACAGCACAGCTATTTGTGTTCAGCTGACGATAAAACAGTGGCAAAACGTATGTTAGAAAAAATCCCTTTCTTAGGACTGCAAACTTCAAACCGATGGTTGTCTGAACAGTCACATGCAACCACACACACATACTTTTTGATTCTTAGAATCACAGGATAATGAGGGGGGATGATAAGGCCATGAAGCCCTACTTACTATAGGCTCAGTGCAGGAATCTAAATCATAGTACTGTGGACCCTCATATAGCAAACAGTTTGTATAACATAAAATCTATACAACATAAAAATTCCGGAGATAGGAAAAATTTGCTTAACAGAATTATCTATGGGGTGAATTTGTACAACATAAAAATGGTCATGATTATGGATTACTCTGTTTTCAATGCATTACTATGGGAAATTTGTATAAAGGAAAATTTGCTTAACATAATTCTCATTTGGAACAAATTAATTCCTTTATACATGGTACCACTGTACTGCAGATCTAGATGGCTGTCTTTTGAATTTTCATGGAGCTGTCATGGCTTCCCCTGTTTGCTTATGGGAGGAGAGGAACAGCTCATAATAATGCATTATGAAATGTGATTGGCTCTCCTGATGCTACTGTTCCCTCCCAAGGCAGTGTATTGTTCTAGACAACCAATCAAACGGCAAACAGCTGCTGCCTCATTTGAATAAGAGTCACTGGTGTAACAGCAGCAGCGAGAGACTAACTGGACATTTGTGGCTTAAGAGGGAAAGGAAGAGCATAAAACCCAGAACGCTGCAACTATGACTGCTGGCCAGAATAAAATGCAACCCCCCAAAAGGATGAAGCAGAAACAGAAGAAAAAGCAACGGAGAAAGCAGCGCCGACGTAGGAACTTGGCCCCGAGTCAAGGAAGGAATCCTAGCGTTCCATTGGATGCCTTTGAGCCTAAAGGGCTACCATTTGTTTTCCCCTGCCAAGGAAGACCTCTCCTGCCCATCAAGGTAGAGCAGAAGGATATCTTTTCTCAACAATGCATTCTCACAAGACAAGGCTGGCAGCAACAGTGCCACCTCAGAAAATATGTATCCTTGCAGGCCACCATGGGTGCTCACAACGTGTCTCTGGAGACTTTGTGCCCTTCCAAGCCACGTGTGGTAAGATGGACGGTGGCAACGTATTCTCAGCAACGGAGTCCCTTGGTCAGCCACCTGTGGCAAGAAGAACAGCAGCCTTGTGTCCTTGGTAATGCAGTGCCCTTGCCACCCATCAGGGCCAGATGGGCTAGCAAACGCTGCACTTGGATAGCCAAGGGTCTTCAGTATGAAGTGAACAAGAAGAGGACGCTCAGGCAATTCATGCCCTCCTTGTTTGCCAACCACCCCGTACCTCTCCATTTTTAGAAGAGGAACCTTTCTCTCTGGCCTGGCCCAAGTGGTCGCTGAAGGGAAAAGAGAAGTGACCAGCCAGAGAGAAATCCCATCTTTCACTTGACGGACAATCTCTCAGAAGATTCTCATGGTCAGAGAAACTCCACATTCTAAGAAAATGGTTTTACCATTCAGGAACAATCAAGGGAGGGATCTACTGAAAAGATGGCAGAAGATCTTTCGAACGTTGGGTTTCCAAACATCCAGACTGTACGTGAGAGATTTTCCTTCAGAGGAACTCAAAATGTGTACTTATTAATAAATTCAGATTTTAACAGTCAATACTCTCACTTTGGCACTGTCTTCTGTTTGTCCTTTGGTGTATCATGCAAAATGGAGGTCCTTTCCAAATGACAGAGGTTCTTCTCGATTGATTGATTGATTGATTGATTGATTGACTGATTGATTGACTGGATTTTTATACCACCGATCTGGCAGCAAGGTCACCCTGGGCACACGGATGGGCAACTGTGACCCAGCTAGCTAAGGGGGGAATGAAGATGCCAAATCCCTCCCAATGGTTATGTGGGCCACAGCTGAGAGAGGTGTTGTGGTCCAACAACATCTAGGGCCTGCAAGTTCTCTATCCATGTTCTAGCTCTCATTTTCCTTAACATGGTCCTGTGCCAAAATATGCTAGAAGGCAAACGCCTCTATGAGGTATGAGGGTTATACGTCAAAACATGAGGCTGCTTTGCACAATATCAGACCTCTGGTCCTTTTGTCTCTTTAAGGATAAAATTCTTCAAAGCTTTTCCTATCATGCTACCCATGATCCTCTCCATCATTTTTATTATTATTTTGAATATTTTTACCCCACCTTTCTCCTTGGAAAAGAACCCAAGGTGGCTTATTTATTTATAATAATGAGGGGCAATATACAACCCGGAACATTTAAGACATAGTCAAGTTAAGAACAGGGAATTAAAAGAGGCATCTTAGAACATTAAAAGGTAACAGCAGAGCTTCAAAGAGCACACAAAAAGAAAAGAAAAATCCATTGTGAGGGGTAGAAAGTAATATGGAAAACACTGGTGCTCTTATGAAATGTGTCGATGTAATCCATATATTGAGTTGTTGCGAGAAAATTGCTCAGACCGATTACAAACAGCATCACAATGTAGTTGATCAAATGGTCCACTGGAATTTGTGTCAGAACTATCATCTGCCCATAGCAAAGAACTGGTGGGATCATAAGCCTGAAAAAGTGATTGAAATTGAGCATGCAAAATTACTTTGGGACTTCTGAATACAGATAGACAGGGTTAATAATAATAATAATAATAATAATAATAATAATAATAATAATAATAATAATAATAATAATAATAATAATAATAATAATAATTCACTAGGGTCAAAATTAAGGAAGGGGGAGAACAGTGTTTGAAAGTGTTACTTTGGTGGTCTACAATTCCCAGAATTCTAACAGGCCATACTTGACCTTTCTGGAGATGTAGTCTAAATAAAATTAAAATACACATGCTGTTTTCTAGAACCTCTGATGCAGCTTCACAAACAGTTGAAGCATCTGATCAAGATGAAAACGATTGCTTCAATGGATCCAAAAAAATTCAATCACATTTCCACTTGCCAGTGTCTGCAGTAGCATGACCAAGATGAAGAATAGCTGGCTGACAAAAATCACAAACATGAGGTTAATGTCCTAGTGCAGTGGTTCCCAACCTTGGGTAACCCTGGTGTTCTTCGACTGCAGCTCCCAGAACCTTTCGGCACTAGCTGTGCTGGCTGAGGTTTCTGGGAGGTGGAGTCCAAGACCACCTTGTTTTTCCAAGGTTGGGAGCCACTGCCTTAGTGGGAAGGGGAAGAAATTAATACATTTCTGAGGTGACAATAAAGGATAATATTTAATCCATATGCTGCACACCATCTTGGCTATCCTTCCACAACCCAAGACCTTTTTAAGGCAAAGTTTTCCTTAAGTGGGGTCTTTTAACAGATGGCTGTGCCTTACTGCTCTGAATGTTGACTGCCTTCAGGGTGGTATTTGTTAGATGTGTTTGATTCTTTTCCACATTTGTACACTTGCTATTTTTAACTTTATTGTCTTTTAATGAAGCACGCTGCCTTGGGTTCTTTTTACGGGGAAAAAGCTGGGTAAAACTATTTTAAACAAAGTAATATAGTAATTTAATTTAATTTAATTTAATTTAATTTAATCCAAATAAATTATTCACAAGGTGCCCTGTGAGCAGTTTCTCCTTCCCATGCATACATGATGGAGACTTTGCTATTTATTTATTTACGTATTCATTCATTCATTCATTCATTCATTCATTCATTCATTCATTTCAGTTTATATACTGTCCATCTAGCCTGGGGCCCATAAATAAATAATGCTTGCAGGGCACATTGTGAAGTGCCATCGGCTACCTAGGCACCACTGTTGCATCCCTAAACAGAATATTGTTTTAGCCAATCACAAGGCAAAGAGCTGATCCCTCATTTGCATGTGAGCTGGTACAAGACAGCACAAAGGTAGAAAGAGCCCAGAGGCATTCATCGCTCAGGTGGGAACAGGGACAGAAATGGCTGCTGCTCACAGACGGAAGAAGATGCCACCTCAGAAGAGAATGAAACATAAACAGAAGACGAAGCGGCAGCAACAGCCACCCAAAAAACAGCAGCAGAGGAACAGGCCAATGAAGCAGGGCAAGGACCCTTCCAAAGACTTTGTGCCAAAGATGCTACAAGGTCTCTGCGAGGGAAAGCCGCCCCTGCTGACGAAGGGCAACGGAAATGCGATCTTCTCCCAGCGATGTGTCCTCACCACCCAAGATGGGCAGCAACAGTATTTCCTCAGCAACTACATGTCCTCACAAGCCACCACAGGCAGCACCAGCACCGTACCTCCAGCTATTGGGTGGCCCCACAAGCCAGGGGTGACAAAATGGCCGGTGACCTTGAGTCCTCAAACCCAAAGAACCCTCAGCAGCCCAATGTGGCAAGATGGGGGGCAGCAAAGGTGCATTCTCAGCCATGCCGTGCCCTCCGTGTCCAGTGGGGGCAGGATGGGCAACCAGGTGGATGTTCTCATTGCCAAGGACATACAGTATGAAGTGAATGAGATTGTGCCCAGGCAGATGGTACCTTATTTGTTTACCAGCGACCCCAATGTATCTCCTTACTAAAAGGACACCACCACCACCTTTCTCTCTCCTGGGCTGGCCAAAGAAATCTCTAAAGGGGAGAAGAAAGAGAAAAATCGACCAGCCTGAGAAAAATCCCATCTTTCACCTGATGGAAGATCTGTTGTTATTGAGGAAGCCAACTTATTGTGATAAGAAAATGCCAGCCTACAGCAATCAAGTGATACATATCTTCACTGAGAAGAAAGCTCACTTAGTTGAAGATACCTTATTTTCACTGGAGGGGGGAAAACATTCTCTCATTTGAAAGACTGTTGTACCTATTTCAAACCATCCAGCTTGCACGGGAGAGATTTTCCTTTCAGGGGAAGACAAAGCAGCTAATTATCAACATACTTAAATAAAGTGGGATTTTTGAATGAATACGTTCACCTTGGTAGTGTCTCAATAAGCCTTTCGGGTACAACACACCCCTTTTAAAACTCACAATTTTAAATGCTTCTAGGGTTCTTTTTCTCTTCATCGTGACATTTTTATTGACCTAAAAATCAAAGTCAAAAGATAAATAGCTTCCAGTCATTATTTATCTTATTTAATGTAGCTTGCATTTAGGTCCTAACACTGTTACTGAATTTATTAACACCCATTTCTACCCCGCACTGGCTTAATGCAGCAAGAGTCTGAAGTATAACGAACTACAGTACTGTACGTCCATGAGAACTTAGTGGAGGCCAGTAAAGTTCTGCATCATCATCAGCTATCATCACTTCCTACTATTACAGCCAGACCTCCCATCACCATAGGCTTCTATGATTTATGGCAGGGCTGTCCAACTTCGTACAGGCCGAGGTCTACTTTTTCCAGCCTAAAGTGCCTGAGGGCTACTACACTAATACCTCTACTTACGAATTTTATCCATTCCGAGCACATGCTCATGGCACTTGAACTCCCCGTTCAGCTAAGACAGTGCGGCTGGCAGACCCAGAACTTTGCTGGGGCAGTAGTGATCTTTGGGATGGGGGAGGTAGAGGTGGAGAACTTATCCCCTCACATTTTTTATTGATGCCTGGCGGGCTACTTTTGAACCCTTCGCGGGCTACCAGTAGCCCGCGGTCTACCTGTTGGACAGCCCTGATTTATGGGTTCTGTTCCCTTTTTTTCTTTCACACCCTCCCTTCAAAACTTTCCAGGCTTTCCAGCTAAAGCCCTAACTTCGTGTTCCTACCTGGGGAAAGTGCATTGCAGCAGGTGTTTCCACTGTTGACCTCAAAGCTCCTCAAGGTTTGTGGGCTGTTGAGAAAACCTCTACCATAGGGCCCATGCCATGTGCCTGGCACCTTGACAGGCAGCCGGAAAAAAGCCTGATCTTGTCTCTGCACATATCCAAGACTCCATCTTTTTCCACACTGGGAAAAGGAGAGGAGACCCAAGGCAGCTCAGAAGGGATCAAACTATAAAACACCATTTTTAAATATATCATATAAAACCAGTATGAAGGTAAAAACCAAAATTAAAAACAATTTAAAACCCTGCACATTTAAAACCGGTATTCTTGGAACAACCTACAAGGAACAACCTACTACTTTAAAAAGCCTGTCTGAAGAGGAAAGTACAATACATTATTTGCTTGCTGCTAGAATTACTAAAGGAGTAGCCACTGAGAAAGTTTTCCCTTACATATAATGTGGCTGGTACCATATCATTGGCTACAATTGAAAATTTCACATACAGTACTACTTAAATTGTGATTTTACATGGTTTTAAAAATACTGTAATCTGCAAGCACCATTATTATTTCGAAGCTCCCCAGTTAACTTGAAGAGCTGCCTTTTCATTTCGTTTCCCAGTTCGTTGTCGGGGCTGGTTGCAAAGAGACTGAAGCTTTGAACAACAAGCAAGGGAAACAGAGCTTGGCATATACATAATAAGGACATAATTTACAGCGGGGGGAAAGCATACGTCACTGTCAGAATGGCCCAGTGATCTCTAAAGCATCGAACTCAACGTTCAAGCTTTCCTTGTGCTGGGCATTTTAGCCTTCGTTTTTGTTTTTTAAATGATCTGCAGTCACCATCTTGAGGCTCCGCAGTAAATCTGAAGAGCTCAGTCAGCTGCTTTTCCGTTTCCTTTCCCAGTTTGTTGTCAGGATTGTGAATTTCTCAGGTTGGATGTTTAGACGCACACAGGTTAACAGATGCAGAATAAGGGCAAAGCTCAGAAGCACTCTTACGTCAGTGTCAGAATGGCCGAGTGGTCTAAGGCGCCAGACTCAAGGTTCAAGCCTTCCCTGTGCCGGGTGTTCTGGTCTCCGAATGGAGGCGTGGGTTCAAATCCCACTTCTGACACATCTTTTTAGAAGTTGCGATATAAAACTCGAGGTCGGTAAAAGAGGGCGGGAAACTCTCATCAATTTCAGAAAATACTCCCCCCCCACCGCCGCGCAGAATATTCCAGGGAACGCACCCGGAAATTCATTTAAAACAGGCAGAGGAGCAATATAAAACACACCACCTGCGGATAGAATTGCAGTCCTTTTCCTCTGCACATGGCTTCCTGGTTTTCCTTTCTAGCTTAGCGAAAAGTCCCCCCCTCCAAGGAAGAAGTCCAGGGAGGCAAAGGGGCTGAGTACAGTGGGCTGCTGCTGTCTTTTTCTTTTTCCTGTGACACAGAAAGGTATCCTAGTCCTGCCTGTGCTCTGACCTCTTCAGGTTGTGTTTGTCGGGCTCTTTTGGTGAACTGGAGCAGGGGTGAGATCGTTGGCTCTTTCTACCCACCCGTATTAGACAGACCCGACCTCTTTTCAGTACCTGCGATATCTCTGGGAACTGGCGGCATGGAGCCTCAGGGCTGTCAAAGCCGCCAAGACTCCTTCTACTGTCGATTTTGATTAACCTGAAATGATGTAAGAAATGGAAATACTGTATAAAAATTCTGGGAAAGGTTGAAGGCAGCAGGAAAAGAGGAAGACCAAATATGAGATAGATCAACCCCTTCTTGCCAGTGAATTTTTATTGTAGTTTTATTCTATTTTTTTCTTTTCATCTTTATTATTATTATTGTTGTTTTTTTTCTTTATTATTTTGTTTGTTTGTATTGTTGTTGTGAACCGCCCAGAGTTCCTTCGGAAGACGGGCAGTATATAAACAAACAAACAAACAAACAAACAAACAAACAAACAAACAAATTCTAGGAAGCCACAAGCGTAAGTTTCCAAGAGCTGGCCAGGGCTGTTGAAGGTGAAACATTTTGAAGATTGCTCGTTAATTGCCTCACCCAGGCCCATAACACGGTCTCTGTTACCCAGGGCAAACACAGATTCTGCTCCCCCCCCCCACCGCCGCCAATAGTACAAATACTCTTTTGTCATTTTGGCACCTTCTCCCAGTGTAGCACCAGGAGCATATTCCCCACCTGTGCCAACCCTGCCTCCCCCCCCCCCCCACAGGTGTGGCCCTGGGACCACCATATGTTGGAGGCAACCTGACAGCCCATACCTGCATATTCCAGCATATTCAAGGCAGCTGAATTAAGTGCCATTGTGCCTGCTATTTAATGTATCAAAAAGGGGGGGGGAAATCACCCTAAAAATAAAGAAGACAGAAACACTGTTGGCAGCTTAAAAAAACCAACTGCTGTATTTTAATGGGAACTTTTGTCACAAGTCCACTTCCTTAGATACCAGAGCAAGACTGTATGGCAAACATTTATACATTGCCTCTAAACCAAGAGACGGATGGTTTCCTCGGCACAAGTTGTTAACAGTGCTCCATGCACACTGTAATTAGAACTGTAAACCGCCCAGAGACTACTTGAAGTGGTATGGGGCGGTATATAAGCAGAACACTTTGCTTTGGCTTTATTTCACATCTGGCCGTAACCTGCTGACATTGCGTTCCCCTCCCAGGAAGAATTGTTCTGTAAAAACAAAACAAAAATAACAATGCTTGGCGTCAAAATTAATCTCAGGCCATAATCAAGTACTGTACTATTTAAAGCTTTATCTTGTGTGCCATCAAATTGCATCTGACATATGACAGGCCTATCAAGCTTCCCAAGGCATGGGAGATTCTTGGGAAAGGATTCTGCCATTGCTACTTCCTCTCAAATGAAATGTCCGTAGCTAGCAAGGATTTGAACCCTGCTCTCCCGAGTTCTAGTCCAATGCTATATATGCAGTAACACCACACTGGGTCTGCATTTAATGCTTAGGTTTAGCTCAAAGATAAACAGTGATATATTGTACTGTATATGAGTTGTAATCTAGAAGTGATGTTTTTTTCATCAGAAGATAACTTTTCAAGAACTGCACGTGTTCTGCTTCTCTATTAACAGATTTTAGACACACAGGCCATTCCCAGGTCTACGTTTAATTAAAGGGAAGCACCACCAGGCATAATAGGATCTACTTCCAAATGACTTCATTAGTCCAATAGGGAGAGAAATATTACACTGATTCACAGGGGAATGCAGTAGTTTACTGCTAGATGGCACCTCCATATTAATAAGTACAGTGGTACCTTGTATAAAGGAGTTAATTCGTTCTGAATGCATTGAAAACAGAGTAATCCCTAATCATGACCATTTTATGTTGTACAGATTCGCCCCATAGAATATTCTTTTAAGCAAATTTCCTCTGTCTCCAGAATTTTTTATGTTGTACAGATTTTATGTTATACAAACCGTTTGTTATACGAGGATCCGCTGTACTATACTGTATCTGAGTTGTCAACTGCTGAAAAGAAGCATCAGAGGAATGCTAAAACATGCCACCCTGAACACAACAATCTTCTCTGATTTTGGCTGCTAAGCAGGGTCAGGCCTGGTCAGTAGTTGGTTGGAATACCACTGGGGGGGAGGCATAATAACCCAATGGCAGACCACTGACTTAACTTGGTGGCAGAGCGCAATCCCGGTCACCTGCCTCTCCAGGGACAGTCCTGTTTGAAGCCCTGGAGAGCCACTGCCAGTCAGAGTTGGCAAAACTGGGCTAGATGGATAGACCAACCCCCTGATTCAATATAAGGCTTCTTTTACAGTGGTACCTTGGTTTACGAGCATAATCCATTCCAGAAGCATGCACGTAAGCCAATACACTCAGGTAGCAAAGCAAATTTCCCCATAGGAAATAATGGAAATTACCTTATTCATTCTGGGGTCCCAGTTTCCAGTTTTTTTTCCTATAGGCAAATTTGCTTTAACATGCGGTAGCTGGTGGCCACAGTGGCCAGGGCCTGTGATGAGGCCGGAGGCCCAGTGTGAAGGCTGGAGGCCACCTCAGGAAACTGCCAGGCTCGCAATGAGGCCTGGAGGCTCAGTACAAGCCCATCGTGTGCACCAGAAGCTGCTGCAGGTCAACGCCAGGCCTGTGATGATGGAGAGGGCTGCCGGCTGTGCAGGCCAGGGTTGTCTGCTCAGGGTTTTGGCAGTGGCAGCAGCAGTGTGCCAGTTGTCTGCTCCCTCCCTCCCTCCCTCCCACCTGGCTCAGCTCTTCCTCCTACGCTCTTGCTACTATCATCTTGGGAGCCTGCCAGGCAACATTTGGGTGCCATCCCAAGGTGGCTGTGATGACAGTGAGGAGGAGGAGGAGGAGGAGGAGGAGGAGGAGGAGGAAGAAGAAGAAGAAGAAGAAGAAGAAGAAGAAGAAGAAGAAGAAGAAG
>JAHTLZ010000015.1:658687-668755 GCA_023846285.1 Phrynocephalus versicolor
TTTTACATATTTCATTTGCCACAAACCTGCATAGGAAGAAATGGGATACAATCCACAAAGGCATATTTTATGTATCATTTTTTTAAAATTTATCCTCTCTCTCCTTAAAGAGGACCCAAAGCGGCTTTTATCATTAAAAGACAATACAGTTTTTAAAGCTAAAAACAACAAATATGCAAATATCAAAAACGCTTCCAAAGCAGTCAGGCAGAACCATCCATTTGCAAACCCCAGTCAGGTAATCAGTCACTGAAGGAACGGTTGCTTGGAGACCTTTCCCTGCTTGTGGGAGAAGGATGGCAAAGATGGGGACAGCTTAACCTCCTGTGGGAGGGAGTCTCAAAGTCTGGGAGTAGCCAAAGGGAATGCCCATCCCCTCAGTCTCCTGGAGAAAGACCTCTCACCACCCTTCACCGGTCTGAAACTGGGTTTTGTGACACTTTCTTGCCACTTCATTGGTTTTACTTTTTTGGCCAGAATCCTGTTGATGTAATCAACACCAGATGAACCCTGCAGATAAAATATTCACTTTCTCCAGTTTGGGGAGTCCATATGGCTCACACACAGTTGCCTAGATGCCCTCAGCACATCCGATCTCACTTGTTTTCGGAAGCTAAGCGGGGTCAGCCCTGGTTAGTACTTGGATGGGCGACCACCAGGGAATACCAGGTGCTGTAGGCGCCTGGAGTAGGAACTGGCAACCCACTCCAGTACTCCTGCCAAGAAAACTTCATGGACATGGGGTCACGAAGTGTCTGTCACGACTGTAACAACACAACACACATACACATGGCTCACACAAAATGAGACAAAGTCTCATGAAGTTTTTAATTAGTAGAAATTAGCCACTTTTACATGGAATTCTCTTGTAGCTTTATGTAATGTTGTCTTTTAATGCTGTAAGATATCCCTCAATTCCCTGTTTTCAATACAGGTACAGGGCTTTTTCAACCTTTTTTTCCCTTCCCCAAACCCCGGGCTCCATCTTGGTGCTGGGTTAGAATTCACCGCCACCGCTTGCACGGGCTGCTCGAAGGCTTTTTAAAAGCCTTCCAGTAGCCGGTGCAAGCGGCAGCGGCAGGTCAGATCCACCACCGTTGCTTGCATGGGCGGCTCGAAGACTTTTTAGTCCTCCAGCAGGCCGGGCAACTGCAGTGCGGGTCAGATCTATCACTGCCACTTGCATGGGCTGCTGGAATATTTTGGCATATTAAATTTCGCATACCGCCCCCCCAGGCCCCACCTGACCTGCATCCGCATATCAAGGATTTTCACCGCGATAGATGGGGGTTACTGTATGCTGAATACATAGGATCGAAGTATTTGAGTACGAAGTCTGATAGATAAGTCCTGGTTTGTCAAGACTTTCCTCATTTTTGGAAGGAATTTTTAGCTTGTTCAGTTCTGCAGCGAATTTCACATGAAGGATCCCAGTTATCTTTGACAAAGCATCCCATGTATTTATAAGATGATACTCTCTCAATTACATCACTGCTGATCTTGATAAGGTTCTCTGAACCTTTCCCCCCCCTAATAACCATCCATTTTGTCTTCTTCATGTTAAGTCGCAATCCAATGCACTGCTTTCTGCAGTAACAGAATCCAATAATCTTTGCAGATCTGCCAGATTTGTTGCAAGCAGGTCAGTGTCATCAGCGTATCTTAGGTTATTAACAAGAATTCCATTCACTTTCACATTAAAAAGTAGAGGTGAGAGAATACAACCTTGACAAACACCTTTCGTAATTGACACCTCTTCTGATATCTGACCATCTATCCAGACACGAGCATGTTGATTCCAATACAAATTCCCAATCAATCTGATATCATGACTGTCTAAGCCCAGTTCTTTAAGAATATTACTAGGTTTATCATGTTTAACTGAGTCAAATGCTTTTTCATAATCAATGAAGCAAACAAAAACATCAACATTGATATCAAGACATCGCTTAACTGGTATTTGAAGACTAAATAATGCCTTTGGGGGTCAGGGCACTGGGTTATTAAGGTTTGGAGGGTCAGGGGACTGAATTATTAAGATCCAAAGGGGGTGCCCCTAGGAAAAATTATTTTCTAATTGGATTTGGAAGCCAAGCCATGGATGAGCAGTTAGTGCCACCATAGCTTGGCTTCTGTTCCAAATACAATTAGAAAGAAAGAATTTTTCCTAGGGGCACACCCTTTGGAGCTTCATAATTCAGCCCCCTGACCCCCAAGCCTTTCCAAATTTTGGGGGCTTACCTAGAATCACTTGAGGAAGCTAAGCCTGCCTTTCCATGCCGAAACACAGCTGCAATCCATATTTTTGAGTACTACTCAAAAATGGATAACTCAGCCCCCTGAAACCCACACCTCTCTGAATTTTGGAGTCTTACCTTGGATCACTTGAGGAAGTGATTCATTTACTCAAGTGATTCTAGGTAAGACCTCAAAATTTGGAGAGGTTTGGGTTTCAAGGGGCTGAGTTATGAAGCTCCAAAGGGGCTCTAGGTAGTTAATTGAAAAAGTGTGTGAGCTGCATGATACCAATATAGGGGTTAAGCTGATTAATTAACCCCTAAATTGCTGGTGCGCTAATCACTTGCCCGGGCTTGGCTTCCAAATCCAATTAGAAAGAATTTTTCCTAGGGGCACCCCCTTTGGACCTTAATAACTCAGCCCCCTGAACCCCAAATCTCTCCAAATTTCAGGGGCTAAGAGTTTCAGGAAGCTCCCCTGCCATTTTGGTCCTTTAGAACACAGGGGAGCATAGCGTTTTGTTTCATTTTGTTTTGCTTTGTATCAAAACTACTTTAAAAATTCATTACAAATGAAAAAAAATGAAACTACTAGATAAACAAAACAAAACAAAATGCTATTTTTCCGTTTCAGGCCCATGTCTAATTATTACTGTAGTGTAGATCATAATCCTGCATGTCAGCATACACCCTCAGCTGTTTAGGCACAGACACCTACATGGCAGAAAAGTAAAATCAGATCACTGACTTGATAAAGTCTTCTTCCCAAATATAAAGGATTGGACAGAACCCCAGTTCTGATAAATCTCCACCAGAGCTATAAAAGTCTTGCCTGCTTTGTTTTAATGTATTACAAGATGTCAAAAGGACTTGGGCATGAATAGAGGCTAAATAATTCAGTAAACACATACAGTGGTACCTTGCATAAAGGAATTAATTCATTCCAAAAGAAATTATGTTAAGCAAATTTTCCTTTATACAAATCTCCCATAGGAATGCATAAAAAACAGAGTAATCCCTAACTGCGACTATTTTTATGTTGTACGGATTCAACCCATAGACTATTCTGTTAAGCAAATTTCCCCTATCTGCATAATTCTTTTATGTTGTACAGATTTTATGTTATACAAACTGTTTGTTATACGAGAATCCACTGTATAAGAATAAAGATGATGTGAACACACCGAAAGGGAGCTGGAACAAGCACAGATCAGAAGAATCCACAGGAGATGGGCAAACAGGAGAATGGCAGCCTGAATTATAGATCTGCATATTCCATACATGTTTTCCCTAGTTCTTGCCTCTTTGGTATTCTTTGCTGCCCTGCAAAGCTGCACCACTGACCCCAGACCTTTGGAAGAATGCTTCAGGGAGGCCGACTATGAGGAATTCCTAGAGATAGCCAGGAATGGATTAGAGAAGACCTCCCATCCAAGACACGTGGTGATTGTGGGAGCAGGCGTTTCAGGGCTCAGCGCAGCCCTTGCTCTCACCGAGGCTGGGAACAAGGTACGTCCCTGGTCTAGCACCTATGTTCTTTCTAAAACTAAAAAGTAATGGCACACCTCTGAAATCTGTTTGTAGATTTTCCCAATGGTTTCAAGCACCTCTGTTCCAACGCTAAAACGATTCCAGTCCTAATAACAGGCTGCCTATGCCATCTCTTTCTGCTGCTAATTTCCCAACATTGGGATTACTATATACACTCAGGGACTGGCTCAGACATGCCTCATATGCATTGGGTGGCAGCCGCTCAGAGGATGATTTGCACGTATGGACTGTCACAGGCAGAACTGTTCTACCTCTTCCCAATGCAGGCGTGGTGGAAATAAGCTTTATTTAAGGACAGGTCATCAATCAGCTTAACCCTTCTTGGGTGTTCTTTTCCTCGTTGCAATCTGGGTGTTCCTGAGCTCTTTATATTTTCCTCATGGCTTAGAAAGGAGTCTCCCCACCTTTTTCCTTATAGATCTCAGTCCTCACTTCCCTTTGGAAATATTAAGCTGATGTCGTCATAGGGCCTGAAGGTGCAACTCTTTTGAGATGGCATTTTGAGCTGGGTGTGTGGAGTTGGCACTGGCATGGTTTTGACACTTGTTTAGGCCCTTGGTGATTGGGTCACAAATTGCTAAGGTTGCAAAAAACGCTTTGCTTCAGGATACCTACAAGAGGCCATATTTGTTTTTTTGAAAGATGTGATACACACATTTGAGGGGAACCATCAAACCACATATCCACTGTTAGTCTCCGTTACAGTAGACCCATTGAAATGAACAGGACTCATTAATCCCCATTAAGTGCCATTGATTTCAATGGGTCTACACTGGATAGTCTTAAAATCAATTTTCGTGCCAATTATATAATAATGAAATATGGATAATTTAAGTTATACTGTAAGACAGCCACATGCAAAAACTGGGCCTTCAAAAATGGGAGATGTGAACCAAGACCATTCTAGACTAGAGAGCCAGGACATAACTGGGACAGAATGCAGTCTTCTCATATCTTATTTATAATTATGTTTTAATGTCCCTGATGCACTTCGAGCAAACTAAAATTGGGATTAAATAAATTAATGCAACAACAAAAAAGCTTGAGAATGAAAAAGGGAATCGGTGCCAGCCTTGTTTTCCAAAACAGCAGTCGAGATGGCACACCTGAGTCTTTGGGTCCTGTTTCAGAGTCCAAGTGGCAATTGTCATAACTGAACTCCACTCTTTAGAGATTGGTTCCTCCCCATTTAAAACAAAACAAACCAACAACAAGGCAAAGGCTCAGCTAGAAATTCCCCTGATTTTCCACATGTGAGGCCTTATATGAATCCCAGAGAAGCGTTATTTCTTGTAAATCCTGTCCAGCAATTACTTATAATTGGGGAAACTGGGTCCAAGACATAGGCATTGAATTGGGACAGTAACAAGAAGGACAGGAGAAGTCTTGAGAAAAGGAAGAATCCACTCAGACAAATAACACTGGAGAAGCCAAACAAATACATAATAAAATAAGAACATAAGAACATAAGAAGAGCCATGCTGGATCAGGCAAACGGCCCATCTAGTCCAGCTTCCTGTATCTCACAGTGGCCCCACCAAATGCATCTGGGAGTGTGTGAGACTAGACATTTGTCTCCTGATACCACTCCCCTGCATTTGGCCCTTGAAGTACCCCGGTTTTAAGCCTGGAGGTTACATATCTCCATCATGGTTTGTAACCTGTCATGGACTTTTCTTCCAGGAATATGTCCAATCTCCTTTTGAAGGCATCCAGGCCAGATGCCATCACCACATCCTGTGGCAGGGAGTTCCACAGACTAACAAATACAGTATGTGCACACGTACACAAAGTTGTTCTCCCATCTGCCACAAGGCACCACCTGTCTGGGAGGAGTCTAACTGTTCAGGCAAATCTGGATCACTGTGACCAATGTTTTCCCTCACTTGAACAATCCTTTTGTTCACCCCAAAGAGGTTTATTCTTCAAAAGAAGACTCCACACAGGTTTTTGGATTGCTAGTTTACTCACATGTAAATATTCCCAATTTACTCACGAGTAGGTTTGCTTGGTATACTCACAAGTAAGGAGGCGGCATTGTTGGGGCAAGCTTGTGACAGCAGTACTAACATGAGGGGAAAACATTGGAATGAAGGCTGGGGAGATGCAAGAGAGGTAACTCCCTGTCCCCCCTGCTTTTCTCCTCCGTCAGGGCAAAGCAGTGCTCCCTAGGTTTGTGTGCACGGGGGGGGGGGGTCCATGGGATCCACATAACCCCCTTCCCCACCTTTCTTCATAGCCTTTGTTCGGCAGGCGGGGATGACTTTCGTTTAAAATATTTGTACACGGCCCCTAAACTCCGCCGCAAATGACTGCCAGCTCCGGAGCTTACAATTGTTTCCCCACCAGCTCCGGAGTTTGCAGGAAATTAAGTGCGACCACGCCCACCTAAGCGCATCCCAGCGCACTTTTCATGTACCTGCTCTTGGAGGGTGAAAATCCCCAGATCCGGATATAATCTGGTGAGTGCCCGACTGCCCGGCTCTCCTCGCTTCTGTTTGTTTTTTTTGCCTCCCGCCCCTTTAAGAGAAGGAAGAGAAGGAATCAGGACGACTACGGGGCTACCGGGCGGCTTCGGAGGTTAGCCTGCATTTTTTCCTTTCTTTTTTTTTTCTCCCTCCCCTCACACAGACAGGAGCAAGGAAGTGCGGAGGGGTGGGGACGCAGGAAGAGCAACGAACCCCCAAGATCTCTGGTCTGAATTTAAGTGGCCAGCGGATCTTAGGGGTCGTGTGAAAAGGCCCAATTGTGGCATATCAAAAGGGCAATGCATAGTATAAGAATTGCACTGTGTCAGTTAGAGAAATGTTTTTTAAAAGATGAGAAAAATATTGGAGAGGGTTTCTCTGTCTTCCCTTTTAAATGTCACCACCCACTTAACACATCACAAGGTTGTTACCAACAGAGAAATCCATCCACGCCTCCATTTGGGTATGAACCTCCATCCACCCAGATGGAAAAAAAACAGATATTTATTGATTGATTTTAGAGTATTTCTACCCCACCTTTCTCCTTGGAAAAGGACCCAAGGCGGCTTACAGTGATGAGGGATAATATACAGTCCAGTACAATTCAGACATGTTCGAGTATTGAGAACCCGGAATTGAGGGACATCATACAACATTAAAAGACAACATTACATTATAAATATAAAAAATAAAGCTATATGAGAATGCGAGCAGTTAAAAGGAGAGTAAAATTCCAAGTACTGTAAAGTTATGCGTGATGGAAACTAGCAATTGAAAACATAGTGTCAATGTAATCTGATAAGGTTATAAGTGTCTAGTACAAACACAAAGTCTATGTGATCCTATAGATTCTAAAGACATATACTAATATAAAAGACAGTCACTCTACCGAAAAGGAGTGGGAGCAGCTCTTAAAGGGCAGGATGGATTGCTCCAAGTAGCAGCACCTGTGGACAATGGAATTTGGATGTTGCATTCGACATGGAAATGGAGCCAGAAATTTCTGACAGAAGCAATTGTCTGAGTGATGCAAGAGTTGCTCTGTTTTGCCACCCCCCAGGTGACAGTTCTGGAAGCCAGTGAGCGTGTGGGAGGACGAGCACAGACCTATCGCAATGAGAGAGAAGGCTGGTATGCTGAGCTAGGTGCCATGCGCCTGCCTCAGTCACATAGGTAAGGCATACAGCAAAAGACTACTTACTATACAGTGAACTAATACATATTGATCTATCTGCTGTGTAAGAGTCTTGCACATATATCACTGCCCTTTGATGTTCCTGCATTGTCTGTCTTGGTGTGCTCAACTGCTTCGGTCTTTGGCCACAATTCTAGAGCATGTTTGAAATATAAGTAGTGACAGGCATGAAACAAAACAAAAACACTGAGAAAACAGGCTGGTTTGTGGTTTATTTAATAATCCAGTTTAGAGATCATGTTTTGAGAAAGCAAAACAAAATGCTGATCTCCCTTTACATTTGCTTGCTTTGGTAAACCAAGATCATTTCCCCATGTCTTACGAATAAGAAATGACACACCGAGGGCATTGGGCATGTGAGTTCACAACTGTGGTGTGCACATTAATTAAAACTTGGCCAAGTGGGCTGTAGCAAATTATGTCAAGTGCACAAAAGGAAGCCGGTGGGAAAAGGCAGGTTTTGGGCCTACCCAATCGATTGGAACCAAGCTACAGTCCATTGAAGAAGTTTATCTTAGCTTCAGTTCCTCAGATTTCAATGGAAGCAAAGTGCAACTCCTGTATCTCAATCTGGATTCAATCCATTATCACTGGCGTAGCTAGAGTTTGGAGCGCCTGGGGACAGCGTAAGTTTTTGCGCCCTCTCCTCCCCCTCCCAACTGTGTCTCACCCACCCAGCAAGGGGGGGCAGATCCTAAGTGAACAATGGGGGAGGGAGAGATGGGTCCCTCTTTCTCACGCCCTCTTTGTGGGTCTACTTTCCAGTTAAGGTTCCCCTGTGCAAACCACACAGTGTGCAGATAGTGCCAAGCAGGCAGTGGTTTTTTTTTTTCAAGCATCACCTCTGTAGCATGCTTCCCCCTCCTCCTTTCCCCTGGCTAAGGCTTGGCCATTAGCCCGGGGAAAGGAAGAGAGGGAAGCAGGTGATGAGATTTTTTTTTCTAAACAGCACCTCAATCACACACTTCCCTCTCCACCTTTCCCCAGGCGAAAAATCACCAAGCCTTAGCAGGGGTGGGGGAAAGAGTAGGGGGAGCAATCAACAGAGGTGCTACTTGGAGGAAAAAACATTGCCTGCTTCCCTCTCCTCCTTTCCCCCGACTAAGGATTGCCAAGCCTTAGCAGGGCGAAAGGAGGACTGCTGGCAGGATGGCACATGGCTTCCTCCTCCTGCTCCCCCTCCAGGCGCCCCTAGACTGCTGGGAGCCCCGGGGCAAATGCACCCTTCCACCCCTCCCTAGTTATAGTTTATTCTGACACAAAAATGATAACTCTGCTTTTAGACTACAGAAAGTGGAACCTCCCTAAAACCTGCCACTCAATCTCTTGGTTCCTGGGACTTCAAATTACAGACACCACCCACCATGTCACTGCCACTAACCCAGTTGTAAGACTGCCTCTTTTAGAAGCAGTTGTGCCCCTCATCTCTGAAAGGTATCTCTCACAATCTATAGCCCTGCTTGAATGAGAGATAAAATTCTCTAGTTTAGGGGTAATTTCAGGACTGGTTTCCCTTGGTGGCTGAATTTATTATCTTCAGCTTATCCCCACACAACTTTCTTCCTAAGATATAGTTGTCCCCCGCCCTTTCGCGGTTCTTATACTGCAGTCCTGGTATGTAGCGGGTCTGCAGTATATGAAAAAAAGGCTCCCTGGGGTAAGGCGGAAAGGCCTTCCCAGGCCCGTCGGAGGCCCCAAAAGTGCTTCCCCGCAAACCGGAAGTGACTTCCAGTAAACCAGAAGTGACCTCCAGATCACTAGAAAGCACTTTTGAGGCCTCTGGGGGACTGGAAAGCCCCTTGCAGGCCTGTTTGGGGCAGTGGCAGGCCTGGGGTAAGTACAAGAGCCCCCAGAGAGCCCGCCCAGTCCCAACCTGACCCAGCATCCGCATACTACGGATTTTCAATTATTGCGGGTGGGGTCGGGTCCCTAACCTCTGCAATAGGTGGGGGTTTACCGTACCATCACACAAACCTCATCTTTAAAAGTGACCTTTTAATATAGTTTTAAGCAATGAACAACGTCACTGCACGTCGTAGTAAACCATAAAATGAATAAAGACAGGAAACGACAGGGCATCTGCTTGCTCCTGAATCAAGATAATAAATAATAAAATGAAATTAAAACTGGCTTCATTGAACTGAGCATTCTAATCTACTCACACCAATGGATTTTGGCCATGGTTTCTCTCTTAAGCAAGGATCTCATTGGAGTTACCACAGCGATAGGCGTGGCTACTACTATGCATTGGGGATCCAAGAGCCTCTGCACAGCTGCTCCTCTTACAGCCATTGAATGAAGAAAGTGAAAATTCTGTGTCTTTTTTTAAAACCTTCATGGTGGCACTTTTTGCTTAAGGAATTGTTTAACAGGAATGTTTTTACTAGGCCCGTATCTTCTCTTCCCTCAGGATTGTCCATGAATACATTAGAAAGTTTGGCCTGAAGCTGCGAGAGTTTGTTCAGGAGGACGACAAGGCCTGGTATTTCCTTAATAACATCAGGAGAAGAATCTGGGAGGTCAAGAAGGACCCCGGCCTCTTGGGTTACCAAGTTGATCCCTCTGAAGAAGGCAAAACTGCCGAACAGCTGTATCAGGAGTCCCTTCAACAGGTTCA
>JAHTLZ010000015.1:682106-695509 GCA_023846285.1 Phrynocephalus versicolor
TTTATATATTAAGCTAACTTCGTATAACATCAATACAACAGAATCCACCATTTAAGAAAGACAGACTAGTACATGATGCAAACACATAAAATGCTAATTAATTCACTGATGCCAATTAAGGCATCAGCTTTGCTTGAAGCATTTTGCAGGCTCCAAGGAACTGCCTAATGTCTCATTTGAATTTTCTCATGCCAGATACCTGAAATTCATAGTTCTTTTCAAACTCCAAAATAGCTGAGTCTTTCCCCCATGTGAATTCTCTTATGTGCAGCCAAGTGGAGCTCTGAGTAAATTATTTCTGTATTTTCCTCCCCCTCCAATATCTCAAGTGTTGGACTCAATGATCCATAAGGTCCCTTCTAGCTCTCCAGTTCTAAAAGGATGACGATCAAGTGTTTGATGCTATGGTTGTGGGTTTTGACCATACTGCTTAGAGATAATATGTATTTATTTATACAAGTTATATGCTGCCCACTACCTAAAGGTCTCTGGTTGGTTTATGATTCAAAATTAAAATGAACAATTAAAAGCAATTAAAACATTAAAATATAATACGTTTAAAATACGTTAAAATACAATACATTATAATTGCCACCAGGAATCAGAATCTAATAGGCAGGCTTCTCTCTTGAACAGATTATCTGATGGCTCATGAGATTTGAGCTCCTACTGAACTTTTTCTGTGATTGTCTGTGAAGATTCTCAGTCATCCGGGTGAGGTTATCCGGGAGTTGAGTCATGGCAACTGGACTTTTCTTGTGTGAATTTGAAACATTTGGTACTCATCAAAGCAGCTCCACCAGTCTGAAGAAAGTTTGTGGTGAGGCTTCCAATTTATAGTTCACCTTGGTTTCACATCACCGTGGTCTGAATAGGCTTGTTAGGTGGACAATGGCCTAAGGTGTGTGAAAAATCCCACTTATGCAACCTTTCCCAATATCCATTAAGTATGGGTCATTAGCCATGGCCCTCCTGGTGGGCGTGTGAAACACTTCTAATTTACCTGGGGATTGATGATTTCTGTGATTTGATTTCTACTGTTTCTTCCTGGTGCTTTCTCTGATATGCAATAAAGGTTGATCTTTCATGGAAAACTGTTCTCACCTTAGGAAACGTGTCGAGTTTTATTTTCGGTAGGGGTTATTTTCTCTGTCATAAAAGTAACACTGTTGCTGAAATGTTTCCAGGATTTGCAGCAGAAATAAAACACAATTTGATGATTTCCCCACAACTGGGGAACACAAGAAATCTCTTCTTCTTTACGAACTTGAGACTTTCCTGTAACAGTTCCTTCACCCTGCGGAAGATTATTCCGCTGCTTCTTTGGGCTGCACCCATTTCTGAGGATGGGGCTCGCTGATTCTGGAAAAATGCCTCATTTGCACTCTTACAGAAGGGATTTGATCTGTACCCTACAACTTCTCTGATCACAAACTTCCTTGGGAAGAATCTCCAGGGAGTCTCCTTCACCCAGCCTTGTCTCATCATCCTCCATTTATAAGCCACTAGATCAGGGGTGCCCAAACTTTTTGTAAGGAGGGCCAGATTTGGTGGCTGAGAATGTGTAAGGGGCCAGTTGCTCCCCGATCCTGCCACCCCACTGCAAGCCCCACCCATTGACCCATAAGCCCCATCCATTGACCCCTTGCAACCCCACCCACAGGACGGAAGGTGGGGACCAAGGGAGGGAGGAAAGAAGGAAGGTGGGGACCAAAGGAAGCACAGGGAGCCGTGGCCACAGGTCGCCCCTTGGAAGAGGTGATCTGTGTGACCTTGCACGCCCCCAAACTCCCCAGCGGTGGCGACGGCTCACCCGCCAGCCCACCCCAAAGCTCCTTGGCGGTGGCAGAGGCCCGCTGGCCTGTTCACCCCACACTTTCCCCTGCGGTGCCAGTGGCGGCAGGCCACCCAGCCGCCCAAGCTTCCCAGCGGTGTCAGTGTTGGCAGAAGATTTAAAAAAAAAAACATGGGGCGAAGGAGGGGGAGGGAGGGGCGGGCCAGCCAGCCGCGGGCCACTCAGAATGGCCTGATGGGCCGGATTTGGCCCCCCCCGGGCCAGACTTTGGGCAGGCCTGCACTAGATAGACTGATCAGACATTCACAAAATATAATCTGGTGCATTACCAAATAGACACAGGAATGTCAGGACCTAGTTGATAGGGGAGCAATGCAAGTTGTTTCTCAGAAAATTAAATTCTACAAGTAGAGCCATACAGTGGACCCTTGTATAACAAACGGTTTGTATAACATAACATTTGTACAACATAAAAAATTCCTAAGATAGGGGAAATTTGCTTAACACAATCGCCTATGGGGTGAATCTGTACAACATAAAAAGTGTTCTGCTTATATAGCGCCCCATACCACTACAAATAGTCTCTGGGCGGTTTACAATTTTAATTACCATACATAAAAATGGGATCACTCTGTTTTCAATGCATTCCTATGGGAAATTTATATAAAGGAAAATTTGCTTAACATAATTTCATTTGGAACGAATTAATTCCTTTATACAAAGTACCACTGTATTCTTAAATTATTAGAGCAAGTGTGTGTACCTGCAACTGGAATTTGGCCATTTTTAATTCCAGCAACCATGATTTTTGCTCAGTAATACGTAAGCAGCATATCAGAGAATACATCTGTCCTGCTAGCAATCTGTTGAAAAGCCTAGTAAGGTAAGTAAGGGGAATTACTGTACTCATAAGTCACAACTGGCCAGGCTAACTGGGGGGATTCTGGGAGTTGAAGTCCCAAAAGCTCATTTCCCCAAGTTCTGGGGCGAGAAGCCTGAAGTCAAATAGCATTGCCACCATTAATGAACCACTGAACTCCCCATTACATTATACACATGTGTTTAAAGGTAAAGGTTACCCCCGCACATGCATGCTAGTCGTGTCCGACTCTAGGGGAGGTGCTCATCTCCTTTTCCAAGCCAAAGAGCCAGTGTTGTGCAAGTCTATGGCTATGTGGCTGGCATGGCTGAACACATTTCTGCGCATGGAATACTGTGTACCAGAAAGCAAAAGTAAGCCCCCTTTAAAAAATGGGTGTGCTTGTGTGTGTTTCTCCTGAATAAGTCTTCTTAGAGGCCCAAATGTGAGTGGGGTTATTATTATTATTATTATTATTATTATTATTTAGATTCTTTAAAAATACCGCCTAACTAGCTCAAAGTCTATTCTGGGCGGTGTACAAACATACCAAAATAGGAAAAATCAACAGCAAACAGTGAGAAATAAAAATACAAATTTGGCCAACATGAAATTAAACATACAGCCATAAAAAATGAAAACAACTGATTCATGAAAGGCAGCCACGGCCTTGAGTTTGCAAGAGATGAACCAAGCAGTTTATGCCAGGACCTTTAGGAAGTCACTAATTCGTGACACACCGCGTCCGCCAGTATTCTCTGTGAAGTTCTGGCGGCGACTGCAGGGATTCCAAAACGCAGGGGCAACACTGGGCTGGCACTGGAAGCTGGGATCCTCGGAGCCGGATCCCCTTCTCCCGGATCCCCGAGTCCCGGAGAGCAAGCGATGAGTTTCTGCAACGGGTTTCTTCGCCCGTCGCGAAAGCGACGCCGGCAACGCACGAGGGACGCCTCCCTCCAGAGGGGCAACAAGTCCCATCATCCTTTCCAACACCCCCACCCCACCCCAAATCCCGGATCTGTGCAACCGGGTTTATCGTCCGTGCAGGCCGCTCCTTCCTGTGTTTGTGCTGCACGCCTTTCCAAACCGGGTTGCAATGCTCCCCGGGCGTCTCCGGAGGAGGATCCGGAAGACTTTTGGCACCCGGGGAGCTGGCGAGCTTTTCAGGAGCCGGGAGCCACGGGCTGGTCTCGGGGTAAACAAACTCCCGGGAAGAGTTTTGGAGGGCTTGCATCCCCCACCCCACGTCCCCACCCCATAGGATCCTAAAGCAAGCATCCCGCATTGGCGGGCAAGCCCTGGAAGGAGCAGTGAAATGGGCAGCGGTTAAATGGGCGCTTGCTGCGGCTGCTTGTGGCCAGATTTCCCCGGGCATCCATTCTGCGTGCGGATCCATTGACCCGTGGGCGACCAAAGGGAAAGTGGAGGCCAGCCGGGCCTCCCCGCCTTTGCAGTCGTAAGGACGAGCACGTGTTTGTGTTGTTTTTTTTTCACCCCGCTGAACTGGACGTTACAGATGTTTCTCGCTGCGTTCCTAATTTCAGATATAACAACGCCCGAGGAAGATCTGAATTACTCTTTGACACGCTGGCGCTAAGGGCGTTTAGTTGTGGAAACCGTGACATTTTTACTTGGGCTGCAAATCCCATTGTGTTTAATGGGGCTTACTTTCGAGTAAGTTATGGCTAGGGTTGCAACATGACAGCCCAAGCCACTCGCCGCCCACCCCTGCCCCTTTGCAAGCCTCATCGACTTCCGTTGCCTTAATGCAAAGGTAAGGACAGAAAGCCTTAGCAGATGCAACACGTACCCCCCCCCCCAGGTTAATACTTCTTATATCTTACAGACCTTGGGACTTTTCTACAAATCGGTGAGGCAGCTTCTCCCCTCCCCTCCTGTTCCCACGACTTTAGTTTCCTCTTGGGAGATAATCTGAAATTCTGAGGAAAGTGCATTCTTGTCAAAACATGTTTCAGTCATTGTTGTTACTTGTGCATTTGGGAAGGTGTGGCAATAAAGGGAGCAGGGAAGGTGGATGGAAGGTTGGAGTGGATGGATTCAGGCAGATGTTTATGAAGATGCTGAAACTCATTGCCGTTTCCAGCTGTCTCCCAAGAACAACAACACCAGCGATTTCTGTTTTGCTTGAGAAGGGCAAGATTTCGTGCTGCCAGACATGACTGGAAAGAGGGGGAAATGGCTTGGATGTATGTGCACCAGTTTTTCCAAAACTATTGCTCCCAGTCAAAAAACTGGTTAGCATTGTAGTTAGTTATAATATAGTGTTTCCAAAGGGTACTCGGTTGGGAAAGATCTGTCTGTCTGTCACACTGCCTGAATAGCTTATTGGTATCTGACTGCAGAGTCTGATTTCGTAAACTTGAATGGTCTCACCTCTCTCCAGCACTGAAATGAATTCAGCTGTAATTACAGGCTGCCTATAACATCTTTTTCTGCTGCTTATTTCTCAACGCTTGGATTACTAGATACACCTGGGGGCTACAGGCTGACTACAGTCTGACTGGCTTCAAAATGACAAAGCTGTTTGGATCAGCAGCAACATGTTTCAGTCTCTCAAGAAAAGAAGTCCAGTTGCCATGACTCATCTTCTAGTTAATATTAGCACTTTGAATGTGGCAATATTTGATTTTGATATATTACCCCCATGATAATGCATGCTGCTTATTCAGACTGAGAAGACAAATGTTTGCATCATGGCTATCGCAGGCACTCAAAAAATCTTACCATAAGAAGAAAATCAAATTAAAGAACAGGGATCGTTAGCAATGTAATTCCAACAAGGTGCTGCTAGGAAGGTGCACTGTGAATTTCAGGCTGCCTTCTCTGCCGTCTGCTGCTTGGCTAGGTAATGGGTCCAAGCAGCTGGGGCAGCAACTCTTTGTCCCAGGCAGCACCACCTTCTGATTTGAAGGAATGAGACCAAGCAGTGACATTTGCTTAGCTGTTGATGGGGGCCGATTGCCCCTTCTTTGCAGCTGCTGCCATAGCTCACCTGCTTGTGGTTGGAGAGGAGCTACTCACTGGATCCTAAACTTGTCCTGTCTTTTCCCCAGCAGGCTGGCTTTGAGATGACGGAACGCGGGGGCCTGGGTCGCCAGCGGGCCTCCGAAATGATTCGCAAGCAGAAGCGCAAGGAGCTGGACGCCCGGCGCAGCAAGTGCCGCATCCGTCTCGGGGGCCACCTGGAGCAGTGGTGCCAACTCAAGGAGCAGCTGGGTTTTTCCTTGCACTCCCAGCTTGCCAAGTACCTGCTGGACAGGTGAGGATTTCTCTCTGTGCAGCATTGGAACCTGAAGCAGGGAGAGCAGCGCTTGGGGGGTGGATGTTGGTGGTATGGAGCCTCGTGGCACAGTCGTTAAATGCCTGTTAAACTGTGCTCATGACCTGGGGGTTCAATCCCAGGTAGCAGGCTCAAGGTTGACTCAGCCTTCCATCCTTCCGAGGTCGGTAAAATGAGTACCTGGCTTGCTTCGGGAGGGCAATGTGTAGTCTGCATACTGCAATTAAAACTGTAAACCGCCCAAAGACTACCTGAAGTGGTATGAGGTGGTATATACTTGTACCATCCAGCAAGCCCGGGGGTCGTTCTGGGTGGTGAACAACAACAGCAAAACAAGTATACGTTAAAAGCAATCAAATAATAAAAATAATCACAATAACAAAAAACAAGATCAAAAACATAATCATCAATATAAATAATCATCAACTTAAATAACAAATCCAGGTAAGATAGTAAAAAGAGGAAACATACAATCAAAGCAATAATAAAAGCAAAACCCAGTTGAACCACATAGGCAATGAAACAGAGGGTGCCAGAGCAACAGTGGGGATGGGGATATAAAATAAGAATAACAGTAACCGGACAGAGGTATATCATTAACTCAAATTTACAGACCTCAAGAGGATGGAAGGCTGAGTAAATCCCAAGCTCGATACGTGGGATTGAACCTGAGTCGAGAGTAGAGTGTTGGCTGCAGTACGGTAGGACCCTGGTATCCGCTGGGGATCGATTCCAGGCCTTCCCGTGGATAATGAAAATCATGGATAAGAGAGAACACCAATCCCCGCCCCTCCAAGCTGCTGTTTTGTGGCAGTAGCTTGCTTTACAGCTGCTGTTTTATGACAGTAGCTTGGTTTGCAGCTGCTGAATTATTTTTAAATTTTTTCCTCTGCCAACCGTGGATAACTGAATCAGTGGTTAATGAATCAGTGGATACGGGGGTCCTACTGTACTGCAGTTGAACCCCTACACCACCTACTTCTTGGTCTCTGTCATGTTCCCTCTTCCTCGCTTCTTAGCAGAGTGCTGGGGAAAGTGCAGCAACCCCTTGTAGAAGCCTAAGCCTGTGGCTTGCAGAGAGTTTTTGAAATCAGGGCTGCATGAGACCAGGTCCACCTGTGCTCTGATTCTGGGGTCATTGTGTGCTGCTTCCTCCTTGAGACATCGTTGTTTTGGGGATGTCACATTGTGGCTTTAGATCTATGATCTCCTATGGACCTATACCTCACATTCTGAGGCTGAATCTGTAACCCTGGGAGTCCCAATCTGGATTCACCCGAATGCCACGCTGCCTTCCCCATGACATAGCCGTTTGGTGGCTCCCCAGGTTTTCTACATCCCTGCTTCCATTCTCATAGAACCAAAGAGTTGCAAGAGACCTCAAGGGCCATCCAGTCCAACCCCCTGCCATGCATCCCCCATCACAGGACTCCCGACAGATGGCCATCCAGCCTCTGCTTAAAAACCTCCAAAGAAGGAGACTCCACCACCACCTTCCGTGGCAGCATATTCCACTGCCGAACAGCTCTAACTGTCATGAAGTTCTTCCTAATCTTTAAATGGAATCTCTTCTCACAGGTTGAAATGCCTCTTTTAACATTTCATGACAAGGAGCACAACTTTAAAGGTTAAAAAAAAAAAGGTACCCCCGCTGCAAAACAGGTTTATTGCCAACATTTTGAATTTTGGAAAACCACCTAAAGCAGTGATGGCAAACCTTTTAGAGACCGAGTTGCCTAAACTGTGATTCAAAACCCACTAATTTTTCGCAAAACGCCAATACAGGAATTTAACCTGAATACAGGTGGCTGTGAATGGGGCGATGTTGGGTGCCCACAGAAAGGGCTCCGAGTGCCACCTTTGGCACCCATGCCATACGTTTGCCAACACTGACCTAAAGCATTCATTGTGTTGAGTTCAATTGCTTTTGTTTGATTTGTTCATTGCAAACAGCTGAGAGTCTGTAAATTTTGACAACCTGATTCACAATTGGGGGGAGGGACTCCCCACCACTGGAAAGTGATTTCCCCAAACCTTTGTGACATTGAATTCAGTGTTTGTCAAAGAGGTGTTTGACCCTTTCACTAGAGTGCCTTTGTTTTTATACACATTATGATTGTTAAAAGCATGCGGAAAAACAGCTATGTAAATTAGCTACCTATCCTTGTATTTTGTCTGTTTATTCTGCTTTCCCATCTCTTTTATTTCTTATGCAGATACAGCTCACCTAGCTCAACACTGAAAACGGGTGAGAATCTTCACATTGTTTGCTGAGATTGGAGGAAGTCTTTTGTTAATATTAGTTAACTGGGTCTGACCACAGCTTTGCTGCTTTTTGAGAGCTTTTGCAGAGGATGGAAAAGTTATGTTTTGGGCTACAACACCTAGCATTCCCTAGTCATCATGGATAGTGGAATTTTTCCAAACTCTTATTTTAATCCAGATTGTCTGTGACCCACTTGGCTGCATGGAGAGCTATTTCAGGGAATAATATAATATGCCAGAGATTTTTAGCTGCTTTCTGAAATAGTACATTTCCAGGCAGGGAATTCTATATGTGTAACTGAATGAGTGAGTGAGTGGTGATACCCTTCCTGGTGTTTTCGATATCAAGTGCCCAGAGGGGGTTTCTTAGTCCCCACACACACACTTTCCTCAGCTTACCCAAAGCTGGATATATTATAAGGCAGGTAACCTCACACATGCTCTGTGTGATCTTGGCTGCCCCCTCTCCCTGGAGTCACAGTGGCCATTTGATCGCCCAGCCCTTGGCTCCAAGGGAAGGTGGTCCAATGCACTGAGCTATAACAACACTGAAGTCAATCTTATAATAATTGCTAGTGTAGATGTTGTGTAACATCCCTAAGCGTGGCTGCAGATAACAATTTGACATTTTTAAATATCATTTAAAAAAGAAAAGTGAAAATGAATGGGAGGAGAAGCGTAGGGGAAACTCTGTTGGAGGATCACTGTTCCTTATTAAAGCCTCGTTTGAGCTTATCTCCCCTGAACTGATTCAATTTTCTTTTTCCAGGACAGGATGGCTCCACCCTTCTCCCTGATCCTCTTCCTTCTGACACACTGCAACATCTAGTTGTCCTTTCTCACAATCACAGCCAAGAGTGTGCCTTCACCCCTAACGTGAAATCCTCCTTGCAGAAGGAGCAGAAGGGAGTGCCAGGGGGGCACCTGGTCTGGGAGTGCCTGGCTGGCCACACTTTCACGTGGAGCCCCTCCACCACCCAGACTTGCACGTCTACCTCCCACAAAGTCACTGCCTCCCAGTGCCACGAGGAGGGGGAGGAGGAGGAGAAGGAGGAAGAAGAAAAAGAGAAAGAGAAAGCTGTGAGTTCCAAGCCCAGGCCCCCACCTTCCCCCGCCGTCCGACGCCGGCGATCCCTCCGCAGGGCTGCGGCGGCCCATGCCTTTTCCTTAGCGCTCGCTTCCAACTCACCATGTCCCGTGGACGAGGCAGAGCCGTCTTCCAAAGAGGATGGGGAGGGCGGTGCGGAGCGAGAGAGAACAGCATGCATGTCCCCCAGCCGCAGAACGGGCCTGGGCGAGGAGGCAGACTTGCTGAGTGGCAACCACCCTGAGGAGACAGGTGAGGGAGCTGGCCGGCCGGAGGTGGGCAGGAGGAAAAGCCTGCACGGACTCAAGAGGCCTGAAGGGGGTGAGGCAGGGAGAGCCTGGGAAAGGGAGTTTTGGCCCCATTGGGGGGGGGGTTTCATTGCAGGAGGTGCCCTGGAAACAAACAAAAGGAGCAGAACTGGCCGGTCCCTGTTTGTGTAAACTCGGCGATCAGAAGCAGCCAGCATTATTACCGTCTTCACAACGGTGATGCTTACGTGTGGTGGAATATGGGCTGGAAAGCACGGCCATAGAATCATAAAATAGTGAAGGGAGGGGCCTACAAAGCCATCAATATAATGTTTTAGTTCTCCTGACCAGCAGAAAATGGAAAAGATCTGGTTGACTGCTGGTAAATAATCAGAAACTATGCAATGGGAGTGGATATTTTTTTTCTTTCTCTCCTTCTTTCATCCCTCTTTTCAGGTATCAGTCTATTTAGATTGAAAACATCTGGGCAGGTTTTCTTTCTAAAGTTCTTGCCTGTGCATCAGCCTGTTTAAGAATTTTTGATGATGATGATGATGATGATGATGATGATGATGATGAATGTATATCCTGTCCTACTATTTCAGCTCTTTCTGGCCATATAACTGTTCTGGCTTCATGCGGAGGCAGTTTTAATTCATGAGAGACGAACAGTGGGGTCTGACTTCTGTTCTGAATTACATAGCAATGTTCTTATCTAGGACTGGAAACCTAGCTACAATACCAGTTAGGGATATTTTATAAAAATTAATATTTATTAAAATATTTTTAATACCCTGTGGACACCCTGGACTGCAAGAAAAACAGACAAGTTAGGTCCAAGGGCAGACCTAGCCTAAACGATCTCTGGAGTGAAAGGAAAAAAAAAAGACAAAACTGAGGCTGTCCTATTTTGGGTGCATCATGAGAAGGCATTATTTTCTGGAAAAGACCATAATGTTAGGAAAGGATGAAGTCAGCAGGAAAAGAGGAAGACTAAATAGGAGGTGGAGTGACTCCCTAAAAGGAACCACATACCTGAGCAGAGCAGTTGAGGACAAGGCCTTTTTGAAATCCCCTTTTTTCATGGGTCAATGGCACTTGGATGGCACGTAACAACAACGGTAACATTTTAATTACCTCCACACGAAAGGAATTCCAGGATCTATACTTTGGTAGTTAGAAATCTTTGCTGACATTTTTTTTTTTTTTTTTTTTTTTTTTGCTTAGAGAGCTGATGGATCACTGATTCGGCACCAAACAGCTAATGCCTAGCTAGAGATGATCCACCAGTACAATTCCACTTATTTAATGGCATGCCAGTCCCCTAATGTTTGATGTTGAGCAGTTTAAAAGTAGTTTTCATAAAGCATCTCTGTCTCATGATGTGGAGGCCATCTTTATTCACGAGAGTTGACCAGGCCAGGGACTACTGTACAGTGCTACTGTGTTATTAAATGAGCCATGCCTATACTCTGGTGGCAGTGTTGCATTTGTTTCTTGTTCATTGCCTGGATGCTCCTAATTAGTCAGGCTGAAAAACGTGTAATTTATGTGTTTGTTTGTTTGTTTTTATATTTATATACCGCCAGATTTTCCCAAATGGGATCTCAAGGCGATAATACCACAATTCAAAAGAAATAATAATCAGTTCCACAAAATAAACATAAAAAAGAATGAACAGCAAAGAGCGGAACCCAAAGTTAAAAAGAAAAGCTAAAAAAGATTCAGATTCAGTAATCTGTTGATTACATTCTTTGATTTTGTCTGTGTTCTCCTACAGCAGCTTTCTCTGAAGAAATTCCAGCTACCACAGAATTCAGAGAGCCTGAAAGGTAAGTGCCTTCTTCTCCTTTCCTCTCAGAATTGTACGGAAGTGAATAAAGGGCTAGCTTTTCCCCTCCACAGTAAGAGGGGACGTTTTGCAGCCTAATGGCAGAGATTTATTTTAGGTACTTCTGAAATACGGGTGTGGGGATCGTTCTGGAAGTGGGCAATGAGAACCAAAAAAAAAAAAAAATCCAGCCTGTTTTAGCTTTAAAAAACTATTTCCGGTGACTAAAACTTAAGTGACTCACTGGGGCGTGAGGAAGCATTGGAATCCACCAAATAATAGTCTCATGGGGGAAAGAGTGTGGGCATTTAGGATAAATGGCAAGTGGGAGCCAAAGGGAGCTGGATTTGGCTTCAAAGTCTAAAGTTACTGCTTTGCAGGGAACACATAGCGATGGGGTGGGACTCTATAGTATAGTGTAGTAAGTCTCTTGGAACTGATTGAGGGGCTGGTTGTATGGGCCCCTAAGCTAGGAGAGACTTCTGGCAGCCCTCTCCACAGACAGACAGACAGACAGACAGACAGACAGACCATCTCTCTTATTCTGTCTCTTGAGCTTTTACACAACCCCTAAGATCCGCTGGTCCCTTAAATTCGGACCAGAGATCTTAGGGGCTTGTCGCTCTTCCTGTGTCCCCACCCTGGCTGCTGGCTGCGTGAGGGGAGGGAGAAAAAAAAGGAAGAAAAGATCCTGGCTCACCTTTGTTCTGCCTCCATTCTTGCGCGGCAACATTCCTGTCTCTGTAAAGTAGCTCTTAAAGGGGCGGGAGCCAAAAAAACAACAAACAGAAGCGAGGAGAGCCCCGCACTCACTATCCTTACACCGCATCAAACAATTTTCACCAGGGAAGAGCAGGTACAAGAAAAGTGCGCTGGGTCGCGCTTAGGTGGGCGGGGTCGCACTTAATTTCCTCTAAACTCTGGAGCTGGTGGGGAAACATTTTTAAGCTCCAGAGCTTGCAGCCATTTGCTACGGAGTTTAGGGGTCGTGTATAAACGCCCTAAGTTAATATATCGCTTCAAACTTGGAACCTTGATTAGAAAAGCAACCTCTGTATTCAGAAGTGGTGTGGACATCTTATGGCTCAGACGCTGGTCCACACAGCAACATGGTGCCCTGTCGCCGCTCAGAGAACCATTTGGGTGGTTGGGCCAGGGAGTGATGAAGCTGTTTGGATGAGCAGCAAAACTTTTCTGTCTCTCAAGAAAAAGAAGTCCAGTAGCCATGACTCAACTTCCAGATGGGCTAGGGACAGAATTCTTCTCCCCTATGAACATCTGGTGTGATACAGCAGCCATTGGTGGAGATCTTGAGGAGTGGGGAAGGTCAATGGGTAGAGTAGACTGACTAACCGTGTGTTGGTACTGTGCTTGTTTATGTATGTGTTGTTACTCACTAATTTCAACCTAATCAGTGGTGAACCTTCGGCACTCGAGGTGGTTTAGACCAGTGCTCCCCAACCTTTTTGTCCCCACGGACCGGTAAATGTTTGATGATTTTCCGTGGCCCGGGCCGGCCCGCGACGCCCCCCGCCCGCCCCCAACACAGGTGCGGTCCGGTGGCGGCAGCAGCGGGGGGGGCTCCGCCCTGGAGCGCGGCCGCAGGGAGGGGCCAAAGGGCACGCCCCCGGGGGAGGAGGGGGAGGAGGAGGAGGAGGGGCACCCACCTCCTCTTCCGACCGAGGGGGCCCCCACGCTGCGGCGGCGGTGCGTGCGCGGGGGGGCTCGCCAGCGCCGCCCGCGCGCGCCCCCTCCTCCCCGTCGGCCCCCGCGTGCCCGGCCCCCAGGGCAAGCGGGCCAAACGGGGTTCCTGCTGCTGCTGCTGGTGGTGGTAGAGGGCGAGGAGGAGGAGGACGGAGGAGGAGGACACACTGCCACCGCCGTGGCTGCTGCTGCTGCTGGTGGAGGGCAAGGAGGAGGAGGGCGGAGGAGGAGGAGGATGCGCCGCAGCCGCCGGCGAGCAGAGGAGGAAGGCAAAGGCAAAGGCGGCGGCTCCTCCTGCGCTCCTCCAGCCTTC
>JAHTLZ010000015.1:695519-724517 GCA_023846285.1 Phrynocephalus versicolor
GGCGGAGGAAAAGGGGAGGAGCCTCCCCGGCCTCCCCAGGCGGCCCGGTGCCGACCGGTCCACGGACCGGCACCGGTCCGCGGCCTGGGGGTTGGGGACCACTGGTTTAGACCACAACTCCCACAAGTCCTTTGCCATTGGCAGTCTAGGTTCAGAATTCTGGGAATTGTGGTCCAAAACATCTGGCGTGCGGAAGGTTCGCCACCATTATTCATATGATTACAGTTACACTTCCTAGTCATGACTTACTAATGGAAATCCATTAGTAAGTCATGACTAGAATAGGCCTGTGAAATCAGTAGGGATTTGGTAAGTTAACTGTTCTCTAAATTGCATTGATTCAGTGGGCATACTCTTAATTGCAACTGGTTTTCAAACAGTACTGCCATTTGGAACCTTACCTACATAAATATCTAGAGTCTCTCTCTCTCTCTCTCTCTTTCTTGTGCCTCACATGGTTGAGAGACCATTCAGTATCTACATGAGCCACCCTTACCCCAAGGGAAAATAAGCTACCCCTCATGTAGTTTTGTTTCCATAACACAACAGGCAGGAAAAGGAGAGATCATTCATTTGTGACAGCTCCTCATGTATGTTACTGAATGGCAGGTAGAAAGTTCTCATAGATGGATGAGTCTCCTTTCCTCAGACCTGTCACTTCATTTGACTAAAGCAAGATGGACGAAGTGGGGCTTTGCCCTACTCCCCTGCAAGTATTTAGCTCTCCTCAATACTGGACAGCTGGCTTGGGCTTCTTGCCATGGCTAGAAATCTACGAATCATGTTAGGTACCACAGGTAGAGGGGAGCCATCTAGCCCTACCCCTTCTGTTTCCTAGTCATCACTCTCTGCCGTGTTGAGAGCGGTACGTCCAAAGAGGACCACCTCTGCTTTGTGCATGTGTGTGTGTGTGTGTGGGGGGCATTCTGTGTGATTTGAGACCCCCTGGGAATTCATCACACCCAATGGATTTTCATGTGAAGGACACCATGGAAATCAGAAGGAAGGAGGCAGAAAGCTTGCAAGTGCTCTTCCCCATCCATGATGCAGGTACCTGATTTGCTGGCAGCTGAATAGGACAGTGTCACATCCTAAAATCTTCACATTTTGCCCCAGCTCATATCCACCACCCCATTCCAGAGGAACTAGAGATGGGTAGAAAATAAAAAATGAAGCACCATTTCATTGTTTTGTTATGTAACAAAACAGGAGGATGCGTTTTGTTACGAAATGAAACGAAACACCATTTGTTTCCTCTAGTAATGAAACAATTCATCCTAGAGGAACCAGAATTGCAGGGTAGCTTATTTGGACTCTTCCCTGTAAGCCCCCCAAATTTGGAGAGGTTTGGGGTTCAGGGGGCTGAGTTATTAAACTCCAAAGGGGGTCCCCTAGGAGAAAAGCATTCTAATTGAGTCAGAAAGCTGCTAAGAGCCCCCCCCCCGGGACCTCTCCAAATTTGTAGGGTTCATAGGGAAGAACTTGAGGAAGCTCCCCTGCAATTTTGGTGCCTCTAGGACCCAGAGGAACCATTATATAGTGTTTCATTTCGTTTCATTCCAAAATTCTTTTAACATGTCATTAGTAATGACATGAAACTACTGAAGAAACAAAACAAAATGGTATATTTTTGTCTTGTGCCCATCTCTAAGAGGAACCCATTGATTGATTGATTGATTGATTGATTGATTGATTGATTGATTGATTGATTGATTGATTGATTGATTGATTGATTGATTGATTGATTGGATTTTTGTACCACCCATTGGACAGCAAGGCTACTCAACCATTCTCAGTCCATATAGAAAGGTGCTTTCCACCAGGATCCATCTTTCTCGATGGTTTTTCATACATATCACCAGCATTCCTTGCCCCATTATGTTGCAACCCAGTTACACAGACTGTAATGTTGCTTATGTGATGGTCATACAAACTCCTTCCCTCAACATTTGGGTCCTTTCTTTAGCACTTTAACTTCATCAGAAGGGAGACTTGACTCACTGCCTAACCAACCAGAGGAGGAAAGGAGAGAAGAAGAGGATTTGGAAGAGGAAGATGGTCTAGAATACATAGACAACCTGAGTGATGAGAATTACCATCCTTCCCTAGACAGGTAAGGAACTAAAGGTTGGTTTCAAAGGAGGGCAACAAAGATGATCAGGGGGCTGGAAACCAAGTCCTAGGGCGGTGGTGGAGAACCTTTGGCACTCCAGATGTTTTGGACCACAATTCCCAGAATCCCGAGCCTAGATTGCCAATGGCAAAGGGCTGTGGGAGTTGTGGTCCAAAATATCTGGAGTGCCAAAGGTTCGCCACCACTGTCCTGGGGCCTACAAGGAAAGCCGGAAAGAATTGGTCATGTTTACCTTGGAGAAGAGAAGACTGTGAGCTGATATAATAGCATTTTTCAAACATTTGAAGGGCTGTCATACACAGGAGGGGCAGGACCTGTTCTCGATCATCCCGGCGTGTAGGACGTGCAACAATGGGCTCAAGTGAAGAGAATCCAGCTTTCAGCTGAATATTAGGAAAAACTTCCTAACTGTTAGAGCAGTACAGTAATGGAACCAGTTGCCTGAAGAGGTGGTGAGGGCTCCAATGCTGGAGGAATTCAAGAGAAATCTGGACAGCCACCTGGCTGATCTCCTTTCACTGGTATTCCTCTATGGGGCAGTGGGTTGTTCTCAGTGGTCTTATAGGTCCCGTCCAAATTCACTATTCTGTGCTTCTCATCTGGGCTGAATCAGGAAAGGCCGACCAAGGGGGTTATTTGTTTTGTTTTTTGTCTCCTGACGTATTTACTTTCTTGTCGTGATTTGCATTTTGCCTTGTAGGAGCAATGGCGTTCAGAAGGCAGCCTGTGTAATAAAGCATAGCAAAATACAGGGTAGATCTTTATAAAGTTAAAGCAGTTATGCCAAAGCAGGACCTCATTACTTAAAATTAGTAACATGTTGTTGTTCAGTTGTTCAGTCGTGTCCGACTCTTCGTGACCCCATGGACCAGAGCTCGCCTGGCCTTCCTATCCTCCACTGCCTCCCGGAGTTTTGTCAAATCCATCTTGGTTGCATCGATGACACCGTCCAACTATCTCATTCTCTGCTGTCCTCTTTTCCTTTTGCCTTCAATCTTTCCCAACATCAGGGACTTTTCCAAGGAGTCCTCTCTCCTCATGAGGTGACCAAAGTACTGGAGCCTCAGCTTCAAAATCTGTCCTTCCAGTGAACATTCGGGGTTGATTTCTTTCAGGATGGATAGGTTTGATCTCCTTGCAGTCCATGGGACTCTCAAGACTCTCCTCCAGCACCACAGCTCAAAAGCATCAATTCTGCGTCGATCAGCCTTCTTTATAGTCCAGCTTTCACTTCCATATATCACTACTGGAAAAACCATAGCTTTGACTATCCTGACCTTAGTTAACACGTAAGAGCTTATTATTAACACATAAGAGCTCTCACCAGCGAGATAAAGAAGCTAATCACAGCCAGAACTCTTTGATGCCTTGCATGAAAGGGAATGGCCTTACAATTTGAGCTGACAGACACAACGCCACGCCCCCCCCCGCCCAAAAAAACGCCAGGGTCTGTGCATGGAATTAAGAGCTTAGATTCCTGCAGAATGCAGTGGTGCTCCCTTGAGTGTTTACTGTCCAAAATCATAATCAAAGTTTTCTCTTATATACCGGCCCATACCACTTCAAGTAGTCTCTGGGTGGTTTAATTGAAGTACAGTATTGTAAGGTACACATTGCAACCCTGCCCCCTTCCAGCAATTTGGGTACTCATTTTACTATCCTCAGAAGGATGGAAGGCTGAGTCAACCATGAGCCTGCTACCTGGGATTGAGCCCCAAGTCATGAGCGCAGTTTTATCTGCAGTACAGGCATTTAACAACAGTGCCACGGGGCTCCTCGTGTTAGAACAGTAAGTACCATGTATAATATATATGCAGCACCTCTTTTGGTGACTATGCTAAGCTATGGGTTTCTAGGAATTACAAATAAATTTATGGGATTTGTAGTCCAAAAAAATCCTAACATTCAATGCCTAGCCCAAGGTCACCCAATGGATTTCACAGCTCAGCAGATACTAGAACTTAGCAAGTCCAAACTATGGCCCTCCAGATGTTTTGCACTGCAACTCCCACAGCCCTTTGTCATTGGCAATCTAAGCTTAGAATTGTGGGAATTGTGGTCCAAAACTTCAGGAGGGCCGAAGTTTGGACATGCCTGGCAAGCTCAGCCCCATGTTCTAACCACAACATTGCACTGCCTCTTTCTCTATGTAACATAAATGACGGCTGACACCTAAAATCTGAAAGTTCAGTTTGCTTCAGGATTATTTTAAGATTTCTCCAGTGTTCCAGAATGGGTCAGAAGCTGGAAAACAAGCGCTGCCTTCATCTGGCCTTTTTCAACTAGGGACTCCAAGCTGCAAAGACACCAGAACCTCACCAGGAGCTGCAAGGGTCCTGTGAAGGAAGACCAGCTCTCCAATGAAACGTGCCTCACAGGCCACCTTTCCTCCGAGGACAAGGGCAGCGGAATTCGGTGAGGAAGCGAGCCTGGTGCCCGTGAAAAAGGAAACAGGGGAGCAGTTCCCTTTTAGCCAAAAGGCAGATGAGTAGCATTCATTGCTGGAGCTGCAGGCCACACTGCAGTGGAACACGGAAGTTGTTCAGAGCAGCTCTGAGAGGTTCTTTTTGTCCTGTACAGCGAGACAGGCAACCATTTTTTTAAACTGTTCAGGACCAAATTCCTCTTAACGCTGGGGCTTCATCTCAGCAGTGGACAAGGCCAGAGAGAATCTAGCATGGGCAGGTCCAAACTTCGGCCCTCCAGATGTTTTGGACCGCAACTCCCACAGTCCTTTGCCATTGACAATCTAGGCTTAGGATTCTGCGAGTTGTGGTCCAAACCATCAGGAGAACCGAAGTTTGGACATGCCTGATCTAGCGGAGTTGTACCTTTTGAGTCTTTTCCTTCCCATCAGCTAGGCAGCTGTGGAAGGGACCAGTTGCTGTTGCCATGACCCTAAAACATACCCTGATGAAATTAGGCCGAGGGTGGTACGGGATCAGCTGCGTGGGGGGTTGGGGGCACACGTGGCCCAAGGGCTGGAGGTCACACCTGCCTGCTTCAGATGCCACATTGTGGAGGCTCCATCTTACTCAGAGCAGCTGCATCGATGACAAGCCACAAAGAGAAACTTGAATCTTCACTCAGGGTGGTTTCATTACATCGCTCTCCTTCTCTCACGTAGAACACCAAGGGGGAAAGATGCCCTTTACCTACCTATTTTTTTCCTTGCAGGGAGAAATGAGCTGGTGTTGGCTATAGTAATACCTTGGCTTACAAGCATAATTCGTTCTGGAAACATGCTTGTAAACCAAAACACTCTTGTTCTTGTTCAGTCATTCAGTCGTGTCCGACTCTTCGTGACCCCATGGACCAGAGCACGCCAGGCCTTCCTGTCTTCCACTGCCTCCCGGAATTTGGTCAAATCCATGTTGGTTGCATCGATGCCACCCTCCAACCATCTCATTCTCTGCCGTCCTCTTTTCCTTTTGCCTTCAATCTTTCCCAACATCAGGGACTTTTCCAAGGACTCCTCTCTCCTCATGAGGTGGCCAAAGTACTGGAGCCTCAGCTTCAAAATCTGTCCTTCCAGTGAACATTCGGGGTTGATTTCTTTCAGGATCCATCCTGAAAGAAATTCTGAAAGAAAACACTCTTATATCAAAGCAAATTTCCCCATAGGAAATCATGGATGATTAGTTCTGCAGTCTGATAGACCATCTGCTGTGCACACAAAATGCCAAAACTCACAAAAGACGTTGGCTGGAAGTCCACAACCACACCATGGTTTACATACCTGGCTGCGCAATCTGCTCTGCTTGGGACTAACAACTGGATTTTACTCTGTATTTTAATATGACAACAATAAAGTGGAATTTGTGGTCCTGTCCACACTTGACTAGCTGCCGCATGACTAGAAATGGTTTGAAAAAAATAAGAATGTTGAAAACAAATTAAATAAAAATAGAAATATAAAAACAAATACTGTAAAACCCTAACCTGCACTCCCCTTTGAAAACGTTCCTGGCTGGTGCAAGGGGAACCTTGATGCCTCTCTTCTCCCTCTGCTTTGGAGGTTGCCGGAGACACAACATTCTAGATCTAGACAATCACCCACAATCCATCAAGTGGCGGTGGAGAGAGAGCCACTATTGGCTCACTTGAGATCATGTGACCTAGTCCAGTGCATGTATATCAAGACATTGCTTGTTGATCAAGGCAGAATTCAGAAGAAATATTTGCTTGTCTTGCAACACACTCTTAAACCAAGTAACTCTTAAACTAAGATATTACCGTATATTTTGGAAGACACCAGACTTGCCGCCTTTTACTGCATATATGTTGGCCCAGGACATGTGGGTGTTTGGTATAGTTGATTATTAAATCTCAATACTTGACTTTTAAAAATCTCCTAATGATCTCCTGATTCATTGTCTCATAATGAGTCTCCAGTACACATTGAGGCTGGCTAGACACCTCCATCCAAGGCAGCTGATACTGCAGTTCATTGCAGCAGTGGTTCCCAACCTTGGTTAGCACCAGATGTTCTTGGAATGACCAGCCTCCGAAACCCCAGCCAGCACTGCTAGTGGTGAAGTCTTCTGGGGATTACAGCCCAAGAACGCTTGTATCATTCAAGGTTGGGAATCACTGCCGTAGAACCAAACGGTTGATTGAATTACCCCCGAGTCACATTGGGAGGCCCCAAGGGAAGAGGCGATGTACAGAAGGCACACTGAAATGGGCAGAGTCTCCCTGGACCAGTACAGTCAGGGCCATTAGCTAATTCATTAACATTTTATCTTAATTTTCTCACTGAGTTCAAAGTCTCTCTCTCTCTCTCTCTCTCTCTCTCTCTCTCTCTCACACACACACACACACACACACACACACACACACCTCTTTTTGCCAACCTTTACCTTTACAACAAACCTGTGAGGTAGAAAGTGTATCTGGTCCAATGTCAGCCACAATGTTTCATGGCTGAATGGAGATTGGAACTTTTCTTTGAATTTTCTAATTCAAAGATCCAATGCTGTACCACACAGGCTAAGCACTAGAAACTTCTTTCAACCCCCTATATAACTAGAGCAGTGGACGTAAGCCCAGGGCTACCCAGAGACCTCTTGCCCTCACCACTTCTCCTCCTGTGCTTTTCAAGGTAGATGATTCCAACGCTTCAGGGGTTACTTCTTTGGACTTCATCTCCCAGAATCCCGTTCCTGTCCTTGCTGGGAGATTCTAAGTGCATTAACTCAGAAGAGCCGATTTGTGAAAGACCTGAGGGCCGCCCATCTAGAGAAAAGGTTGTCTTTATTCACCTGGCCAATCCTCTGTTCTCGCCCTACAGCTGGACAAAGTGGGTACCGTCCCCTCGTGATGAAGATGTCGCTCAGATCGGTCGAAAAAGAATCAGGTGGGTGGCCAAGCCATTGGTGGTTCAACCTTGGTTAGCCTACTTGGCCAATAAAGCCAAGACAACATGCCTAGAAGAGTTGGCTGGCGTGGATTAAGGCATAGGAGCTGATGCTGTCAAATATACCCTGTGTTACTTGAATGTAGTCTTTCATTGTTACCTGTTTCATTTTGGGGTTTAATTGAGTAATTATTAAAAGAATATTTTGTCTGTTTGGGTAATGACAGTGTTTTAAAAGCACCTCTTATTGTAAGTATTGGATTATATGTTCCGTTTGTAAACCGCCCAGAGTAGCCATGTAGCTAGATGGAGCGGTACATAAATTTAAATGAATGAATGAATGAATGAATAAATAAATAAATATGTTATTTGACCTGTCAAATGGCCAGAATTGAGACATGGTTCTATTAGTTGTTGTGAGTTCTAAGAGTTCTCTGTGTGCTCTCTGTGATCAGCCTAAGACCCTAGAGCACAGAGAGAACTCCTAGTTCCCTGAGCTCCTTGTCCTCTGAAGATGCCGGCCACAGAGTCTGGTGAAACATCAAGAAGAAAAACTTCCAGAACTCGGCCAAAAAGCCTGAAAAACTCACAACTATCGGATACCGGCCATGAAAGCCTTCGAGAATACATGGTTCTATTATTTTATTTCCCCATAACGAGTGATCTTCTTTCATGTTTATTGCCATGTGTTGAGCGGGAGGTGTCCTTTCCCTTCATTCCTTTTCCTTCTCTTTCTTTGCAGGAAGGCAGCCAAGCGAGAGATCCTCCTCTGTGATTATGACGGCTGTGGGAAGATTTTCTCCAATCGCCAGTACTTGAACGTAAGGGACGGGTCCCAGGAGAGCTAGTGTGGGGTAGAGGAGTTGGAGTGGTGAACAGAAGGAGCAGGGAAGGAAGAAGTAGAGGTCAACTAGAACCCTTCGGGTGGGCGGAGTATCTTCTAGAATGTCCAGGAAGAACTCTAGACGCTCATGGGGAAATCTCAAGGGGGTGGGGAGCAAGATAGTTATTTTTCATTTCAAATTGCAAATTGATTTTCTCTGTCAAAAAAGGTGGTGGAGAGAGATGAGTCCATGAAAAGTGCAAGAAGTGCTATAGTAGCCAACAGCTGGAAATCATTTTAGATGGTGTAGTAGTAGCCTCTTGGCCAAGCAATGGAGTGTCGAAAGACCCTCAGAGATGAGTCTCCAAGTGGAATATGCTGCCACGGAGGGTGGTGGAGTCTCTGTCTTCGGAGGTTTTTAAGCAAAGGCTGGATGGCCATCTGTCGGAAATCCTGTGATGGGGGTTCCTGCATGGCAGGGGATTGGACTAGATAGCCCTTGAGGTCTCTTCCAACTCTATGAGTCTATGATTCTATAATTCTAAATTTAGTCTGTTTGTTGTGTTCCCTCTCCTGCTCAGCACCACAAGAAGTACCAGCACGTTCACCAAAAAACATTCACCTGCTCAGATCCCAGTTGTGGCAAGTCCTTTAACTTCAAGAAGCACCTCAAGGAACACGAGAAGCTGCACAGTGGTAAGAATTCCACATCTACGGCCTGATCTTTCCTCTCTGCTCGACCACAGCCATGTCATCCAAGGGCCCGTGACACCCTTCTGGTACACTAGCCTTTGATTCCAGCCACTGCGCTACTCTCCTTAGTAGAATGTTGGACGTCGGCCTTTCTTCAGGTGCCCTTTGCTTAGCCAGAAAACGTAATCTGTGAACTTTTCAACTGGCCTACCTTGTTGAGTTGTTGTTAGGATGTAAGAGGTTGCTCGTGGATTAGGAGAGGAGTTTGAAGTACATTACAAACAATGTAATTAGCTATATGCTTTATTGAATATGAAAAGGGAAACAAAGTTAAATTCAAGTAGAAGACAATGAGTAGGGAACATTTGCTTTATTGGTAGAAGAAGCACTGGTGTGACTTTTAAAAGTTGCTTTTAAAGAGTATTTTAAAGCATTTTACTGTCAAAGCCTGGTTTACTATAATTGTATCTCATTTGCCCTTATTATTAACTCGGGGGCTCCCTCCCCACCACTAAAATGAATGGAAAAGCCATGAGTAGTGTAACAAGAAATGTGACATGGTGTAGACAGAGAATTATTTCTCAGGCACTGGAACAATAAGTGGGGGCGCATTATTTTTTTAAAAGTCATGTTCTAGCTGCCAGAGAGGAGAGGTGTCAGCCGTTCTAACAGTTTAGAAATATATTTAATTTTATTTATTTATTTATTTATTTATTTATTTATTTATTTTTATACCGCCCGTCTTCCCAGGGAACTCCGGGCAGTTAACAATAATAGTTAAAAGACCAATAAAACACAAAGTAGCAACAGCAAAAATTAAAAAAAAAGATTTAAAAAAGGGGGGAAGGGGAAGAGACAATACAATAATAGGAGAAAATCATCGGCAAGTGGTGTCAAAGAAAGGAGGAAAAATTAAATTAAATTAAATTAAATTAAATTAAATTAAATTAAATTAAATTAAAGGTCACCAAATGGCTCCCAGTAAAGCAGGGTTTTAAGTGCTTTTTTGAAGGCGGGCAGGGACTGTGCAAGGCGCAGCTCACTGGGGAGATGGTTCCAGAGTGAGGGGCCAACCACAGAGAAGGTGCGGTTGCATGTAAGCGATTTCCGCGCCTCCTTAGGCGTGACCACTCAGAGTGAGAGCGCCTGCGACATTCTAGTGGGTCGGGCCTCAGTTGACCTTTGAGAGATATGCTTCGACAGGTATTCGGGTCCCAAGCCGTGGAAGGTTAGTACTGAGTCCACCATTTAGTGCCTTAGGCAGCAGTTCCTGGGAGACAGGATTTGGCAATGAGGTATTGTGAAGGAGGCCTGCTTTTGGGCTGATCTTAATATTTTTGGGAAAGGATGCAGCCCACACCTGCCAGGCAACTTATTGGCCTCAGATAGCGGGTGACCTGCTTTCCGCTCTTCCTTGCAGACAAGCGGGACTACATCTGTGAATTCTGCGCCCGCTCCTTCCGAACGAGTAGCAACTTGATTATCCACAGACGGATCCACACTGGGGAAAAACCCCTGCAGTAAGTATTCCTCCACAACCACATTGCCCGCTTTATTTGTCCGAAGGGGGCAACGGCCGTAAGGATAACAGAAAGACTCGTGTTGTTTATTGCTTTTAACTCATGTTGTTTATTGTTTTTATCTGCTTTGTTTATTTTGCTTTGTTGTTAACCGCCCAGAGTTCCCTATGGGAAAGTCGAAGTGGTTTATAAGTGTAAATAACAAACAAACAAACAAATAAGACCCGCCACTGGACTGGTTCCCAAGTTGGCCCTGACAGCTCCCTCCATGAACATAAGAACATAAGAAGAGCCATGCTGGATCAGGCCAAGGGCCCATCTAGTCCAGCTTCCTGTATCTCACAGTGGCCCCACCAGATGCCTCTGGGAGCGCACGAGACTAGATATCTGTCTCCAGATAACACTCCCCTGCATCTGGCCCTTGAAATACCCTGGTTTTAAGCCTGGAGATTACACATCTCCCTCATGGTTTGTAACCTGTGATGGACTTTTCCTCCAGGAATCTGTCCAATCCTCTTTTTGTGAAGGCATCCAGGCCATCAAAAGAACTGCTTACAAGTAAAGCATTGAGCATTAATGTTCTCTTTCTTTTGAGACCTGCAGGGGCTGGAGGAGTGCCATATAGAGACAGCAGAGGTACCTTTGCCTCCCTCCCCTTTTAGGTCCTCTTATTGGGAGAAAGATGTCCTATAAATAAAACTAACAAATAAAATAAACCACATCTAGTTTTCTACTTGTGCAAAATCCGAGTAAACCTGGAAGTTGAGTCATGGCTACAGGACTTCTTTTTCTTGAGAGACAGAAACGTTTCGCTGCTCATCCAAACAGCTTCATCAGTCTTCATCAGCTCACTGATGAAGCTGTTTGGATGAGCAGCAAAATGTTTCTGTCTCTCAAGAAAAAGAAGTCCTGTAGCCATGACTCAACTTCCAGATAAGCTCACCTGGATGACTGAGAATCTTCACAGACATATCTGAGTAAACCATTTGTACTCCAGTTGGTCATGGGGGATGCTTGCAGTTAGGTGTGCAATGCCCCACCTGCCTATACATCAAGACCCTTGGTATTCAGTGATACCTGTCTTCTGAATCTAGAGGTTTCAGGAAGACCATAGCAGGGAACCTTTCACTCTCTCTATGGTTTTTGAACACCTTCCACAAACCAATGCAATTGGCTATGCTGGCTTGGGCTTTGGTGAATTAAAGCCCAAAATATGTAGAGCAAAGTTTTCCAACTTGGGTAACCTTGTTGTTCCTGGACTGTCATTCCCAGGTGGCTTCACCACCAGCTGCGCTGGCTGTGGGTTTCTGGGAGTTGCAGTCCAAGAAACACCTAGGTTGCCCAAGGTTCAGAATCCCTGCCCTAGGGAATTAAAGGTTTCCTATTCCTGATGTGGGCACCATAACAATGCACCACACCTTCATCCAGTCCCCTTTGAGAGCCACGTAAAGCAGTGGCCGTTCCATTTCAGTGGTAGCCAATCCCACAGGTTTAAATATATGTTCTGTAAAGAAGTGCTGCAGGGGTTCGGAATGGGCGAGCTTCCAGATATTGTCGGACGGCAGCCCCCTTCAGTCTCGGTCAGTTTAGCAAATTATGAAAGCTGCTGTAAATAGCAGACCAGCAACATCTGGAAGGGCATAAATGGCTGTTGCTTTAACTGAAAAATGGAGGGGGGAAATCAGAGTGGTGAGTGAATGAATGAATGAATGAATGAATGAATGAATCAATGCAGATCCACATTTTGACCTGGTACAAAAGTGAGGCAAAAATTAGTGCAAGATGAGCCTCTAAAGGGAAGACACGCTAGAGCTGGGCGGGGGGCAGCACAGGGCCGGCACTTCCATTAAGGCGAACTAGGCAGTTGCCTCGGGCGCCAAAATGGACAGAGGGTGCTGGACAGCCTGCCGCCCCCCGCCACCCCCCCGGCCGCTGGCCACCGCCATCCGTCCCCCCACCGCCCGCCAGCCGCCTGCCGCTGCCCGCCCGCCGCCCCCTACACCCATCGCTGCCCACCCCCCATGCCCGTCGGCGCCCCCCACCCGCCACCACCCTGCCCACCCACCCCCACCCCACCCCTCGCCTAGGGCGCAAAAGAACCTAGCACCGGCCCTGGGGCAGCAGAAAATTCCTCCTCCTGTGTCTCCACATATTTGTTTATTTTATTTTTGATTTTTTTTTACCCCACCTTTTTCCTTGGAAAAGGACCCAAGGCAGCTTACAGCAAGGAGAGACAATATATAGTCCATTACACTTAAGACATAATCAGTTTGAGAAACAGGGAATTGAGGGGTATTTCACAGCTTTAGAAGGCAACATTAAAAATAACAATAACACAGTATCAGCACAATCACACAAGGAGATATATAAACGCAAATTTATAAGTGTTTATAAGCACAACATCTGTGTAGCCATGTATGGTAGAGTCATATAAAGGCACGAGTAGATAGTCCATCATTCAGGGAAAGCTTACTCTGTTGCTCCCACAATATAGGGCCTTCTCAGCAAATGTTTGTTTGTTTGTTTAAAATGTTTAAATGTCATCTTTTTTTCCCCCCGGGAGGCGTTTGGTGACTTTTAATTTAATTTAATTTAAAATCTTTTTTTCTTTGTTTTTCTATTATGTCCTTAAACTGATTTTAAATCTGCCCATATATTGTATTTAATTGTTTGTTGCTTGTTTGTTGTGAACTGCCCTGAGTTCCTTCGGGAAGACAGGTGGTATACAAGTTTTAAAATAAATAAATAAATAAATAAATAAATAAATAAATAATATCTTTCTCCTACAAGGATTTGAGGCAGCTTAAAAAACACCATGGACATGGGGTCACAAAGAGTCAGTCACAACTGTAATGACACAACACACACACACAGTGCTAAAACAAACAAAGCTAAAACCTCAATAATAAATTGTTACAACATTAAACAAGCATTAAACTGATAAGGCATTAAAACTCATAAATAAGAACAATATGAAAAGCTCAAGCAAAACATAATAATCCTTTTAAAAAATCCTCACGGCCCACCCTGTCATTTAAAGGAAAGCTTACCTGAAGAGACAGGTCTCGGCCTACTTGTGAGGACAGGCTGGCCTCCTGTGGGAAGGAGACCTTGGAACGCCAGCCACAGAGGAGACCCTGCCCTACATGTCCCCACCAGACTTCTCTGGGAGGGTGGTGGGACTGAGAGAAAGGTCTCTCCTGATTATCTTCATACGCCGGCGGGCTCATAAACACCTCCATTCTTTCCTTTTTTTGCACAGATGTGAAATCTGTGGATTCACCTGCCGCCAGAAGGCCTCCTTGAACTGGCACATGAAGAAGCATGACGCTGACTCCTTCTACCAGTTTTCCTGTGACCTCTGCGGCAAGAAGTTTGAGAAGAAAGACAACGTCACGGCACACAAGAGCAAGAGCCACCCCGAGGCGGCGGCGGCGGCGGGGCCTCCCCAGCCTACACAGAGGCTTCCGCCCACGAGCCACCCACTTTCTGAGGAGCCTCTGGAAGACACACTGGGGAGCCAGCCCAATGCTATGGAGAAGAGGATGGACCAGTCTCCCCTTGCCATTACGGTCATCATTGAGTGATCGACCAGGCCCCATTGAGGCCTCAGAATGGAAGAGAGGATTCTTGGTACCTCCGGTTAGTGTGAGAAGGGCACTTAATGCACGTTGGTCAGGACCAGTGAGGTTGCAAGAGGAAGATACCAGGCTGGTGGGTCCAGAAGATCAGGTCCATCCCCAACGCCCTGCCAACGCCCACCACTTTCCTTCAGCACAGCTCAGTTTTGGCTCAGCTCCTGCAACACAGAGACGGCCCTCGGTTCAGACTAGACCAGTTCCAAGAGGATCCAGAGTTGTCCAGTGGGAATCCTCTTGAAGGCTTCCATTTTGTCATGAGCTGCCATTTTGTCCATAGCTGCCAATTTATTTGCCCAGGCTCCAAATGGGTCAGGAACCCTAGACAGCTATAACAGCTACATACACATATACCTCCCTAAGTCTTAACTTTTTACCGACGACCGCTTTGGGTTTAGCTTGATAATAATGACAGCAGCGATAATGACGATGATGACGCAGATGCTGATGCTGGTAGTGGTGGTGATCACAGAGGAAGATGTAAAGTCCCCTACTGTTACTTTCCAAGATGGAAGATGGGCACTCCCTCCTATGCCCGCACGTCTTCCTTTTGCCGTTCCTCATTCCGGTCATTTGCCTTTGTCTCTTGATATGTTTGGGAAAGCAGCCCTGCAGCTGCAGCGAAGATGGAACTGGGTTGAGGGACTGAATCCTTTGAACAAAGTTTGCCCAAGTGGGTTAAATTGATTGGCCTTCTGCTCCAGAGTGTGTGTCTGGTGTGCAATGCTTGTGGTGTGCTTTGTTTTTACATAATACAGATTTGCTTTTTGTGGAAATGGCCCGACATTACCGGGAGGGGTCAACTGCTGTGCAGGGTGTGTGAGGCCCACCACCCACCCTGGCCCCTAGAATTAAGTGTCTCCTGAGATCCATCCACAGATACTCCGGCTTAGAATAGGGAGAAGCGCCTAACAAATACAACAAGGGAAAAGCAAGAGAGAGTTATTTTCTATTTTTTTAAAATGGAAGTTGCACTTCTCAGGTAATTAAAATCTGCAGCCGATCCAAACCCCTGGATTTACCTCTGGACTTCTCTGCGCTGCTATTAAATAAAGCCCCATCCTGGCTGCAGAAACTCTCCCCTCCCACTTAGCTTGCATAGCTTTTAAGCAGTTATGTAGTAGACCATCCCTAGATTTCTTCACACCCGGCAAGGCCAAGGGTTTATATTGGCCTGATTGTAGCTGCAATTGTTGTCTGTTTGTCACCTGGAGACAACTTGGCTGGCACTCTCGCTCAGTACTTTCAGGCCAAATAAGGAGTCGGTACCCAGGGTCTCAGGAGCCAAACGTTTTCACATGGAATCTTCTATGAAGAAGTGAACCATGGGCTAAGCGGGAGCAGCCAGTCTCTGTGCCACCTGGACTTGGTTCTTGATGGACTGTTGTGCTTGAACCAGCATCCCTCCATATCTTGGATGTTTGTGTCCTGTGCCTTGGGGGTAGAGAGCAGCAGCAGGAAGCTGGAACGCATGGATGCAGAGGAGCCATGTCATCAGTCCCTACTCTCAGGCAATGTCTAAGACTACTATGGGGCAAATTTGTTATGTGATGAGAAGTGGAAGCTTATTTTCCCCTTCATTTCAAGATAAGATACCTTTACTGCTCCGATCATGGAGAAGGCTTCAAAAACCATTCTTTTGCCTAGCATGATCCTTCCTCCTCCTCCTTCCACCCCACTGACTTAGGAGAACAGATGGATTGCCGTGAGGAACAAATACAAATGACTGTTTAATTACTGTGTATATTTTTCCTAAGTTCCTGAGTGACAGGCCCTCAAAGGCGCTTCTCTGTTGCATTTCTGCCTGCGCTGTTGCTCCCGGCCTGCTTCCACTTCAGTCCTTTTCCACATATGAGGGAATGATGCCTCCAAAGCTCCTCGTCTCGCTGGTCTGAGAAACACCGGTCCCGCGCCTACAGCATATGAAGCACGTCTTACTCTTTCTTGGAACACTTTTGTTTCCAGTCTTACAGGGAACTCAGGAGAAGAGATGATGCCTTGGCACACATGTCGCAGTAAGCCAGGGAGCTGCAGGGGCCTCGGCTTAACTACAGACGTGCACCACAATGGCTAGTCACTCCCGCTTGCCGCAGGAGCTGCTAAACAAGCCACGGAACTTCATTTTCTAATTTCTTTAGGTGCAGTTTGTGATGGTGGCTGTAATTGGCACACTGGCTTCTCTCTCTCCCCCCCAACACACACACACACTGTGCCAGCTGCTGTTGTGTCGGCACATTGTGTGGTACAAAGCCCACAGCTACTGAAATAGTGGTTGAGTGCTGGTATTAGCCTCAAGCTGTGTCTGTCCTATTAACTTAAACCAGGCATGTCCAAACTTTGGCCCTCCTGATGTTTTGGACCACAACTCCCAGAATTCTAAGCTTAGATTCCCCATGGCAAAGGACTGTGGGAGTTGCGGTCCAAAACATCTGGAGGGCTGAAGCTTGGACATGCCTGACTTAAACCATTTTAACAACCCTCTTGTATCGGCCACATTCTGAACCCTGCAACCCTTCCGACCAAGAGTTATCTGCGGTGTCACAATTCTTGAATCAGGGCTATCTGCATTTTGAAGAAGGAAAGGAAAATTGTTTAAACTCTGCAATGTGGCTGTTTTGCCACATGTATTCTACTTCTACTAATTGTGGGAAAGAGATGAATCTGTGTAGACTACTAAAGCTGTACCATCTGGCCACCCTGTTCAGCAGCCCCTCTTGTTCTACAGACTACCAAGCATCAAACAGGTGTTCTGTCTTTCAGTCATGAGGACTAGAAAGTTGAAGTTCTTAGGAAGTTGAATTCCATGGTTTAGACTCCATCATTGTGATTTTTATCCAGAACTTGTTCAGAATTGTAATAAATAATGCAACCCTGTCTACCTTTCCATAAATCCTTCACTAGTCTTAATGCTTTCAAACTGTATTACCCATGAGAATCTTCGGGTGACCCTGAGTTAGTTCTTCCATCTTTGGCTAAACTGGGATAATCATCATACACCGTACTTGGGGGCGGGGAATGTGGTCAATACAGAAATCCAGTTTAATTATGTCTAGCAAACTAAACTCAAGTATAAGATCCTAGGCCACAGGGATTACTATGAAAGTTCACCAGGACTCTTCTCTTCCACATAACACAGCTAGGTAAGCAAGATCTTGTCACTATACTGCAAAAACAATGTTAGATTGAGAAGATTTGAAACAATCTTCAGTTTCATTTATTAAAAGAGTAACTCAAATCCATCTGTGAAGATTCTCAATCATCCAAGTTAGGTTATCCAGAAGATGAGTCATGGCAACTGGACTTCTTCTCTTGTGAGATCGAAACATTTCACTATTCATCCAAGTTGCTTCATTAGTGTAGGGAAGGTTGGTGCAAGGCCTCCAATTTATAGTTCACCTGGATTTCACATCACCCTGGTCTGAATAGGCTCGTAGGTAGACATGGCCTGGATAGGCTCGTTATGAACCTATTCGGGCCATTGTCCACCTAACGAGCCTATTCAGGCCATTTCCCAATTTATGATCCTACTCAGACCAGGGTGATGTGAAATCAAGGTGAACTATAAAATGGAGGCCTCACCACTAACTTTCCTCAGACAGATGAAGCTGCTTGGATGAGTAGCGAAACATTTTGATCTCTCAATAAAAGAAGCCCAGTTGCCATAATTCAACTTCCAGACTTCCACAGGATCCAACCATCCCATGCTATCTGGTAGCTGGAGGTTGCAGTCCATAAAGTAACTTTTCCAATCCTTGGCTACTATGTAACCTCCACAGCTCTCCATGGAATCATATATCTGAAAAGTGTAGGAAACAGGACCAAAAGATTGGTCTTGTCATCACCAAAGTTATGGTATCTTATGTCACAAAATATCTGGGCAACTGGATCTGGTTTCACACCTTCATAGGGTATTGTTCTAATGGGACTTTTCATATTCTTAATATTATATGGCTGGTGAGAACTTTTCCCACAGTCATTTGTAGGGTTTAGCTTTAGCTCCTGCATTGGAACATGGAGGTTGAAATTTGCCAGTTGCGCTTGTGTACATAATTTGATGGTCTGCACTGCGAATAAAGCCATCATTAGTCATTAACACTGATGACGGGTTTTGTATTCCATGTGGGTTACTCTACATGAGGTTGGCACTCAAACTGGACAGTTGAAGCACTTTAAAAGATGGCCTGCTCTATAAGGAAACTCTGATGCCTAAGAAGGTCCATATGTTGACAGAACCTCGCCTTAAATTTTGAGGGTGTTCACTGCGTCATCTTGATCCAACTCTCACTTAGCACGATCCAAAATGAAGTTGAATCTGCTTGGAGGATATTCCTATGACTTTTCACCATTGCAGGAGAATCTATTACTGTATATTATTTTCCAAACCAAGACATTTCAGAAAAGTGTTTTCCATTTATAAGGCACTGTCAGGAGGGCTTTTCCAGTTTTTCTTATATTTTGTGGGGAAGGAGTTGTGGAGTATATCCAGACATTCTGAGGGTTTCCTCTTAGACTGGACTCTTTGGCTGGAAAAAAAATCAGGAGAGATGCCCGTCAGCTCTTACCGGGGCATAAACCTTGGGGACGTTCAAGTCCAGCTTTTAGAGGCAGTTGTATCATTTGCTCTAAGGTTGTATTGTACAGGTGTGGGCGGGTGTGGTGGCTCATTGGATTAGAGTGCTGAAATGGTGGACAGGCAAGTCGACAGGTCAAATCTCGGGTGCCACGCAGTGGAGTAATCTCCCGCTGTTAACCGGAGCTCCTGCCAACCCAGCAGTTCGAAAGCATCTAAATGCAAGTAGATAAATAAATACCGCAGTAAAAATCCTGAACGTAAAAAACAGTGTTTCCTGGCAGCCATGCCGGCCACGTGGTCGTGGACTTGCACAACACTGGCTCTTCGGCTTGAATACGGAGATGAGCACCGCCCCTAGAGTCGGACAGGACTGGAAGGCATTTTATATTGTACAGAGAAAGTCCGGATCAAACGCAAATCCAGCCAGCTTTGAGTGCCCGGTTCCCGTTGGATCTGGGCCGCGGACGACACGTGTAGGCTTTCTCACGGGGTCATAACGCCGTGAAGAAGAAAGTGCCGACGGGGGTGAACGGGAAGGACTTCCAGCAGAGCGTGCAGGACCGAGGCGTGAGTTGTTTAGTTCCCTCACTAGGGGGCGCCCAAATCACAGGTCGCCGAAAGGAAGGCCGCCTTTCCGACGACTCTTTGACTCGGGGCCCAGGGTTTCACTTCCCATCCAGCGGTGACAGCCTGTCCAATCGACGCCTTCCCCGACCAGACATTGGCTCCGCCTACTTTCCTTATATGGCAAAGGAGGCGGGGCTAAAAACCACATCGAATGCTCCTTATGCGAGAGGGGCTCTTTTGTAGTCACGTATCGGCCGAGTTCGGCCGTGGAGAGGAACGCGTGAAGGATCTCGGCTGGCTCCGGCTTCCCGTATCTTGCGGAGTAACGGGTTCAGACGTGCCCTCCCTCCTCCTAAATCGAGTAACGTTGGGGAAAGAGGAAAGGGGGTGCTTGGCTGTTGACGAGGAAAGGCATCAGTCCGAAATATCGATTGGGAGATTGCATTGGAAGAAAGGGGAGCATCGGATTTCTATCCGGTTTAATTCGGATTGCTTAGAATAAGAGGAGGGAGAGAGAGAGGACCCAGCTTAACCTGGGCACACCTTGCACGCCAGAACCGTCTGAGCCAAGCCAGAAAAAGACCTCTTGCCGTTCGCGTGTAACTATTTGCAGTCCTTCGGAGTTTCCCAGGATTTTGCTCCAAGAAATACACATTTTTGCTCAGCATCTCAGCAGAGAAGTCTCAAACTGGTTTTGCTGTAGATTTTTTCCCACCCCTCGTTTCTTCACTTGTTTCCCCCCCCCTCCAACTTCTGAAATTGCACTTTGTGGATTTCCTACTTCCTTCCTCTGACCACCCGCAGTACAATTGGAAAATGTCCCTCCAGTACATTAAAAGTCAGAAAGGTAGGAACCAGCTGCTCTATAAAGGATATTTGCATAAGAAAGAGCGGAAAAGTGGGGACAAGATTTTATGGAAATGTGCCAACTATCCCAAGTACGCTTGCACCGGGAGGGCCCATACCTGCCATGGCCGTGTTATCAAATATGTGTCCCATATACATCCTCCCAGCAACAGAGAAGAGGAAACCGACACCAGTGTGCGTGAGGCCAAAGAAACCGCCTCCAGCCAAGAACCGGTGCCAAAAGCCGCTGTGGCAAATGGGGATGCATTGCCAGGGGCGGTAACGAACAAGAAGCCCCGTATCCAAAACAACCCACAGCAAACCATCCAGCGCTTGAGAGCGCGCTTGAATGCAAGCCGCCAGAGGATCTCTGATACACGGGCACCTGCCGCCCTTGCAGGAACAACGGCTGAAGGTCCGCCTGTACCATCGCCTCTGACGTCTGGCCTGCAGGAGCCTTCTGCAAAGGATGGGGGCAGAGATCCCGCCAGCATCCCCATCCTTGGTACCAAGGCAGAGGCCTCCCATTTGGCATTCACCTACGCCAGCCAGGAAGCTGGTCGGCAGAGGTTCCGTTCAGGTGCTGCGTCCCCTGGAGAAACCCCTCTGGCGATCCTGTCCCAGTTGAGTGAGGCAGCTCAGCGGTGGTTGCATCCTCAAGAACGTAACAAAGAGCAGATTGTGGACTTGGTCATCTTGGAGCAGTTCCTGGATGTGCTCCCAGTGGAAACACGGATGTGGGTGCAAGCCAGGGAGCCAGGCAGCAGCAAGGAGGCAGCGGAACTGGCTGAAGACCATATAAGGGAACGTAAACAATCAAGCCACAGTATTCAGGTACTGGCAATGAAAGAGGCAATTAGTGTCTTTGAAAGAAATCTCTTTTAAAAAAATAATTTTAAGCAGTTATGCATCACATTCTAAACTGATATTAGGAGATTTGGTACCAAGTTAGTCTTGTCCAGGAATCACTTATATAGAAATAGTCCTAGAGATAGCAAAAGTTACTGTACTTTTGTATTACAATCCCCAAGCTAACATGGTCACTGGTTATAAAAATGAATAAGCTGTCTCCTGAGTCAGAAGTGGAATATATCATGATCTTTTTCTTTTATTAGAATATCTAACAGAAGGCATTTTTCTAGGGGATTTTAGAGATTTAATAGAGCTGCACTATGGAGGAAAACCTATTGGTGTAATTTGGACTCCAAATAAAGACATCCCTCAATTTAAGGTTGCCAACTTCTTTTGTTAGCAGAGGCTCTGCACTTTTCTCCCTTTAAGGATGCTCTTGAGTGCAGATAGAGTGTTATGAAGGAAATGCTGCTAGTTTATTGTGTGAAACTGGAATGTAACAAGTTCTGTGTCTCTGTTTTTCTCTGCAGGGAAATCCAACCCATCCTTGTGGTTGGTCTCACTTCCCTTGCCCCCCTCATATTTAACTAGTCATTACTTCCTGGTTCATGCACAGATTGGCACGTTCATGCTCGCAGTCTGATTATATAAGCAATCTGGATGCTGTTAGCTTGCTATCTCGACTGGTGCATACCATGCTTATGCTTTTATCAAACAGATGCACTGTAAGATTTATCCTAATCCTCAGATCTTGAGCAGATCTTGAGCCTCTTGCTATTTGGGTTATCATTCATCTCTTGTTAGGGTTAGAGAAACGTTTGGGGAGAAAGTAACCTATAGCAGCAAAGAAATGAATGATTGAATGTCCTCTGGGGCTCAGCAGTGCTAGAGAAAAGCACATCTGCCCTGAATGTTGTTCTACTGCTCCGCTGTAGTCAAAAGCTAGGAGGAAGCAGGTGACAAAGCCCTAGTGGTTTTTTAGCCAATCATAAAAAGGTGACCTTATAAAGCAAGTTCATAAGCTCAATAATTAGATTGTTGGTCTAACAAGCCCAGTATTATGGATCTGATCGGCACTAGTACTCTAGAGAAATAGGCAAGGTTCTTTAGACACTGTGCTTGCTAAGCCCCTTGCCTGCTACTGACTGACATCTGTTTCCAGATGTTTAGCATTGTGACTAAAATGTGTGGCTTTGCTGACCAACTCTTGTCAGTGCTAGCTCGGCTTGTTGTGAGTTCTATTCAAGCAGCGTAATGGGAGCTAGAACTGCCCTTAGCAGAATGTCTGGGTTTATCCTACATGCAGAAGCCTCACACAGAATTAATCCCAGAAGTATGTCATTATTTAACAAACAATGCTGTCATTAAAAGAAGTCAACACGGGTTTCTTAAAAACAAGTCATGCCAGACTAATTTGATCTCTTTTTTTGGATAAAATTACAGGCCTGGTGGATCAGGGGAATGCTGTGGATGTTGCTTATCTGGACTTTAGTAAGGCCTTTGATAAGGTTCCTCATGATATTCTTGCTAAGAAGTTAGTAGAAAGTGGGATAGATAGTGCAACTGTTAGGTGGATTTGTAATTGGTTGACTGATCGCACCCAAAGGGTGGTCATAAATGGCCTCTCTTCAGCTTGGAGACATGTGACCAGTGGGGTGCCCCAGGGTTCTGTTCTGGGTCCAGTGCTATTCAATATCTTTATTAATGACTTGGAGGAAGGAATAGGGAGTATGCTAATTGAATTTGCAGATGATACCAAATTGGGAGGGGTTGCTAATTCCCTAGAGGATAGGATGAAAATTCAAAAAGACCTTGACAGATTAGAGTGTTGGGTCAAAACTAATGGAATGGATTTCAACAGAGGGAAATGTAGGGTGCTACATCTAGGTAAAAAGAATGAATTGCACAGATATAGGATGGGAAACACCTGGCTGGAAAATAGTACCTGTGAAAGGGATCTGGGAGTCTTGGTGGACCGCAAACTGAATATGAGTCAGCAGTGTGATGCAGTGGCTAGGAAAGCCAATGCAATTCTTGGTTGCATCAACAGAAGCATAGTGTCTAGATCAAGGGAAGTGATAGTACCACTCTATTCTGCTCTGGTCAGACCCCAACCGGAGTACTGTGTCCAGTTTTGTGCGCCTCAGTTTAAAAAGGATGTTGACAACCTCGAGCGGGTGCAGAGGAGGGCGACCAGGATGGTTGAAGGTCTGGAAGAAATGTCATATGAGGAACGGCTTAGGGAGCTGGGAATGTTTAGCCTTTCAAAAAGAAGGCTGAGGGGGGATATGATAGCTATGCTTAAATATTTGAAAGGATGCCATATTGAAGAAGGGACTGGTTTGCTTTCCATGGCTTCAGGGAAATGGTCTGAAACTACAGGAGACGAGATTCCATTTGAACATCGGGGAGAACTTCATGACAGTTAGAGCTGTTCGGCAGTGGAATATGTTACCACAAAGGGTGGTAGAGTCTCCTTCTTTGGAGGTTTTTAAGCAGAGGCTGGATGGCCATCTGTCGTAAATACTGTGATGGAGGTTCCTGCATGGCAGGAGGTTGGACTGGATGGCCCTTGAGGTCTCTTCCAACTCTATGATTCTATGATTCTAAGTAAATTTCAGTCATGGTACAGGCCACAAAAGCCCATTGCATCCCACTCTTTTGGCATGGTGCCTATATTTTCAGGGAGATGGGCACCAGGTGCAGCTTCTGCCATCCCCTGAGCTACCCCCCCCCCCTTAGTTGGCAGTCACCTCAGGAAGGAGATGCAGGAAGGTGTCCGCGAGAGATGGGAGGACAGAGGTGCAGGTGACACGGCTTGCGTTGTGCCCCTCAAGCAGCCTGTCCTGATCGAGTAAGATTCAGCTCCCAGCCCAGTGGCTTTGGCACATGAAATGGAAGGAAGCAGCCAGATGTCTTGGGCCACTCCGGCCCGACCCCACAGCTCCCTGGAGAGAGCCATTCTTGGGCACCCCGGTTCTTTTGTTTGGCCCTTTTTTGAGGAAGAGAAACACAGCCAAAGACTTGAGGCAATGAGAGGAAGAACAGGAAGAAGTCACTTGACTCTTTGCTTCTTTACCAAGGAATTGGTAAAATGGCTGCCGTTAGGTTAAGAAGTCAAGAAAGGATTTGTGTGAGAAAGGTCTGTGTAGTTGTCTTCCCATTATTCCATCCTAAGCTCACGGGTGCTGTGTTTTCACCTGGGAAAGAGTACAGTGAGCCGAGAGGAGTCATAACATCACATTCCTTAAACTGAACTACATGGGAACTGGAGGCATGGAGAAAGACTAATGAATATGCTGAACAATGCCCTGTGATTGGATAACTACCATAGTGACTGTGAATAATGGGAGGAGATACCAGTAATGAGATGCTGCTTTTAAGTTAGAGAAAGAGAACTGCGTTTGGATTCTGCTTATGATTCTGCTTATGACTTTGTTTTAGGACTTTTAGCTTTCAGTTACAGTATTCAAAATGGGTTTTGTAGTCAAGAATACTAGTGTAACTTAGAATAATCTAGACAGTTTTCTTATTTTCTTGGATTGCATATCCTATGGCCATGCTACTGATTTAATGTTATATTTCTTGTGCTTTGCATTTTTTTTACTGAAACTTTAAAATGGCTTTTTACTTTTTATTTTTCTAATTTTTACTAAAAATAATAATATTCTATTAAAGCCTGGTTTTTGCCCAAGAGTGAGTGTGGCTAAAGCCCAGTGTCTTGGCCAGGGAGGTAATTTTGGAACTTAGGACATTTTGCTTGTATGTCCTGCCTTGAAGGGTTGGTGTATATTTCACAGTACACAACCAGTGTAAATGCTACGGAGTCTAGCAGCCTGAGAGGCCTTGGACCACCTCCACAGACACTCTGCTAGGTAAAGGACAAAGAGTGGTGGGTTTTAAAGGCGAAATTGGCTATCAGGGGCTAGATCCAACACGTGGGGTGATCTCAGGAGCTCTCTTGACCATTGCATATGGTCAAATATCTTCCCTCCATCACCTCGTGTGTGTGTGTTATGTCGTTACAGTTGTGACCGACTCTTCGTGACTCCATGTCCATGGAGTTTTCTTGGCAGGAGTACTGGAGTGGCTTGCCACTTCCTACTCCAGGCACCTACAGCACCTGGTATTCCCTGGTGGTCTCCCATCCAAGTACTAACCAGGGCCGACCCTGCTTAGCTTCCAAAACCAGGCGAGATCGGATATGCTTAGGGCATCTAGGCAGCTCCATCACCTCGTAGGTAGGTTTCTTCAAATAGTGATTCAGACAAAACAGCTATAGACAAGAGGAAGACAGAAAAGGCCCTACGAGATCAGCTGAAAGGTCTATCTACAGTAGACTAGCACCTTGTGTGTAACTGAGCACAGCCAATTGCATTCAGACGAGCAACAAGAAGAAAAAACTGGAAATGACTTTTGGTTTCTATTTCCTGCAGCATGTGGAATTTAGAGGCCTATTGCCTTTAAACCAGAAGGTTCCATTTTGCTATCCTGGCCAATACCAACTAATAGATCTTCTCATACTCACCTATGCCAGCTCTGCATATTGTCACACACACACACACACACACACACCAAGAAGAATCAGAAGCATCACTTACCTGTCATTTAGCAGAGCTTTCCATACACAGGGTCCCCAATGTTCTTGGACTACAACTCCCAGAAATCCTGGCCAGCACAGCTAGCAGAGAAGGCTCCTGGGAGTTTTAGTCCAAGAACATCTGGGGACCCAAGGTAGAGTACTACTGGGACAGAGTTTGGGACTTGGGAGGCCCATGTTTTAGTCCCGGTTGAGTCAATCACTGAGCAACCTTGAGTTCATTATTTCCTTCTCCTTCTCTGTCTGATCTGAAGATTATTGTAAGGATAAAGTGGGGTAGAGGAAGGGAAGCCTATATGCCCCCTTGTGCTCACTGAAGTCTTCTTTGTTTCTTCTTTTTTTACCAGAAGCAGGCAACTTTTATAGCATTATCTCAGCCATTTGCTAGATCTACGCTCTTACGTGTGCTGGGACATACATTTCATGCGCACAAGATTGAATATCTTCACAATTCACATAAAATTTGCCCTGGTGCCCCATTTTGCTTGATTATTCATTGATCTTGCCACTTTGCCTCAAAGTCTAGTAAGCGACGTCCAGATGGTCCAGCTAGACTAGAGTGTTGTCCTGGTTGGAGACACACTTTCGACATTCATCTGTTCATCAAGGTGTGTTGTTTTTGCTTGCCATAGGTTTAGCCTAGCTTCTTCTGGATTCATATTTTGAGTGTGAGATGTGTGCCGAAAAATGTACCTCCGTTTTAGCTGTCCTCCAGAGCAGTATTTCTAAACATTGAGTGATCCAGGTGTTCATGGACTGCAACTCCTGTGTAAGGCTTCACCACCCGCTGCGGTGACGGGAGTTTCCGGGGGTTGCACTCCAAGAACACGTGGGCTATCCAAGCTTGGGAACCACTGGTCCAAGCAGTTGGTTTCCGTGAAGTGGGTGAGTTTGGAGTTGTATTACCTCATTTCATTCATTATTTGCTAGCACCTCTCAGTGTACTTCTGGAGTACTTCTAGCCAAATAATAGACTTTTTCCGGGGATGTAAATGTCAGGCAGTCAGCAGTAATCCTGCACGATTCATTAAGAGCTACATCCACTTGTTTGGTATCTGCTGAATGCCTTCTAGAGGGACAATGCTGAAGTGAAGGCGGAATATAAAAATAACTAATAAAGATCTAAATGTATAACAGTGAAATGTATATTTCAGTTAATTCAATACACCATTCTGGTAAGTGGCAATATAATTTATTTGGGAGATTTGTTACAGTGTCTTACTCCATAAATTTACAGTGGCCAGAATTCTGTTGTCACAGAACTGTCACCTTTTGTTACAGTTCTGTGCATTAAATATACGGTATAAGGCTAAAATTGATGACATCATCAGCCTTAGCCTTATACAGTGGAACCTTGACTTACATACTGCTTGACTTGCAGCGTATTTGACTTGCAGCAAGAAGGGGCCTGTTTGACTTGAGTCGCAGGCTTTGACTTACATCTCGGAGCCCCGGCGCAAGGCACCGGAATCGGGCGGCAGCCACAACCCAGCATCGCGGCTGCCGGCTCCAAACTGCTCCTGCCTTCTTCCTCTCCTCCGGCAGCGGCGGCTTCAGCGAGGCCAGCTCTGAGCACCTGGAACTAGTCCTCGGCCTCACCAAAGCCGGCGCTGCTGCCGGAGGAGAAGAAGGGCCAGGAGCTCGGGGCTGGCCTTGCTGGTTAGACAGTCGGCTCAGTCTTGTAAAAAATCTGGCTGCAGAAGTCTGGTCCACAATGGAAGCATTTTAGTTGGGGAGCTGTACAGTTGTGGGACTCTAATGGTAAGCATAGAGTTGTTCAGAACTTGGAACGTCAGGTTAGAAATCAGTAAAACTTAAATGTTAGACATTATTGCTATGAACATTAAAAAGTGGAGGCATATAACTTGTGGACTATAATTCCACTGCCTCCTTCTCTCTTTGAAGAGACATTTCATTTACATCCCCAGAAGGAATCTCCTATCCCAATCAAATTTGTGTTAAATTGCTGTTTTCAGGGGTCTTTTTCATCATCTGGAACATATTAATCCGCTTTCCCATTACTTTCTATGGGAAACGTTCGTTTGACTTAAGTCATGTTTGACTTAAGTCTAGACCACTGGAACGGATTAATGACGTAAGTCAAGGTTCCACTGTACTGTATATTTAATTAGTGGTTTTCCTTTGAGTAAAGGCAGTGTCAAGTCTTGGATCGTAAAGGCCCCGCCCATCCCAATGACCCCCAAAAGCTTTACCTGGCCACAATGTGATCCCAAGGAAACCTGTTGCAATGGTGATGGCTGCAGTAGGAATAGGGTAGTTTTAATTGAAAATAAGAGGCTGAGTCATTACATTTCTTCTCTTAGGCTTAAGCACCAACTGACACTTATATGTACAGGAGCAATGTGTTGGGCTAGTCATTTCCATTTTTGTGATGGGGGAACGAGACCAAATAAAGAGGATTTGCTTAAGCATTTCTAGGAAACCTTTGGTAGAAAAATCTGCCCAGCCATCCAGCCTCAAAGCTAGTTCAGGAAAAAAAAGAGAGATGATGCCATTAACAAAATATTTCTCTGATCATTTTAGGAGCAGCTAACTTTTGAAGATGTATCTGTGCATTTCACTACAGAGGAGTGGGCTCTGCTGGACTACAGCCAAAAAGCTCTTTACTGGGAGGTCATGCGTCAGAATTATGATAACGTGGCCTTTGTGGGTAAGAGTTCTAAAAGAAAAAAAATCCATGTGTAAAGATCTGAGGATTAAAAGAGTAGAACCAGACGCTGCACTACAGGGAAGCTTGGAGGGCAAATATGGTATTGGGGCAGCGATGAGCAGATTCCAGGGAGCCGCGTTGTCTTCTACTAGAACACCTTGGTCCAGCAACCAGAGTGGAGGAGGTGCAAAACAGTGGCACAAGTAGGCAGGGATAGACAACAACTAAAGGACCAGGATGCCTCCAAGCATATGCTTGGCCCTGGAATTCAGGAGCAGTTACCGCAGTGGGGCCTATTTTGTAGACAGACAGACAGACAGACAGACAGACAGACACACACACACACACACACACACACCCCTCTGAAATGGTGTTGAGAGTTGTGAGTTTAAACATCTGCTCTACTGTGAAGTTCATCAAGGAACATTAAAAGTTTTCTTCTTTGATAGCTGTTGTGAGTTTTTCGGGCTGTTTGGCCGTGTTCTGAAAGTTTCCCTTCCTGACATTTCGCCAGACTCTGTGGCCGGCAACTTCAAAGGGCAAGGAGCTCCTTGCCAACAGCCCGAAAAACTCACAACAACTATCAGATCCCAGCCATGAAGGCCTTCAAGAATACATTGACTACTTACTTACTTACTTACTTACTTACTTACTTACTTACTTACTTACTTACTTACTTACTTACTTACTTACTTACTTACTTACTTACTTACTTACTTACT
>JAHTLZ010000015.1:724527-810270 GCA_023846285.1 Phrynocephalus versicolor
ACTTACTTACTTACTTACTTACTTACTTACTTACTTACTTACTTACTGTACTCACAAGACACATACATTACTGTAGGCTGTGGTGCAAACTTTTTTTTAATTTAAGGAGTGACGTGCTTCATCTCTTTGCTTCAGCAGGTGGTGGGAGAGATGGTTTCCATAAAGTGCCAGCCCCTGATCAGGAACCTCCTGCACAGGTGATGGAATTGTCAGAAATACACGAAGAAACATTACCCCAAAGTTCTGAACCAAGCTGTCCAGGCAGGGAGAACTGTCTGGATAGGCAGCAGAAAAACAGCTCAGGAGGAAGAGAAATAAAGGACATTATTGTGAAAAAGGATTTGAGGGAACTTGACGGAGACATAGTTCATCTACATGCTGAACTAGGTGTACAGCCGTGGTGTATTTGTTCTGACTGTGAGAAACGATGCCAGTCCTTAACATTTTGTGATAATCAAGAAAGCCCCAGCGAAGATGACCTGAAATCTGCCGTGGTTACTGAAGAGTTATATGAAATATTTAATAATAATACTAATTCTCAGAATTCTGAAGGAAAAAACAAAGAGGGCCAAAACCACACAGGAAACGAAGAAGTGTGTGTTCTGTTGAGGAACCCAGTTCTTCATGACTCTGAACTAGCTGAGCATGGGTGTACTCATGATGTGGAAAAAGTTGAATCATTAACACTTGTCAATAATAATAGCATCTCTGGTGGGGAAGGTCCTGGGTTTGTGATATCACCTGAGGAGTCACAGCAAATTTGGAAGGAGGGAATTTCCCAGAGCCATGGACAAGATATGTTGCTTGGTCCTGTGTGCATTGTCCCAGTATTGACTTCTCCACAGTTGAGTGGTACTGAGGAACTTACCTGTGGAAACCAAAATATTTTGGTAAGCCATGGGGGCAACAGCTCGGGTAATAAAGCAAAACCGAAGGAACTCATTCTGTTGGGGAACAGCATGGAAGAACCAGGTAGAGAGATAGTTCACCCCTGTACTGAACCAGTCCCGAAACCCCAGTGTACATGTGCTAATTGTGGGAGTCAGTGGGAGTCCTCAGAGCACACTGATGGTCAGAAGAGTGTCCACGGGGAAGACCTATATCCATGTCCTAAGTGTGAAGGACCATTTACCCAAAATTCAGATTCAGTCACACAGCATAGCTGCTCTGGTTCTGAAAGAAATTCTGGCAGCTTGTCAACTCCTATAAAACGTAGGAAACGTGTCAAAAAAGGAAATTATTTTAAGGGGAGAAGCAAACACATGAAGTGCATTCTTGGGCCACGTCCGAGAATCTTCCCAAGAAGGAAAATTTGGAAATTTTGTAGAGGCTGGAGTTTCTATAGATCAAGTGGATGCAGGCCCCTTGAATTAGGAAAGGCTCCAAGGGAACACAACATGTTGAAACCCAGTAGCCAGAATGTTGAGTCATTGCCTCAGACGACAGAGACAGCTGAAATGTCCTCTGAATCTTCTTCAGATCCTAAAGCCTTGAAACCTCAGCAAGAATCCTCTTCCCCTCCGGTTTTAGATAGCATGGTGGCTGAGCCAACTTTAATGCATCTCATTACTATGCTCCAGCAAGTGGCTACAGATACTGCAGAAATCAAGTCTGCTGTCTTCAGCCTGCATGCCACCATTGCTGGCATCCAGAATGCCCTGGGAAGTTTCTCTGGATCTACCGATGAGACGGAGCACAGGATTTCCAACTTAGAGGACACCTCCCGAAACACCAAGGCTCAGCTCGTGCAGCACTGCAATGATATTAAAGCGATTGGGGCCAAACTGGTTGGGAAAGGGGTTCAGAACAATGTCATAGCCGGATTGTGGTCATCCCTGAAGGTCAACAGAGGGCCGAGCCCTCTGAATCTATCTCCTAATTCATGAGAAATGAATGTTCCAAATGCTCTGCTTTTACCTCAAGAGAGTGGCCAATGGATGCTTACTCAGGGGAGGTAGGGTTAAACTACCCCAGATGAAGTGTTCAATCCCTGCGAAAGCCGCCCTCCCTTTCTGCCTTCTAAAAGGAGCTTTGCAAGCTTCTGAACATGTATGTTTTTCAATAAGCCATCAACATTTTGATGACCCTGGCAGTGCCATCTAGAAACAAAATATTGACTAGGCAACTCCTGCTCCTGTGGGTAGACTGATACTCCTAGTGTCCTGTTTCTCTCTCAGGAGTAGACTTGCTGTTGCTCCTTTCCTGTGTGCCTTCTAAGGCACATATCTGTCTAATTAGGGATATAGAGTATAGGTCAGTGGTGGTGAACCTTCGGCACTCCATATGTTTTGGACCAGAATTCCAAGCCTGTATTGTCAATGACAAGGGACTGTGGGTGTTGTGGTCCATAACATCTGGAGTGCCAAAGGTTCGCCACCACTGGTATAGGTGAATGTACCTTTCTAAATAAAGTTTAGGTGTATGTTTTTAACTGTTCCTCCTGCTTTATTGTGGATCAGTTATAGAACTGATTGCCCAGGTGTCTATGCAGCATCTACTGTGCTATAGGGAGTAACCTTAATATTTTTATTGTCTCTTACTTTGTCAACGTTCACAACACAGAAGGGAACAGAACTCTCTTGGGGAGTAAGCAGGAATAAAAGCACAATAAGCTTCATTCTCTGTGGTGATTTGTCTTCTATGCTTCGTCAGCTTAGCTCTGAATAGCCTCAGACAATCACTATGTGTCTATACATCACACTAGTAACACTCTCTTATTGGGTAATAGGCTGATGAATAAGAGCTGAGAACAGATCTCTTTAAAGATGGCCGTGGAAAAAGCGTAGGAGTATGCATGCCAAAGAATATGAGATAATCCTATGCTGTTGCGCATGTTCAGGAAATACAAGCTGCATAATCATTGGATGGGTCTCTGCTGACGTGTATGTGGTTTGTGAGAGCTAATAAAAGAGCCTAGCTCAGGAGGAGGAGAGAGTTAAGTTACCGACTTGCCTCTCTGCCTGTTCTCATCTGATGCAAGGCACCAAAAGGATCTCTGTGTGTTTGAGGACTCTACATTCCTTCGCCGTTAATCCTTTCAGCTGGTCTGGGAGATTAGCCATATCTAAGGATATCCCATGAAGGAATTCCCACAATTCTCCCAACCTCTACCACAGAAGACACGGGGCTAAATCCAATTGTTAGTCCCAGCCAATGTAGATTCACTGAGTGAATGCAGCTTTTCCATCAACCCATCTGTTTTGCTTTTTGTTATGTGCAACCACACCCCATCTGGCTTATAGTGACCCTAGTAGGGTTTTCAAGATACAGGAAATACGTAGGAAGTGGTTTTTCCAGCCCCACATTCCTCTATGAGTGTCCACCGTCAAGAAGGAGGAATTTGAACTCAAGTCTCCTGAGTTCCAGTCCATCACTCCACTATATCATATCAGTTCTCAATATGTGTGCCAATCCCACTAATTCACTTGACGTATTTTAGTTGGGAATACTAATTGGATTTAGCTCCTTGTGTTTTATTTGTGTATCCTTTGTATTTATAGACATGGGAATGGCTCAGAAATATTTCTGGAGGAAGTCCCCGCCCACAAAACATGTTGGTCGCTTGATTTCGGAGTTCCATACCGAGATGAGAAAAGCTTTAAAATTTACTGTCTAAAGCCCTCGGAGCCGTGAGTAATGTATCATTAAACCCTCATTAAACCCTTTGGGGTCGACAAGAAAAGCAATATATATTCCTTCGAGAGTTAGATAAGCCTGATTTATTAAGACCTAGATACTTTCGGTTTCGGCTGTACAAATAGCTTGCATGGAGAGAGAGAGACTGAGTTTTGCAGGCTCCAGTGCGAGATTTCTCATGTGTGCCTTTTGTTTGTTTATATGCCTGCCAAAAAGAAAAAGCCTTGTTTTCTAAAGACCTGGGACAGAAAACCTTCCAACGGCACATATCGACGTGCAGCTTTGCAACGTACTGAACCTGCAGTCATGTGGGAAGCTGAGGCAGATATGGCGACTGGTGGGAAGGAGGCAGAAACTACTACCCCCGCAGATCTAGATTTAATGAAGGAAATATGACAAATTAAAACAACTGGCAGGTCTAATGAGCCTGGGTTTGAAAGATGTGATGCGAAGGATTGATGAAGTCTCATGGAAAGTTGATGACACAAAGCAAGATTTATCCCGTGAGATCAAACAGACAGAAGCCGCGGTGGATAGTAACGGCCAGAAATTGGAAAATATGGCAGGGGAGATTAAGAGACTGGATACACATGTAACAAAAAATGAAGGTGAAGCCAACTCTCAAAAACAAGAATTACTGACAGCCAAAAAGAAAATAACTTATATGGAAGACTACTCTCGAAGACAGAATGTAAAACTGGTTAATTTTGTAGTTCAAAAGAGGGGAGAATTAAAACAGGAAGTGATGATATGGCTTAACTCATTTTTATCTTGACAACTTGTAGAAGAAGATATAGAGAGGATTCACTATCTGGGCAATTCAAGAGAAGGAAGTCCAAGACCAATAATAGTTAGATTTGCCTCTTATGTAAACAAAGAACGTCTTATGTCTTCTATAAGGGCAAATCCTGAGATCCTGAAGAGGGGAGATAAAATCGTGCAAGTTTATCAAGCTAGAGAAGCTAGAAGATGGAGAATGAATCCAAAAATTTTTCATTACCCAGAAGTGCTGGAAAGAATTAAAAAAGACTGGTAGGAAACTTGGGACATTAATGAAATGGGAATTATATGGGACACTTTAAAAGCTGTAGCCAGAGGCTTTATCATAAGAGAAAACTCTAGAATAAAAAAAAATGGAAGCGTTTAACAAAAGAAATCTAGAAAATGTAATAGCTGATTTAGAATCCCAATTTTTTTCTAACAATGATAAGATATTGAGGCAGATTGAAGCAAAAAAAAAAAAGAATTAGACGATTTAGAATTACAACAAGTACAAAGAAATTTACTCTATTTAAAAAGATTTTTTTTTGAATATAGTAATAAAAATTCAAAACTTTTAGCCAGATTAGCTCAGAAAAGAAGGGATAAAAACACGATAGGGAATATAAAAGATTCCTCAGGTAAGATCTGTATACAAATGAAAGACAAATTAAAAGCTATACAAGAGTTTTATCAATCTCTATATACAGCAAAAAACAAGACCAAGGAAGATATAGAAAAATATATTACTAAAAATTTGAAGAGGGTTTTGGAAGAGGAAGATATGTTGGAAATGGAGAAACCTATTACAGATCAAGAGATAGGTGAGGTAATAGACAAATTAAAGAATAATAAAACTCCTGGAGTGGATGGTCTGGGACCTGAATTTTATAAACTTTTTAAAACAACATCAGTACCTAAACTAAAAAAGGTACATAATAAAATAATGGAAGGAGAACAAGTGCCGAGATTCTGGACCCACTCCTTAACCATTTTAATACCTAAACCCAATAAAAAGTTAATGAACATTGGATCATATAGACCAATATCCCTATTAAATCAGGATGCTAAGATTTTTGCTGCAATTCTGGCTAAAAGAATGAATAATTTTGTAGCTAAATACATTAAAGATGATCAATGTGGTTTTATCAAGGGAAGACAAATGGCAAACATTATAAGAAGAAATTTGAATGTTCTTTATGAAATGAGAAAAAGTACTACTAAAGCAGACATGTTATCTTTAGATCTTTTTAAAGCTTTTGATTGCGTTCAATCGTCTACATTAAAATTCTGCTAGAAAAATGGGGATTTGGGAAACTTTTTTTAGGAGTAATAAATCGATTATACTCAGAAGGTACTTCCTCAGTAATACTTAATGATGGAATGACTGAACAAATTACCCTAGGCCAGGGAACTAGACAAGGATGTCCTCTCTCTCCAGTTCTCTTTTGTATTGTTATAGAACTCTTGGCAAATGCTATAAGGGATGATGAATCCATTAAAGGTATTGGGAAAGATGGCTAAGCAAAATTAGCCTATTTGCGGATGATGCCCTACTGACAATTTTAGACCCAATAGAGAGTATTCAAAGAGTAAAAATTCATCTAGAAGAATTTGGGGAAATAACTGGATTATGTGTAAATTGGCAAAAATCAGAAAGTTTATTGTTTAATTATGGAAGAGAAGATCTTAAGATAATTGAAAAATTTGGGCTAAAATCCGGAAAAAGTATTAAATATTTAGGATTAGAATTCTATAAGGAGTTTACTAAGACTAAGGAAAACATATTTTAAAATTAAAAGAAGAGATGAAAAATAGAATACAAAGTTATACTAAATTGAACTTATCTTGGTTTGGTAGAATAGCATTGGTAATAATGAAGATACTGTCCAAAATCAATTTTATCTTTAGAATGTTACCTGTTCAGTTTTTAGAAAAGGATCTTAAAACTCTCCAAGACATGATAAATAGGTACTGTAATGGTGGGGAAAAATCAAGAATAAATAAAAGTTTGTGGTATAGATCCCAAAAAGAAGGAGGATTGGGTATACCCAATCTAAGAAATTATTATATAGCTAATCAAATTAGTTGTTTGGGGAAAATTTTATTCGAACCGGAGAAGGTAATATGGTGGGAGCAGGAGTCATTGGATATAAATGGGGAAATAAATAAATTTTTGTTTAGTGATTTTAAAAATAAGGTAAAGATTGAGAATCCCCTCCTGAATGGTTTAATGACTACATGGAGAACATATAGAAAAATTATATCACCGAAGGGTTCCCCATTATGTTTAGTAACAGACTTGGAAAATTTTCCTACAAACTTGAAGCATTATTTAGAGTTATTTAAAGCTAAGAAAATAGCTAGATTTAAAGACTGGTTGGCCAAAATTAGAACAATCCAGGATATAAAAAATATTCTGCTATCTAGTGATTTAATATGGATGAACTATATCCAGTTAGGAAAATGGACAAAGGACTGGGTCAGAAGAAACAGTCAGAGAATGTACAAAGTTTGAACAGTTTTTATTATCACTTGAATCTGACCAGGATAATATAGAGAAAGGATTAGTACGTAAAATATACAAAATAATAGGGACTCATTGGAAGGGAAGGAGTTATATTCTCTGAGAGAGGTCTGGAAACAAGATCTTAATGTAGAGATAAAAAAAGAAGACGGGGCGAAAATCTGGAATAAGAATCTTGATATTATCGGTTAGGATAAAAGAAAATTATTTTAAATTGGTTTCTAGATGGTACTTGACACCAATTAGGTTGAATGGAATGAATGCTGAATACTCTAAGATGTGCTGGAAATGCGAAAAAAGATAGGTACATTTTATTAGAAATAAAATTTATAAAAAGAGAGAAAGAAAGAAATATTTCTGGTTTTGGATGCAACCCATGGGTAATAGGCCATGCAAACTGGTATTTTGGAAACAGTAATCCAAAGAAGAACCTTTCTAAATTCTATTTGAAAGGAATTTAGTATTTGTCCCAAGAAACTGATAGAGCTGTCAGAAAGTGGATTCCTAGTTGATTAGCAGTAGATCAAGGAGGAATCTGACTCGAACTACAGTAGGACCACCATATCCACTGTTTCATTATCCACAATTCAGTTATCCACTGTTGGCAGAGGAATGAATGAAATAAATAATTCAGAAGCCACAAAGGAAGCTGCTGTCACAAACAGCAGCTGTAAAGCAAAATACTATTGTAAAACAGCAGCATAAAGCAAGCTACTGTCACAAACAACAGCCGAAAAAGTAAGCTACTGTCATGAAACAGCAGTTTTGGGGGTTATCTCTTATCCACAATTTTCATTATCCATGGGAATGCCTGGAACCAATCCACAGTGGACACGGGTCCTACTGCACATAACAATTACAGAAATAAAAAGAAGTTGAGAAAATGGGGGGCAAGGGGAACAAGAGTGGCTATCCCTGTTGTGGCACTAAAATAAATTCCTGAATTAAACATGCACTTAAGAGCCACCTGTAAGCATATACCGTCTCTCCTTACCCCCACTCCATCCAGTTACTATTTTTCTGTTCTAGTTGAGAAACAAGCACCAACCACTTAGTGGTTCTAGCAAGCTCTAGCACATCTTGTTCCAATGTCATCACAAATGATCTACTTGTATTTACTTGTATTTCTTTCTTTATTATGCACCAATAAATAAAGTGTTTAATGCATTTCCATTCTTAAGTCTGTTGTGCTTCATCTCGTATGTATGAAGCTTTACTGAATGGGTTGCAAAATATTCAAAATTGATTTAACTGGAAGGAGGGGAAAATAAAGAGGGTAATATAAAACAGGACATGTGGTTGCTTCCGTCTTAACATATTTCTGTTCTCTGACAACAAACTTGAAAGGAAATTTGCCTGGGGGGATGATAGAATCCAGGCTACTTGATAATATTCAAGTAAGGCCAGGCCCAGGACCCACCTCTGAGTTTGGAAGCCATAATACAGCAATCAAAGAAGTAGGGGTAGTAGTTGCTAGGTAACCTACAGTGTGCTTTCCAGGAGCATTTCGATTGTGGGCCTACAGGCCAAGCAGAGCCCCATTTTAAGGAGTCTTATTGGTAGGCAGTGGAAGTATAAGTCCTTTTTACCTCAGTTGGCCCTCAACATCCCCTCTCATGCTCTGACGTAATTAACCTTTATAGGAGTGTGTCATTTCATGCAAGCTGGTGTTATGTAAAGATAGAATAGAGATATCCCTTCAGCATTTGGAAAGCAAAACGTTGCCAAATATTTATTTATTTATTTATTTATTTATTTATTTATTTATTTATTTATTTATTTTAGAGTATTTTTATCCCACCTTTCTCCTTGGAAAAGGACCCAAAGCAGGTAACAGTAATGAGGGATAATATACAGTCCAATACAGTTAAGACATGTTCAAGTAATTGAGAACAAGGAATTGTTCTAGAATGTGTAGCACCAACTTTGTATCTGTAGTGTATATGTGTGCACACACATGCATACGGACACACTTATGTGCTGCCTATCCCATAAGCCTCATGCAGTCTAAAATGGCGCAGCACAGCTCCAGGTTTACCCCTTTCAAAATATATTGGGAGCGGTCATGTAACAAAACTTGGGGCAGTAGAAGTAGCATACCTGTATAAATTCTGCTCATATTTGGGTCTAGGAGTTAATCCCTTAACTTCCCCTTTATTCAGTGATTAGCTGCCCTCTTCATTATGGAGTGTAAACAGGAGCCAGTTCCAACAAATCTGTGAGAGAGGGAATGTGAGTTACTGGAGAGGGCCTCCACATGATTTTTAGTAACATCGCTCATGGTATTGTTCTGAACCAACTACTATATTAGATGAATGTTAGATGTTAGGTGTAGGCACAACCTAAAACTATTTCAACAGAAATGAGGGAAATATTTCTCTTTGTACTGTAGCAGAGTGTTGTACAGTTTAAAATTATGGTTGTGTATGAAATATGGGGGGTATGAATTAAAATGTTAAGATAATTAGACATTTTTAACCAGGGGTAGGTTGCTTCAATAGCATTATATCAGCCATTTGCTAGGTCTTCTGTACAATATACGTGGTGGGGCATAAATTGGATGTATATAAGTGTTGAACTGATTAAATTTTTCCTTAGTTATATAAAAGTTGTCCTGTAGCTAAGTAGTCCCCTTTTACTTGATTATTCTTTATTCTTCCTCCTTCTGAGTCAATTGAGTGACTTCTAAGTGGTCCAACTCTCCTGGTGGGAGATGCTCGTCAGCATTCATCCATTCAGCAAAGCATTTGTTGTTTTTGTTTGTTCAGTTGGCTTTTTTTGTTTTGTTCTTAGGTTTAGCTTAGCATATCCTCTTCTGCTTAGAGAGCTTGAGATGTGTGTAGAAATATTTCCTTGATTTTAGCTGTCAGGGATCTTCTGTCCAAAACAAAGATGCGTTTTAGAGGGAAATTTGCCTGGATCAGTAGAATTCTGACAACAGTAGGACACCCGTATTCAGATTCATTAACCACTGATTCAGTTATCCATGGTTGGCAGAGGAAAAAATTAAATCAGCAGCTGCAAGGCAAGCTAGTGTCACAAATAGCAGGTTTAAAGCAAGCTACTGTCATAGAACAGCAGCCGTAAATCAAGCTAGTGTCATAAACAGCATGTAAAGCAAGCTGCTGTTGTAAAACAGCAGTTGTAAAGCAAGCTACTATCACAAAACAGCAGTTTTTCAGATGTTGGCATGTAAGGGTTAAGTCTTTGCCCAGGTGTCCCGGCCTTCCAACTTCAAAGAAGGTATCTCACGTAACAAGGAAACAGAACTTTTATTGGGTTCATCAATAATAAACAGAGTTTTTCTTCTAACAACAGTGTCAACTTCTTTAACATCAGATATAAACGGGTTCTTCCCTCCATAGGTTGGGGTCTCTAGAAAGTGATCAAATTCCCCACCACCACCTGCAGATATTCGGTTCCACCACGGTTCTCTTCCTCCCTCTCCGAAAGCCTCAGCCCTTCCACCTGCGTCCCAATCTCCTTCATGGAGGTTTGGGGGGTCCCCACTTGTATCCCAACTTCCGAAGGGAATCTGGGACCACGTGGTCTCGGTTTGGGTGTGCGCAAGGGGTAATCGGGTCTCTTGCTCAATTCCTCCCGTGGGTCCAAAGTCCCTGCCTCGATCTCCTGCCAAATCTTTACCAGCCATCTTTCTAGCTTCAAGTCCTTACGAATCTCTTTCAGCTTACGGTTGTATTCTCTGTATTCTCTCTCACCCCAGTAAGAGCACTTCTGGCGGTGTGCTCTGCGCCTGTAGCTTTCAACTTCTTTGTGTGGCATCATCATTTGTTCCCAGTCTCCCGTCCATGAGTTCTCCATCCACACCCATCCCCATCCTTCTGGAAGCTCTCTCTTCCCTCCCTTTTTACAGGCTCCAAACCCCACCTCCACAGGAGCGGATTGGTCCCCTTTTCCCGCCAAGTCCTTCTTTTTACTTCCGGCCGCCTTCAGACTCTCTTCCTTCTCCTTATCCCTGAGGGCATCATAGTAACCCTTTAGTGCCATGAACCTCTCCACAGGTGAAAGGTTCATTAGATTCTCAGGTTTCTTTGGCTCTTCCATCATCTCAGCTGGAAGTGCAAGGTCCCTCTCTTCCCATCAGAGAAGTTCCCCTCACAGCATTCTCACTTATCCACAGTTTTTGTTATCTACGGGAAGGCCTGGAACCAATCTCCAGTGGATACCGGAGTCCTACTGTACTTCATCATATTTCAGTCTTACCTCGGCAAACTGTTGCTGGGAGATTTCTGTTCTGCTGCATGGTATTCTCACTTTGGGGGGGGGGTTCAAATAAAAGGTGACAGAAATAGGGCCAAAATCCTGAATAAGGATTTGCAGTGACTGTCATGTAGAGAAAGAATACTACTAGAATCAGTACAAAGCAAAGCAAAGCAAAGAAACAACAATCCAGAGACCAACAAAAGGGGACAAAATGAGTTCTCTTCCAGAAAATACAAGAAATCAAAGGGGAATTCAAACCTACATTAGGACTGACCAATAGGGAAACATATTATCTGACCAGGAGAAAATAAAGAGGAGGTAGAAATGATATACTGAAGTGTAGCCTTTCAGAAGACCTATACAGTAGGAACAAAAAGTTACAATTTTGAAGCAGAATCTTATTAAAATGAACCTGCAGTTCTAGAAACTGAAGTGTAAGCTGCTCTGTAAGCACTAGAAAGAAATCACCAGGGGTAAGTGAAATACCGTACAGTATATTTATTTATTTATTTTTGGATTTATAAACTGCCAAGCTTAATTCAAAGAACAACTTCAGATGGTATACAAGGAAAATTAAAATGACAAAATAAAAATAACATTTTACATATATCAAGTAAGCATAATTAACACATAGATTGAGCAAACAAATCATAATAGGGAGTCAACCACTATTAGGTGGTGACTAATATGCAGGACTGACTGCCAAAAATCTCATGGTAGAGCCAGGTTTTTAAAGGCCTCTTAAACGTCGCCACAGATGGATACTGTACTGGCAAATACTGGACACAGGAGGGAAACTCTCAATATACAGTGGTACCTTGTATAAAGGAATTAATTCGTTCCAAATGAAATTATGTTAAGCAAATTTTCCTTTATACAAATTCCCATAGGAATGCATTAAAAACAGAGTGATCCCATTTTTATGTTGTACAGATTTGCCCCATAGACGATTATGTTAAGCAAATTTTCCCTATCTCCGGAATTTTTTATGTTGTACAAATTTTATGTTATACAAGCTGTATGTTATACAAGGGTCCACTGTACTGTACATTCCAACCCAAAAGAAAGGTGATGACAATGAGTGCAGTGAGAAGGCAGGATTTTCTGGAAAAGACAATAATGCAAAGAAAAGTGCAAGACCAAGTGCAAGATTGTCTGACTCCCTAAAAGCCACAGGTTTGATTCTGCAGGAACTGAGCGGGTCAGCTGAGAACAGGTCATTTTGGGGATCGCTCCCCTTGTTATGGACTCCATCAGTCAGAGGCGACTTGACAGCCCAACACAACAGTCCACAAGCAGGGCTTCCAAGCGCTGACAATAATGACTCTGATGGGGTCCCCAGATGTTCTTAAGACTGCAACTCCCAGAAGCCTTCCCCACTAGCTGCCCAGGGGGACACGATTTCTGCGAGCGGTGTAGTCCCAGAACAGCGTAGTCCCAACCCCAGGACGGTTTTGTGTGCCCTGGAAACAACTTCGACCTGGTGCAATCGCCCGACCCAGAGAAGCCACGCTGAAAGACAGCCAACTGCCTTGCAGACACCCGACGCAAACAGACACGAGCAGGCGCGTTCCGACAACCGTTCGGGCTTTCTGCAGATCAGTGCATGGTAACATTCGCTACAGCACCCAACGCGAGCACCAGAGGGCCCTGTTGCCTCTCGCTTAAGGCCCGGCGGCCATTTAATCCCCGCCTCTCTCGGCCTCTCGTTCTTTCTCTTCGAGTGAACCGCGGGAGGAGCTTCCTAGGTCGCCCGGGCTCTGCGCAGCAACGCGTGTGCGTTTGCGTGTATGTGTGTGTGCGAGCGCGCGTGTGCGGAAGCGGCTCCTCCCCCCGATAGAATGCCCTGCCTAGAATTGCTCTCCCTCCCCGCCGGTCGTGAGAACCACGGCTGGCCTCAGTCTCCCGGGAGTAGCCCCGGGGCACCGCCGCGATTCACCCTTCCGCAGCTGGAGCCTCCCAGGTAACTGAAGCAAAAGCTAAGCCTGGACACGCAGGAACAGGCTTTGGGAGAAAAACGTCTCCATTTTCATCATTCTTGTATACGTGAAGGGTTGGATTTTTGCATTTGCTCTCTAGCAGCTCTTAAAGCCCTGGATCTGAGAAATAGGTTGAGCCGGAAAGCAGACAATATTGCATTAGGAAACAATGTTTTTGTTTGGAAACTAAAAGTGCGTTGTGGTGTATTATGTAGAAAGAGGACTCCATACCTGAGCAAGAATTTATCGCTGCGAAAAAGAGGATTGTTTTTAGGATGGATTTTAATCAACCTGTCAGGAAGAGAGAAACTGCTGTCACATGTTTCCCTGACAAAAAAAAAGCCATAACGTTCTGAGGGCACTTGGATGAAGAGTTCCAAAATATGTTTAAATCTGACAATATTTCTTGTTGGGATGTCAACCCCCCCCCCTTTTGACGGCTTCATTTAGGGGCTTGCTGATTTGTTTTTTTTTTTCAGTGGTGCTCCTGGAATTGATCTTTTGCATCTCTTCACTGTACTGTTGACAGAGAGAGAAACTAGATCTTGGAATGAATAATTACACAGGTCCCTCAAGTATTCCCATATTTTGTCTCCCCCCACTCAAAAATATATATATATCCCTTCATTCTTTTTAGTGCCATGACACAAAAAGCTGTACTTTTTGAATATTTAGCTACTACTGTATGACTACAGGGTCATCTCTGTATTTCTGGCGAAAATAACTGGGATGAACCGGTGAATTGGGATTCAATAAGATCTTGATAGGCCTGAACACTGAACTAAAAACAACCAAGTGAAATTTAACAGGGTTAAGTCCCAGGTTCTACACCTACCAAGCAAAACAAAACCAACAAAAAACCCATCAAATATACAGTTACAAAGATGGGGGATATTTGGCTCAATAATACAGTACTACGTGTGAGAAGGATTTTGGAATTGTTGTAGTCAACAAGCTAAATATAAGCCAACAGTCTGATGTGGCTGCAAAAAAGCTGAACACTATTTTAGCTTGCATTAACAAACGTATAGTCTCCAAATCCCATTAAGTATTAATTCGCTATTCAGTACTGGTTTGACCGCATCGTAAGTATTATGTCCAGTTCTGGACACATTTTAAGAAGGATGCAGATAATCTGGAATGATGTATCAGGGACTGGAAGCGAAGCTATATGAGGAAAGACTGGAAGAATTGTGTGTGTTTAGTTTTGGGAAGAGAAAACTGGTGGAGATATTATAATACTCTTCCAGCACTTGAAAGGTTGTCATACTGATGGGAAGTATCTGTTCTCAGTAATTCCAGAGTACAGGAGTTGTAATAATGGGCTCATATTACAGGAAGCCAGCTTTCGGTTGAATATCAGGAAAAACTCTAATTGCCAGAGTAGTAATTGGTGAAACCAATTACCTCAAGGGGTAGTGAGCTTTCCAACACTGGAGTCATTCAAAAGAACGTTAGGCAGTCCCTATGTCAGATCTACTTTGACATGGGTTCCTGCATTGAACATACAGTTGGCCTGAATGGGCTTTTAGGCTCCTTCCAGCATTTTACGATTCTACGGTAGTTTGTTTTGCAGCTTTATTGGTTGTAAGCTGCCTTGGTTCTCTTAAAGCAGGGGTGTCCAAACTTTTTGCAAGGAGGGCCAGATTTGGTGGGGTGAAAATGTGAGGGGGCCGGCCATTCAGCCACATTTGGCCCCTGGGCCAGACTTTGGACAAGTCTCAATAACATTCAAGGAGGTAGGGAGCTGAGTGTGGGAGGGTAGAATGGGCAAGTGGCTGGGGGGTTGGGCAGAGGCAGAGGTGGCAGGCAAACCATAAAACTGCAAGCTGACTACTCCATCCAGTATTGGGAGGGGCCAGTTGGTGGGGATGTGTGACAGGCTGAGCTGGTGGGGAGGAGAGGCCGTGGGCCGCTCAAAATTTGAAAACGGGCCGCATTTGGCCCCCGGGCCTGACTTTGGATATGCCTGTCTTAAAGGTTGCATATAAATGAAATAATAAATGAAATAGTTCAACACTAAAATGATCATTGGTTTAATGTTTAAAATCCCGGCCAGGTTTCCCTTTACCCTAGACATGCCCCCATGAAACTGTTACTTTTTGTTTTAGGGGTTGTGATCAGCAAAGCAGTGCCTTCTTCTGATCACGATGGAGCAGTATCTGCTACTGGATCCACGGCAGAGGGCTTTACACCAGGACGTCACGCAAGAAAGTTATGAGACACTGATGGCACTTGGTAGGAATATATTTCCTTCCTGTGAATCTGTGTTGTACTCATTTCTATATTCTTTTTTAAAACTCTTTAAACCTCTTCAAAAGTGATACAGTATTTAGCTTTATAGTGTCCATTTGGAAATGAGTGATTTCTTATGTCTAATCTGTCTTGGGGACGAATGTACTGTTTTCTGTATACAATATTGTGTGTTGGTCTCTGTGTATGCCCTTGTGCATGCTAGAATGCATAAAAATTGTATTACAATATTTTCCCAAAAGGTAAGACATGCTAAATAGGTATGGCAACATCTCCCGTGGCTCAGTGGTTAAATGCCTCTACTACAGCTAAAACTGTGCTCATGACCTGGGGTTCAATCCTAGGAACAGTAATCTCCCGCCATTTCGTGGTTCATGTACTGCGGTCCCACTATATCCTGGGACCACAGTACATGCTGGGGCTCCAGCTGATTAACGCTGGGGGGAGGGAGAAAAACCTTTATTTCCCCATGCCAGCGCCAGTCAGTTGGAGCACGCCCCTTTTTAAATGCCACCACTGCTTCCCATGCTGCTGGAAGACTTTTTAAAAAGCCTTCCAGCAGCCTTTGCTGCAGGTGCCATTCCTCCCCCAGTCAGCGCCAGTCAGCTGCTTCGTGCTGGCTTGGGGCCAGAGCTCCCCCCCCCCGCAATGAAATGCATTGGCTCAATGTATTCCAGTGGGGAAAAGTTTCTCCATTGAAATGCATTGAGCCAATGCATTTCAATGGAGATGGCCCAGGACAGGAAAGGTGGGGGCTCGGAGAAGCGGTGCACCCTTTTTTAAAGCCCTTCCAGTCAGGGAGGCAAGTCTGCCTACGTGACTGGAAGGGATTTTAAAAGGGGCGTGCCCCTTCCCCCTCCCACCGCTTTTTCCCCATTGGAATGCATTGAGCCAATGCATTCCAATGGAGATTGCGTGGGAGCGCTGGCCCCAAGCCAGTGCCAAGCAGCTGATTAGCACTGGCTGGGAGAAGAATGGCGGTGGATCAGATCATCCACAGCCCTTGCACTGTCTGCTGGAAGGCTTTTTAAAAAGTCTTCCAGCATTCCGGGGAAGCAGTGTTGGCGCCCCCCTGCCCCCCCCCGACCTGCATCCACATATTGTGGATTTTCAGTCATCACGGGTCGGGTGGGTCTCTAATCATCACAATAGGCGAGGGGTTATTCTAGCAGGATCATGGATGGCTTAAGCTTCAATCCTTCTGAGGTCGGTAAAATGAGTACCCAGCTTGCTGGTGGGGGGTGGCAGTGTGCAGGCTGCATACTGTCATTAAACTAAACCACCCAGAGACGACTTGAAGTGGTATGGGGCAGTATATAAGCAGAACACTTTACTTTGCTTTACAGTAATTTCTGCTTCTGAGTAGATGTAGACATTCAAATTATACCAAATATTTTAATGAATAGCTTTCAGTCATGTGATTTTGATACTGCTGTAAAAAAAAATGAGGCAGTTTATCTATGTGACATGTGCCCTGAGACATTGTTCCAAGTATCTAATTCAGTGATAAGCTCATAAATTCTAGGTGTTCATATAGCCCTTCTGCACCTATGTGGCAGGTATGCTTATTTAAATTCCTGGTTATAATGATATACAGTATATATTAGTTGTCGCTTATCGAGTTATTTGAATAAACAAGTCAATGCTGAACATGGTTAAAGAACTGTTTGATAAGCAGCAAGAGTTTGTGTGCCCAGAAATATATAAAAGAATAAGCAAACATATTTCCAAATAGGTTCTGGTTGCAATTTCCTAATCATTGAGGAAAAAAAGGCCTCTAGATCAGAACATCTTGTATTCAGATGAAAAAACTCAAGATTAGAAGGTGGCTTCCAAGTCAGAGGTGATGACTTCAGAAGGGCATGTCTGAGAATCTTTTTCTTACAAAATTGGATTGCTGTCTGATGAAGTGGAGTTGTCCACCCAAGCTCACATTAAAATATAGGAGTTATTATTTAAAGTACAGTAGGACCCCATTGTCCACTGGGGATTAGTTCCAGGCCTTCCCGTGGATAATAAAAACCGTGGATAAAAGAGAACACCTGCCCACCCACCTCCAAACTGCTGTTTTGAGACAGTAGCTTGCTTTATGGCTGCTGTTTGTGACAGTAGCTTGCTTTACAGGTGCTGTTTGTGACAATAGCTTGCTTTGTGGCTGCTGATTTAATTTTTTCCTCCGCCAACCATGGATAACTGAATCAATGGATACTGTACCATCATGTTTTGTCTTTTTTAAAAAAAACTTTTATTGTGTTTTCACCTATAATGCTTACAAATTAAGTATGGATGATTGGATAGCATTTGTTAGGATGGGGCAAGTTTCAAGTGTTTACAGTCTGTGCTTGCAATCCAAAGACCTACCAAGCACAAAATAGTGATTCTGCTATTCCAGAACCGAAAGTCAAGCTCTGGAATACAGAAAGCATGTGAACAGTCCCACCTGAAGTTTTTGTTGCAACTCCTTTGCAAGTTATCTTGTTCTGCTTTATAATTAGTTACCATGAGAAAAACAAGAGTTCATTTGAATCCACCATTACAGGGACACAAAGCTTTGCAAGAATTGGTATCTCAAAACACTAATCTGCTTTCAGGTTCTAATATGCTATCTGTAATGCATAGTTCAATCCAAAGTCCCGGTGTTTTCTTATAAAATACAAAATCTGTATTCAGGGTGGGAAATCTCTATTGTTTTATGATTGGGAGCTGGTTCAACAAGTTTCACTGATTCACCTGTAGATTCAGATGTAACAGCTGGCCATCTGTAGACTGTTCCAACTTCAGGGTTGCACGTTTGTTTGTTTTAACTTCAATTTATGATCCAAAGTATCCTTGTCTCTCCACCCACCTACCCAACTTCCATCTTTCCTCTGAGAAGAATTTCCACTGTCCAAGCCTGAACTGCTGTCCCAATTGGAAGATGAAGTGACATCTTTTGACCTGGAGACTCCCAGAGGCCTCCCTCCAGGTGAGTCATGGATGAAAACAACCAGATTCTGCAAATGAAATAAATTAAAGTATTTCAGCCTTGACTACTGGCAGCCTATGATCTGAGTATGGGTAGTCCGAGTATGGACAGGGGGTCCAGTAGGAGCAGGTGGAAGCAAACAAGAAATTTATAAGTATTAGATCAGCCTTGTAGGTAGGAAGGAATTTTATGAACAAGTAGTTTGGAAGATAGAATGATGATTAAATTCTCCAACCTTCCTGTGAACTCAACATATACATTCAGCTGCAACAGCAGGAATAGAGCACTCCTTTCTCCTCTGATGAATTTCTCCCCATTTTTGGTGACTGGCTAATAGAAACAAAATCCATAAATGGGCAGTGCAAGCTGAAATTAGAAAAGGAAACAGCACTAGAGATCATATTGCAAATATATTGCTGTATGACTGTTGCAGAATTTTAGATGAAATAAATATAGAAGAAAATTAGTTTCTGCTTTATATGTACAATAACACCTTGAGCTATGTAGATCAGGAAAATATATGGATCATCAGAAAAGAAATGAGGATACTACAACGTCTGATCTGGTGCTGTACTATATTGCACTGTTAGGATAGATTATGTAGAAAGAGAATGACTTCCACTTGGCAAAGATCTCACAGAAGGAAGTATTTTGTGAAAATGAACTTTTTTGATGATTTTCTGTACTTTGGTTCAATTTTAATCAAAACAAGTCTTTAAGCAAGAAATCAAAAGGAGATTGGGACTTGAAATGACACCTATGAATAAACGGGAAAGATCCTTAAGAATAAGCACATATCACTGGAGATGAAGATGAAAATAATTTAGACTGTGTTACTGTATGAAGATGTGCAAATGGGCGAATGAAGAAAGCTCAAATGGGGGGAGGAATGATTCAGATGAAATGGGGTGTTGTAGAAGAACTTTACAAGATACTGTGGATCACTTGAAAGGCAAACAAGTGTTCGATCTGCATTCTCACTGGAAGAAAAAAATGAGTCAACTGAGGCTACCATGCTCAGTGTGTGTCACAAGAAGACAAGACTAGGAAAATACAGAAATGTAAGAAAACTTAGACAATAGTAGGAAAAGAGGAAGACTAAATATGAGATTAAAGGAGGTGATAGCCCTTAATCCAGTGGTTCCCAACCGTCCTAATGCTGCAACCCTATAATACAGTTCCTCTTGTTGTGGTGACCTCTTGCCCTGCTTGGAAGAGGCCACAAGCCCCCTTTGGCCGGCCACTGCCACAGGTGCCATAGAGAACTTCCCTCTACCCTCAGGAACCCTCAGCCAATCACAGCCTCCAGTGCCATTGACTGACATCCCCTCCAACCTATCAAGCTGTAACTCACTCTCCCCCCTTCCTCCCCCTCCTCCTTCAGACCCAAGCCGTTTGTGCCTTTTTCTTCACTGGCTCATGGTGACCCCTGTGAAATGGTCATTCAACCCCCAAAGGGGTCCCGACCCCCAGGTTGGGAATCATTGCTTTAATCTATCGGACCTGAGCTGGTTAATTAATGATAGGAATATCTGGAAGCCATTAATTCATGGCCTTCCATAAGTGAAACTTGTGTTTCTCAGGCCCTCCTACCCACTGTGGTGAAAAGAGGCACATTTTCAAGTTAATGGCCTAAATCTGATTACACAGCCACAGAAACAGCATAATTTGGGAGGGAGGAATTTACCTCAGTGAAGAAATCTGTGTAGACATTATCAGCTGCACAGTGAGTGATACAACTTAGAGACATTACTGATCATGTCTACCATGATTTCTTAACATGGGGCAATTTCCTCCTAAGACCTGTGCTGTTTGTGCTACGCCAACATACCTACGTAAGAGTGTTTGGGCCAATGGCCACCACCAATACATTCACGAACTATGCAAGTTTTTGTCTATTTATCTAGAACTTTTAGAATCAATCATAGAATCATAGAGTTGGAAGAGACCTCAAGGGCCGTCCATTCCAACAAACTCTCATGCAGGAACCCCATCACAATATTTCCGACAGATGGCCATCCAGCCTCTGCTTAAAACCCTCCAAAGAAGGAGACTCCACCATCCTCCATGGCAGCATATTCCACTGCCAAACAGCTCTAACCATCATGAAGTTCTTCCTAATGTTCAAATGGAATCTGTTTTCCCTCTCTTTTGAAACCATTGCTCCGAGTCCTAGTCTCTGAAGCCATGGAAGACAAACCTGTCCCCTCCTCGATATGGCATCCCTTCAAATATTTAAACATGGCTATCATATTCTTTAGAAAACATTGCAAATAACAAGGCCAGTGGAGGTGATGGCATTCCAATTTAACTCTTTAAAATCTTAAAAGAGGATGCTGTAAAGGTGCTGCACGTGATATGCCAGCAAATTTGGAAAACTCAGCAGTGGCCAGAGGACTGGAAAAAAATCGGTCTACATCCCAATCCCAAAGAAAGGCAACACCAAAGAATGCTCCAACTATCGCACAATTGCACTCATTTCACATGCTAGCAAGGTAATGCTCAAAATTCTACAAGGGAGGCTTCAGCTGTATGTGGATAGAGAACTTCCAGAAGTGCAAGCTGGATTTTGAAGGGGCAGAGGAACTAGAGATCAAATCGCCAACATGCGCTGGATTATGGAGAAGGCCAGAGAGTTCCAGAAAAACATCTACTTCTGCTTCATATACTATGCCAAAGCCTTTGACTGCGTGGACCACAACAAACTATGGCAAGTCCTTAAAGGAATGGGAGTGCCTGACCACCTTATCTGTCTCCTAAGAAATCTGTATGTAGGACAAGCAGCAACCGTCAGAACTGGACATGGAACAACTGACTGGTTCAAAATTGGGAAAGGAGTACGACAAGGCTGTATACTGTCATCTTGCCTATTTAACTTATATGCAGAGTACATCATGCGAAAGGCAGGTCTGGATGAATCACAAGCCGGAATTAAGATTGCCAGAAGAAATATTAACAACCTCAGATACACAGATAATACTACTCTGATAGCAGAAAGTGAGGAGGAATTAAAGAACCTCTTAAGGAGGGTGAAAGAGGAGAGTGACAAAAATGGGCTGAAGCTCAACATCAAAAAAACTAAGATCATGGCCACTGGTCCCATCACCTCCTGGCAAATAGAAGGGAAAGAAATGGAGGCAATGACAGAGTTTATTTTCTTGGGCTCCTTGATCACTGCAGATGGCGATGGCAGCAAAGAAATTCTTGAGAGGAAAGCAAAGGTAAACCTAGATAGCAATCTTAAGGAAAAGAGACATCACTTTGCCAACACTAGTGATGTATAGAAGCTAGAGCTGGACTATAAAGAAGGCTGATCGCCACAGAATTGATGCTTTTGAGCTGTGGTGTTGGAGGAGAGTCTTGAGAGTCCCCTGGACTGCAAGGAGATCAAACCTCTCCATGAAAGAAATCAACCCTGAATGTTCACTGGAAGGACAGATTTTGAAGCTGAGGCTCCTGTACTTTGTCCACCTCATGAGGAGAGAGGAGTCCTTGGAAAAGTCCCCGATGTTGGGAAAGATTGAAGGCAAAATGAAAAGAGGACGGCAGAGAATGAGATGGTTGGAGGGTGTCATCGATGCAACCAATATGGATTTGACCAAACTCCGGGAGGCAGTGGAAGATAGGAAGGCCTGGCGAGCTCTGGTCCATGGGGTCACAAAGAGTCGGACACGACTGAACAACAACAACAACAACAACACATCATATTCCCTCTCAACCTTGTTTATGTAAGGCTAAACATTCCCAGCTCCCTAAACCGCTCCTCGTAAAACATTTCTTTCAGACCTTCAACCATCCTGGTCCCCCTCCTTTGGACCTGTTCGAGGTTGTCAACATCCTTTTTAAATTGAGGTGCACAGAAATGGACACAGTACTCCAGGTGGGGTCTGACCAGAGCAGAATAGAGAGGTACTATCACCTCCCTTGATTTTCATCAGGCTAGTGGTAGGAATAGCGGAGGGAAGGGCGATATCGCTTGCATCCACCTGCTGTAAGAAGCACAGGATTTAAAAATAAATAAAACAAGTTGAGGAGCTATGTAGTCACCACAAAAACCAAATACAAAAGTGGAATAGGTGATCCCTTAAGGCTGCTAGGAAAAAAAACACATTGCTAATATTTTGACGGCGAAACCCTCTTCCTCAGAGTAGTACCAATAGGTTATAACATGGCAAAAGATGGATTTGCCAGGAGTTATTTCTTAGGTGTAAGGTCCTTGGCAAGATGGGGGGGGGGGAAGCCAGGCAGTTTCTTAGTTGAGGCTCGGAGCTTGGATGTTGCAGGCTGCATCCGAATTGAAGGGAGGGAGATGTTTTTATTGTCCCAGTCCTTCCAAAGACATGTCACGGCTCACAGGTACACACATTCACACCTCTCCTCAATGTGGCTCATTGAGTCCAGTGGCCCCTGCTTTGCCAGCGAAGGGGGAGCGGGGGTTGGTGCAGAAGGCATAATTAAAATAAATAACTCCATTTGTCCATATTTTAAGTTTTTAGCCTAATGAAGCTAAGTTCAACTATGGTTTATATTCACAATTGATCCCATTACGAACCTATGTTTTTAAGATTCTGTTTTATGCCTGTGGATCAGCATGGAACTGATTGTGGACTAGTTACTTTTCTGAACCTGTTAACAAGGTTGCCTTATACATTACTCACTCAAACTAGATCCTTATTTTAGGTTTTTTCCCCACAAACAAAAATGATTTTAAGGTTCTGCTCTTTCAGAGCAAGTGTCACAATACTGGCTGTCCCTTCATATAAAAACATGTCTTAGTTTTATTTATTTGTTTGTTTGTTTATATACTGCACCAATTTTCCAGAATGGAACCCTGGGCAGTTTACAAAAGAACAACATATTTTGATGTGGGGACAAAGGATAAGTCAACAGCTCTCCTCCCAGACCTTTTGGGTTCTAGGTATGAGGTGCAGAAGAGCTTTTAGATATTTAGTCTCCCACGGGCTTCTGGAACTCACACAGATTTACATTTGATCCTTGTGAAGACAAGGCCTGACAGCAATCGTACTAAAGTTTGAAAAAATTAAAATGATTGAATCCTCTAGCCAACAGAGCCAGGCTTAATTTAAATCATGCTTTTTCCCGCTTTCTTAACTAGGAGGTGGAAAATTGCAGGAAAATCTCACAGATCCTAACAACTGCATATATTCTATTTTCATGTCGGGCTTATTTTTCCTATTGCCTTTGTTACTGCAGCAGTACCTGAGAATATGGAGGGAGCGCATCCTGTGCAGGAAGTTCCCATAGAGTCTCAGCCTCTTGCCGAAGCCTCCCAGAGTCTCACAGCTGTGCCTGAGAGCAATGAAGTCCAAAGTGAAAGCCCGCCACTCCCACCCCCTTCATCCTCTCCACCACCGCCTGTGAACCCCAACGCCTGCCTTGAATGCAGCAAAACCTTCAGCCACAAATCGGCTTTAGTAAAACACCAGAAGATCCACACAGGAGAGAAACCCTATGAATGCGAGGAGTGTGGAAAGAGCTTCATCCAGCGCTCAGACATGACCATTCACCAGAGGACCCACACAGGGGAGCGGCCGTATGAGTGCCCAGACTGTGGAAAGAGCTTCGCCGTCAGCTCCACCCTGCTGACCCACCAGCGGATCCATGCTCCAGGTGAGGAAAAACCCAACTGCTGCCCAGAGTGCGGGAAATGCTTTAGCAACCCAACCGCGCTGGAGCAGCATGGCAAGAGTCACGCTGGCGAAAAACCCCACAAGTGCCTGGACTGTGGGAAGAGCTTCGCCTGGAGCTCTCACCTCGAGCGGCACCGGCGAATCCACACAGGGGAGAAGCCGTACCGGTGCCCTGAATGTGGGCGGGCCTTCACCTGGAGTTCTCACCTGGACCGCCACATGCGGACCCACACCCTGTCGGCCTTGCCGGAGGAAGCCCCGCCCTCCAAGTGCGCGGACTGCGGCAAGGGGGTCAACCACCTCACGCACCCTCACCGTTTCCTTCACAAAGGCACCCAAACCCCTTTAGAGCACGAAGATGTTGAGGTGGCGGACGAGGCTACAGAGGTGGAGAAGGAGTGGCCCTACCAGTGTCCCATGTGCGGAAGAGCCTTCAGCCAGAGGGCGACCCTGCTCAAACACCAGTGCATCCATACAGGGGAGAAGCCCTACCAGTGCACAGATTGTGGGCGTAGATTTAGATGGGAGGCGGCCCTCCTCAAGCACCAGCGGACCCACAGCCAAGACAGGCCTTACTCCCGCACAGAATACGCCGGAGTCCTTGAGGACACCACCTCTTTGGGCAAGCACCAGCTCATGCACCCGTGCACTCACTGTAACAGAAGCTTTATGCTGCTTTCGCACCTCGAGAGGCACCAGCGAATCCACACTGGAGATAAACCTGACAAGTGTGGAGACTGTGGACGGGGGTTCACTGTGAGCTCCCCCTTGGAGAGGCATCGGAGAATGCAGGCCAGGGGCCACCTTCGTGGCTGTGAGCCGTGTGGCAAGACCGTTGCCTTAGGCACCCCAGGAGATTCACACCAGGCCCTCAGCAACACCGAAACCAAGCCTCACCAGTGCCCGGAGTGTGGGAAAGGGTTCAGTGCCGCGGCCGTGCTGGAGCGTCACTGTCGCCTGCATCGTGGCGAGAAGCCCTATCAGTGCGAGGTCTGCGGGAAAGGTTTTGCCTGGAGCTCCCACTTTGACCGCCACCAGCTCTCGCACACGGGAGAGAAGCCCTTCCCTTGTGCCTACTGCGGGAAACGTTTCGGCCGGAGTTCCCACCGCAACCGGCACCAGCGCGCCCACGCCGTCACCGCCAAGGGTGCAGAGCAGCTAGAGGATGATCGAGAAGGTGCCGTTGCTGCGCCCAGGCCGTCGGCCCTCCACTGGTGGGAGGGGGAAGGAGAAAAGAGGCCCCTGCTGGATCCACACGAAGTCTGGCCAGCCTCCTTGGATCCCACCAGCTCCTTCCCATGGACGGCCAAATCTCCTAGTAATGCGTGCAGGACCATGGAGGAAAACAGCCTTGAGCAAGAGACCCCCGAGTTCAACCAGTCCTCCAGAGAGCTGGGCTCAGCATCCTCCTCAAATTTCCCTTGACTCATGAGCACACCAAATCTCAATTTTCTTCAGACCTTTCCAGCCTTTGGAAATGTTTGAACCCAGGTCTTTTCCTCAACCACCAGGCCAATGCTAGGGCAGGAAGCAAGGGGCAACTTCCTTACTTATTTTCTGTCTGCAACCTCATGTGTATCCAGGCAGATATGAAACAGTCATGGCTATTTGATCCTGCTTTGTCATTAGGGATGGTACTATTGTGATTAATGCATTCTAGAACCACAAGCACGCAGGAACTTCCCAAGCCAAATTCAAGGGTCAATGGAAAGCTGCCTAAATGCCTTAAGTACACCCTGCGTAGCCTGATTTTGGAAGCTAAGCAGGGTTGGACCTGGTTAGTACTTGGATGGGAGACCACCAGGGAATACCAGGTGCTGTAGGCGCCTGGAGTAGGAACTGGCAAACCACTCCAGTATTCCTGCCAAGAAAACTCCATGAACAATGGGGTCACAAAGTCGATCAGGACTGTAACAACACAACACACACAAGGCCCAAAGGAGCAACAGGAAGAATAAGCCCCTCTACGGCTCCCGGCTGTCCCTCTAGTAAGTGGGTAGAAAGGTGCCCTGCTGAGCTGTGGGAATCATGAGGTCGCCTGAGGCTTGTGAGGGTGTTTAGCCGAGTGGGTTCAGAGGCTTCCTCCATACAAAGCAGCAGTTCCTAATCTTGGGTCCTCAGATGTTCTTGGACTACAACTCCCAGAAGCCCTGGCCAGCACTCCCAGCAGGTGAAGGCTTCTGGGAGTTTTAATCCTAGAACATCTGAGGGCTACAGTATTTGAGGGAGGTTCCCGCCAGCTTACGGGAGTGGAAGACCATTGAAGATGCAAAAGTACCATCCCTAATTGTCAATGCTTTATCCTACAGAATCCTGGGACTTGTAGTTCATACAGGCACTGAGGGCCTTTTCACACGACCCCTAAGATCCGCTGGCCACTTAAATTCAGACCAGAGATCTTGGGGGTTCGTTGCTCTTCCTGTGTCCCCACCCCTCTGCACTTCCTTGCTCCTGTCTGCGTGAGGGGAGGGAGGAAAAAAGAGAGGAAAAAATGCAGGCTCACCTCCGTCTGCCGGTCGAAGCCGCCCCGAACCCCGTCATCGTCCTGATTCCTTCTCTTAAAGGGGCGGGAGGCAAAAAAAACAAACAAACAGAAGCGAGGAGAGCCCGGCACTCTAGGTTACATCCGGATCTGGGATTTTTCACCCTCCGAGAGCAGGTACCTGAAAAGTGCGCTGGGATGCGCTTAGGTGGGCATTATCACATTTAATTTCCTGCAAACTCCGGAGCTGGTGGGGAAACAATTGTAAGCTCCGGAGCTGGGAGCCATTTGTGGCGGAGTTTAGGGGTCGTGTACAAATACCGAGAGTTTAGCTCTGGGGAGTGCCCTACAGACGCAGAGCAGGGAATGCCAAGCATTTCGCTATAATAAAAATCCTAGGAGCCTTTGGAACAGCCTCATAATTAAATTAGGTCAGTCTGCTATACCTGTGCAATGTAGCCGGTTCTGGGTGTTGGTGCCGCAGCTGCTGACAGCGATGGGTGTATTTCCATCATGTTCCAAATCCAAAAGACATGTTCAGCTCTTCCCCCTACAGACAGGAAGATCAGGTGTGCAGATTGATCTGTTGACATGGTGTTTGTAGCTCAAGCCTGCTAGGATTGCTGACTGGGGCATTTGGGGAGTTACAGCGTCATGTTTTAGGGGGAGAGATTCATGATTAATTCCTGTTTAAATGGGGAAAAGGTCAGCCATCAAGCAACCACAGTGCAGGGTCCCACTGCGAGATATTTCCCCTTCCCACCTCAACCCAGATTAAATTTCAAGCAAGCTGTCCGTAAGAGAGCCAAGAAAACACCTTAAAGAGGAATCCACAGAAGGGATCGTGTGCAGGCATTGCTGGCCGAGCCCTATGGCATTTTTCCTCAACCTTTCTTTTTCATGCAACTCCATTCCTCCCATCCTTGGAAAAAAAGGGTGATTTTTTTTCAATGGGGGAGTCATGGGTTGCCTGGGAGGGAGGAACATCTGGTCCCAAGAGAAGAGCAGGACAAGAAACCAGAAGAAACCAGTAACAGGAACTCTTGTGATGTTTTACCTCTTCAGGTTGGGTACCTTCAATTCCACACACACACACAGCCCCAACAGTGGAGAAGTTAGATGACCCCCCCCCTTTCACAGAGAGCTACAGCTGAGAGGGGGAGAGAGAGCACCCTCTCCCTTCCAACAAAGGGATATAAGCTCTGGATCCCAACATCTGCATCATGTTTCTAAGATCACAGGAACTGTTTGTGTGAAGGAACAGCCCATATGCAATGGGAAGTGTGTGTGTATGTGTGTTATCATAGAATCATAGAGTTGGAAGAGACCTCAAGGGCCATCTAGTCCAACCCCCTGCCATGCAGGAACCCCCCATCACAGTGCTCCTGACAGATGGCCATCCAGCCTCTGCTTAAAAACCTCCAAAGAAGGAGACTCAACCACCCTCTGCGGCAGCATATTCCACTGCCCAACAGCTCTAACTGTCGTGAAGTTCTTCCTAATGTTCAAATAGAATCTCCTTTCTTGAAGTTAGAGTCCTAGTCTCTGAAGCCATGGAAAACAAACCTGTTCCCTCTTCAATATGACATCCTTTCAAATATTGAAACATAGCCATCATATCCCTCTCAGTCTTCTTTTAGAGAGGCTAAACATTCCCAGTTCCCTAAGCCGTTCCTCATAAGACATTTCCTCCAGACCCTCAACCATCCTGGTAGCCCTCCTCTGCACCCGCTCGAGGTTGTCAACATCCTTTTTAAATTGAGGCGCACAGAACTGGACACAGTACTCCAGGTGGGGTCTGACAAGAGCAGAATAGAGTGTTGTGTCGTTACAGTCGTGACTGACTCTACGTGACTCCATGTCCATGGAGTTTTCTTGGCAGGAGTACTGGAGTGGCTTGCAAGTTCCTACTCCAGGCGCCTACAGTGCCTGGTATTCCCTGGTAGTCTCCCATCCAAGTACTAACCAGGGCCGACCCTGCTTAGCTTCCGAAATCAGCGAGATCGGATGTGCTTTTAGGGCATCTAGGCAGCTCATGCACTGGGAAGAGAATACCTTAAACAAAAGACATCCCAAGGGAGATGATTTACTTTCTTAAAGCTTGGTTTTGCACTCCTGTGCAGTGCTGCTAGAAGCAGCACCCTTGGGAATCAACTCAGCAGATCATCCCAACATCCAGAAATGCATACGGAGTGGCTTTGTTTTGTGTGGTTGCAATATTCAGATGTGACTCCTGCAAAGACATGTTCACAAATGTTTTGTGTAAGACATGATAACTTTATTTATTTATTTATTCATTTAAGAGTAACTTAGGGCAATGTATGTGTGCATTCTTTGTATCTGGTGGATTGTGGCCTCCCAAACACAACCCTACCTCCCCATTTACTATACCCTTTTTTTCTTAGCCATCAGCTTCTCTGTGTCAATTTCTCCATATCTTTTGCCACCTCCAGTCTCCCTGTTGTTTTGTTGAATATTTGTTAAAAATCTAACAGCAGCTTTTGGCAGAATAATAAATTGTATGTCGTTATGTTTCATTTGAATAATTTACTAGATCATAGGACCATGAACATTTGCTGTTTGTAGCCATTTCTCTCCTGTGGGAATGCGCTTAACACCTAGGTTGGCTCATATGTTTCTTGTTAATCTACAATTTAGAATGCTTCAGGTTTTGTTAAGGGGCTAGCAATCTGTCTAATGCCAGATTCAAACAAGTGATTCCTGTCCATACCAAATTTAGGGGAAAAAACTACAGTTAGGTAGCAGCTGATGTTGGAGAAAGAAAGGACAGGTAACCTATGAACCAGGGAGCTGTAGCTTTAAGGAATATACATTTGTATGAACTGTTATTTATTGTCTATCGCCTGATGTTTAACCATCAGCCATTGCAACATAAATGAGTCAACTAGCTAGTCCCAACCCAAGCTATGAGATGTTGGGCTACAATTCTAGCATCTCCAGTTTAATGTAGACCAGTGGTGGCCAAACTTCAGCCCTCCAGATGTTTTGGAGCACAACTCCTACAGTCCTTTGTCATTGGCAATACAGGCTTGGAATTCTGGGAGTTGTGGTCCAAAACATCTGGATGGCTTAACTTTGGCCACCACTGATGTAGACAATAGCCAGAAATTCTTGAGAGCTGTAATCGAATCATCTCAGGATCCCAGGCTGGGAATACACATTGCCATATTAGTTAACAGAAGAAGCACCTGTGAGAAGAATGGGAAAAGAAGATCCAAGGTGTCACAGAGACCACCTGGAAAGTGGTTTCTTGGCATATGAACACTATTTATTTATTTATTTATACAACTTATATGCTGCCCACTACCCAAAGGTCTCTGGGCGGCTTACAATTAAAACGAACAGTTAAAACATGTTTCAAGTCACATGACTCACTAGCTGTGTGTGATGTCAGTTTGGAAAGAAACCTTGTTCAACCCAATGAGTTATTCCTCAGTAAACCTGCATTATTATTTCTCAGGCAATCCTGCGTATCCATTGTGGAGTCAGCATCTTTCAGATGCCTTGGTGGTTGGGAAGGAAATGCAGTCCTAGCCAAGAAAGAAAAAAAGAGTGCAGTCTACTTCCAGTGTCTTGTTTTAATGTCTCTACTTAACTTTCCCTAGTGGGGTTCCTTCTAGAGATGCTGGACTACAATTCACATCATTCCCTAACCCAGGCATGTTCAAACTTTGGCCCTCCAGATGTTTTGGACTGCAACAACAATGAGTCCTTTGTCATTGGCAATCTAAGCTTAGAATTCTGGGAGTTGTGGTCCAAAACATCAGGAGAGGCGAAGTTTGGACATGACTGCAACCTCTACCAATCTGATGTAAACCGCTGAGGTCCTCCCCTCATCCAGGCCCAAAGGTCCAAAATAAACCAGTTCACTGCAAACATACATTTGAAAAAATGGCTATGAGAGCGTGCCATCAGTCTTGGCTCATGGGTGGCACACTCGTCCTTCAGGACAAGAATTATCTTCCAGGTCCAGAGTATGAAACAGAAGTGGGCAATCACGTGAGCCCCCAGAGTTATTGGGCCACAATTCCCCTCATGTCTCTAGCCCGTGGTGAGCAACTAGGGGACCTGCATGCCAAAGTCAGAAGGGCTATGCGAGGCCTTAACCAAGGACTACAGGTTGAGAATAGTTCCCAGTGAGAAACGGAACGGAGAGCTAACCTCTGGCAGAGGACGCTTCCCCCCTCCCATAGGCTTGGAAGACTCATGGTTCAAAACACAGTTGTCCCGAGCCTTTGAAGACATGGCCATGTTCGCCCCCTCCCCCCCCCTTAGATAGCTGCTTTCTACCGAGAAGAGCTTTGGGGTTGATGTGCCTCTGACTTTGACTCCCACAGAAATTTTACAACTCCCATCATCCTCCACACCCAGGAAAAGCTGACTTTGACTCCCACAGAAAGTTTACAACTCCCATCATCCTCCACACCCAGGAAGAGCTGGTCAATCACGCGCTGACGGGGATGGCTGAATGAGCCAACTCAGACGATGCTGGGAGTCATACCGGTAGTTCCAAGGGAAGGAAGACCAAACATAAACAGCACATTTCAGCTCAAAACTCGTACCGCACTAACTCCTTGGACGTTTCTCTCCCACGTAGTAACAGGTTCTGCTTTACCTTGTCAAGGCTCATGTTTTCTGGGGCAAGTAGCTCAACCCAAGCTGCTCAGTCGGTACAAAAAGGCGCAGCATCATAAACAAACACACACCAGACAAACCAGCCTTCTATGAGCTACATTTTTCTTTTACTTTATTACTCCTAACCAACAACAAATATATTGGAGCTTGGAAACTTTTTTTTCCACTATACGTCAGTTTTGGGGGAAGTGTCCTAAACAGAAAAGATGCTTGCTTGCTTTGGATCAAAATAAAGAGGGGAAAGGGAAGGAAATGAAAGGTGGCGGGGGGGGGATCAATAGTAGCACACATTGGCAAACAAATACCCCCCCAATAAAAGCAATTAAGTAAATGAACATCCGACAGAGAAGGGGCAGAACAGCACAGAGAAGGCAATGGGGAAAACACAGGTCAGTAAGACGAAGAGACCGGAGTACAGTAATAGAAGCAAGAGGACCGCAGAGTAGGGAGCGAGACCTCCCTCCAACACAGCCACCCCGTACCTTGCTGTGTTGTTCACCCCTTCTGTGCAGCATTGTAGCATGTATACAGCAGCGTCACTGTCCTTAAGGTCTCCGTCCTATCCCAGGCAGGCATGGCTGCCATCCCTCTGCGGGCCTCTCAGTGGCGAGGACCTGGGCAGCCAAGAAGAACAGCTCGGTCGGCTGATCCCCTTGCACGGGATTTCTGAGGTAGGTGGCGGGAGAGCAGTAGTTGAAGGAGATGCAGCCGCCACAAGGAGCAACGTTCATCCTTTCAGCCGTTGGGGGGTAAGGGGGGGTAGTCTTGTCAATGTTGTCTGGAGAAGGGTTGGTTGAGCCCCATGGCTGCGGATCCCATTTTCTGGCATTCCAGGAGCTGCAGTCCGCAGCCTTGTGGCTTTCCAAAGCTCTGACTTCTTGTTTAGCCCGCCTGAAACCCCTGCACGCTTGAGAAACTGAGGCCCTTTCCACACTCTTGCCGGAACATGGGGGCAGATTCTCTTTACAGTGGTGTCCAAACTTTGGTCCTCCAGATGTTTTGGACCACAAGTCCCACAGTCCTTTGTCATTGACAATCTAGGCTTAGAATTCTGGGAGTTGTGGTCCAAAACATCTGGAGGACCAAAGTTTGGACACCTCTGTTAGCAGCTGCTTCTTCCCCATTCACTTACTCTTCCCTAATAACTCCCTTCCCCTCCACTTCCCAACCAACACCTACCACATCTGCTTTGGGGATGCTGAACATGTTCAGCAAAAAAACCATCCCTCAGCTCCTTTCCTATTCCAGTCATCTTTTCTCCCAGCGGTGAATCCACAGGAAAGGACAATATGGTTCCGTTCCTTCCATAGCCACATGTTTGCTCCCCTTTTGTGACGCTTCCAGCCAGCTTCTCCTTTGGGTCACAACTGAGCTCCCCATCTCTGGGGACTTTGATCTCCCCATACAAGCAAAGACTCCACTATGAAGATGCTCTGCTTAGGTGTGTCTCTACCTAGCCTTCTCTCACCCTTCCAGGGTGTGCAAGTGTCCCAGATGCCTGGTCGTGTCAGCTCCTGGGAAGTGATCCTGTCATTCAGAGGAGCAGACAGGGAGCGAAATACAGTGGACAATATAGGGAATCGGTGCCCGGCAATGTGCCGAAAGGCATGCCTCTCAAGTCAAACCCTGAATCCTCTCCAATACCCATTGACGCTTTCATTAAGGTGGTCCCCCAGTCCCAAAGCTGAATCTGCCTTGAGCCTCTCCTCTCTTGTCCTTTGAGAAGCTGCACCCTTTTTGCAATCCGTCCCCATAACCGTAGGTAGCTTTTTCTAACTAACCCCACCCCACCCCACCCCACCTAATATTTAAATGCTTTTGACCATACAGTAATACCAAGAACTCCCAATGGTGAAGGGTATCAGAACTGAATGGTGGTTCCTAAGCCCATTACTCTGCACCCCATCCACCCCCCCCATCATCTTCCAGTTTTCAAAAGAGGGATCAAAGTGTCTCCATTCTCTTGGCTTCTCTAGTTCACAGTGATGAAATCTCCAGGAATTTCTGGGATTGAATAAGAACCTCTTCTTCCCACCCCCACCCCCCGCCCACCAAAAATCAACCTGGTTAGAAGTAACTGATCCGCTGGGGTCCCAATCCCATGAGGGGCAACCAGCTGGGCCGTTTCCATCCACGTAGAAATGGCTGACACGAGCCATATGGGGCATCTCATCATTATGCAGCTTGACCTTATTAAGACAGCCTCTCGAGTGTTCAGGTACTAATGGACCAGCTAATCAGACAAAGCTTCTTGTATTCCCGGGGCCACCAATGGTTAAATTCTTTTGAGTCAAGTTAAGTCAATAAAGCTTTCCCAAGGGGCTTCTGAACGACTCCTTTTCCACCCCGCCAGGTGGATTCTCTAGCACTGCACTTCGTAAAAGTCTTAGTCCATCCCGTCAGGCATTTAAGGTGTGGAGGTCAGTCCTCGGCATTTGTTAAAGCTTTTGTTATCCAGAGTTCAAAATGAGAAGGGGAGAGTGGAGGAGGGAGGCAGAAAGAGGCCGGGTCTGCCCGAAGAAAAAATTCGGGTGGGTCATCTAGAGAGGAATGGCCAGTAAAGCTTTCTTTCCCAAAGATTGGGGCATACATTTTTATCTACACAGTGTGAATTAAGACATCTGCATGGATTACTAAGTCATGATTCGTTACCAAAGGACTGGTAGGAATATGGTTACCATGATCAGTCCATTCTTGGAAAATAAAAAAAACAAAAAAACGGGGGACGTCAGCAACACATCTTCATCAAGGCATTTCCCATGAGCTCCCCCTTTGTACTGTGCGTTGCTTCGTTTGCCTCTTCAACAATATTCCTCTACCGGGTGCATGAGATGATCTCGGGTTGTTGCAAAAGAGAATTAAGCATGGGAGCAACTCCCTCTCTCCCCCCCCCCGGTAGTTAGGTCATAAGAGAAGGGCACTCCTCTGGTGTGGGCTCTCGACTGTTTTAATTAAGGGCAACGTTCCTTGCCCCTTTTGTGGGGGGGCAAAGCTCCACAGCTCCTTATAGGCTCTCCTTCCCGTGGCTCCTTTGATGCTTCAGTAGGTTGGCCCGGCGGGTGAACCCTTTCCCACAGTGGGAGCACCGGTAGGGCTTTGTCCCAAAGTGGGTGCGCTGGTGGATGATCACCTCCAGGGTGGTGCCGAAGCTGCGCCCGCACTCGCTGCACTTGTAGGGCCGCTTCCCCAGGTGGCTGCGCTGGTGCTTGAAGAGCTGGGAGGTCTGGCTAAAGTGCTCGGGGCAATCGGGGCATTTGTAGGGCTTCTCGCCCGTGTGGATCCTCAGGTGCCGCTCCAGGTGGGAGCTCCAGGCGAAGCACTTCCCGCAATACTGGCACTTGTGGTTCTTCTGCATGGCGTGGCTGCGCTGGTGGGCCAGGAAGGCCGAACTGTCCCCGAAGTGCTTGTCGCAGTCCCCGCACTTGTAGGGCCTCGAGTGTAAGTGAGTCTTGTTATGCTGCAGGAGGTGGACCTTCTGGGCAAACTTCTCCCCGCAGATGGGGCAGGGGAAAGGGCGCTCGCCGGTGTGGACCCGGCGGTGGCGTTCCAGGTGGGAGGCCCAGACAAACCCTTTCCCGCACTCCTCGCAGAGGTGGGTCCGCTCGCGCCGGTGGCCTCGCTGGTGGCGCATCAGGGTCTGCCGGCTCCGGAAGACCTTCCCGCAGTCTTCGCAGCCCAAGTGGGTCTTCTTGTGTTCCTCTAGCTCCGAGATCTGGGCGAAGCTCCTCCAGCAGGCGGGGCAGTTGTAGGGCCGCTCGCCCATGTGGTTGCGCCGGTGCTTGGCCAGGTGGGCGCTCTGGCTGTACGTCTCGCCACACTCGGGGCACTTGAACGGCCTCTCCCCGGTGTGGACCCGCCGGTGCCTCTCCAGGTGGGAGGCCCAGATGAAGCACTTCCCGCAGTCGTCGCACTTGTGGCGCTTGATGGCCGTGTGGCCCTTCTGGTGGTTCTCGAGGGCCGAGCTCTGGGCAAAGCGCTTCCCGCACTCGGGACACTTGAAGGGCTTCTCGATCAGCTGGGAGCAGCGGTGCTGCAGGAGGTGGAAATTCTGGCTGTAGGCCTCCCCGCAGTTCAGGCATTTGAAGGGCTTCTCTCCCGTGTGCATCCGGCGGTGGCGCTCCAGGTGGGAGCTCCAAATGAAACACTTGCCGCAATCCGTGCACTGGAAGGGCTTCTCCCGAGCGGCGTTGGCCTCGCTCCGCTGGCGGCCTCGGCCGGCGGTGTGGAAGACCTTGGTGCAATCGGAGCAACGGCTCTCCAGGCTTTTCTTGAGGGCGTGGCCACGCTGGGTGGCTTTGTCCTTCTTGACCACCGGGACTATTTCGGGTGGCTTGGGGGCCACACGGCGGGGCACAGGCTTCACCCGCCTGGGGATGCTTTGAGAGGTGCCCGGCCGGAGTTCCTCAGGGGCTTCGTCTTCCTCCTCTTCATCGTCATCATCTTCCTCCTCCTCGTTGTTATTGCTATTCAGCAATTTATCCGCAGCTGAAAGACACACACACACACATGGAAAACATGTAGCAAGATGATTTAATTTTAGCTAGCTTTTAGGTTTAATGTGCTGTTGTATCATGTTAAAAACCTGAACTTTCTCAGTCTTCGACATATAATGGCATAAAAACTATGTGTGTACTGTAGATGCTGTGTGTGTGTAATTAATATTTTAAAAATAACAAGTTTTTTTAACAGAAAACATAGTACAATGAGGACAGAATTCTCATTGTACTACATTTTCTGAAAAATGCTTTGTTATTTTCAAAATAATAACAACAGACACACACACACATACCCCGTAAAGTTACTCTTACTTATGGTTCTACTGTATCCGCTGTACAGTATAAGGAGAACACAGATCTCAAAGGCTTTCAGGGCCAGGATATGATAGTTGTGAGTTTTTTGGGCTGCTTGGCCATGTTCTGGAAGTTTTTCTTCCTCACGTTTTGCCAGACTCTGTGGCTGGCATGTTCAGAGGGCAAGGAGCTCAGGGAACTAGGAGTTCTCTATAACCCAGAGCCATTTAATATACAGTAGAATCTGTAAAAAATTCTCCATTTTCACCTGTCTCTCTTTCAAACAGACTTATGGAACACCTTTTCTCCACAGCAATTACAATGGGATCTGTAGCAGCGTGCTGGAGAGTAGAGGAAGTTGTGCTGAAATATCTACAACTGGTTCTTTAGTGCTGCTATTTCTCATCAGATTTGCATCCATTGATTCTTTTGCACAGAACTGATTTCTTAAGGCAAGCCGTTCCTTAAGCTTAGGTCAACAAATATTCTTGGACTTAAACTCCCAGAAGCCTTCACCATTAGCTCTGCTGGCCAGGATTTCTGGGATTTGCAGCCCAAGAATATCTAGGAAACAAGATACCGTAGTTCCACTGTAACCTCTCATAGAATCATAGAGTTGGAAGAGACCTCAAGGGCTATCTAGTCCAACCCCCTGCCATGCAGGAACCCCCACCACACGACTCCTGACAGGTGGCCACCCAGCCTCTGCTTAAAACCCTCCAAAGAAGGAGACTCCACCACCCTCCATGGCAACATATCCACTGCTGAACAGCTCTAACCATCAAGAAGTTCTTCCTAATGTTCAAATGGAATCTCTTTTCCTCTCAGATTACACTTGCCTGATTCCTGTGGTTGTCAAGGTGCTTTAAGTTAACTTCCTACATAAGAATAGACATGGGTGCTTCATGCTTCATATGAAGCACAAATCGCAACCGCCCAGCTGTGCTTCACTGCCCTCCCCACAGCCCTCTTACTGTACTAGGATCCACGCACCACTGGGGTCCTTTGGCTGTGATGGAGTGCCAATCCATGCTGGAGCCCTGCTGGGTTGTTTGTGGCTTGGGGAGAAAATGCTGTACAGTACTTAACATCTCGTCAAATGCAGACAGTATGTTTCAAGCAACAAGATAGTAACAGGTATTTTAACTGAATCCCAATTAATAATTGTAAAATGATAATGCATAGCACCTGAATAGCACAGACAACAGGCCAGGCGATTTATATGGCAGCTGCTGTCTTGGTGAGGTGGTGGGAGGGAGAATCTCCCTATTATCTCCCTGGGGAGGCGGGGAGGGCCATTAGTGCTCTAGAATGGATCAGCGTGCCACCACAGCCACCAAAGGACTCCAGCAGTGCACAGAACCTGGTAAGTGGTCCAGGCAGCTGGGGTGGGGGCAGGTGACGAGACGCAGCATGAAGCACTCAAGTCTAATTAGAATCTAACTACAGCCATCAAGCATACCATTCTGAATGGGGCCACAGGTCATGTATCCATAAGTCTTGACTTTGTATGTACACATAATAACTTCACCTTTGGCAAAACAATATCGGAGCAGATGAATGACATGGCTATGGGTCCACTTATGGTGCCATAGCACGCAAATGTGTTCATAAGACCTGCTTGACTCTTACTCCTGTTAAAGACACGTATTTTGTCTAAGATACACAAATGGTATCTTTATCACTCGTGGCAAGGAATCACTTGAAAAAAATCCACAAGAATCTGATTAATTTTCTCTCAACCATTAGCCTGAGACTAGATAGACCTATCTACACAGCAGGCATGCCTTCTAGGCAACACTGCTAGACCACAAGCATCTACACACCCTATTACACTGGAAACCCACTAATCACTAAACATACTGACTTGCCTCCAGTTTCCACCTGGAACACACCTAACCATCCATAAGCAAGCCTTCAAGACAACTGCATGGGCTCAGATCCACAAAACACTCAAACCTAGCCAGCATTTCCTACACCATAATATCCATTCCATGTGAAAAAGCAAATTGATACAATAGAAAGGGCAGCCAAAAACTACCATCTACAAGCGATACTCTAAAAAGGAAAATCACAGAATACCACAGGTAGACCCTACAGCTCTCAACTGAGAACATTCAAATATATCATCAGTGGACGGTATTTCTGCATTATCAGCAAAGATAATTCCCTCTCACAGGCTTTTAGGTGATCAATATGTCTTCACTTAGGCCGTCACTTCACAGGGCTCTTCGCATCGCAGCGTGATTGCCTTCGCTTTGAATGCGAAGGCGATCACGTGGTCTCCCTTCGCCCCCACCCCTCTTTCTCTGTCCTCACCATGCAAAATTTTAGGTTCGGATCCATTCCTACCTCACGTGCTCCCTTCGCATTCGGAAGCTTACTTGTAACTTCCGGTTTCTTTTTTTTAAAAAAAAAAATACCACAGCGTATCGATGCATCAATACCCGGCTGTCGAGGCGCACAAGCCAGCGGTCAAGCCCGGCGCTCAAAGGCCCCTGCGGTTGTCCCGAGGACTTGTGGGCGGCCATTGTGTTTCCCTGAAGCAGAGCAGCTGGGTTGGTTTTTGGGGGGGGGGGCGGGGCGGGGCGAGGCTTCTCTCAGCTTCATCGCCCTGTGTGCCCCGCCGCCGCTCTGTGGGTGGGCGCGCGCGGGGGTGTCTTGTAGCGGCGGCACCGACACCCCCTCCCCCCTCCCCCCTCCCTCTGCGCAGCCCTTCGCCATCCCTTGCCAGCGGAGGGACTCTGCTCACGTCACCCGGGGACGCTTGCCCCCCCTCTGTTGCCCCTGCCCCGTGTTCAGAAGGCAAGATCAAAAGAACGGGTTACCCGAAATAACTATGCATCGGCATTTCGGACAAAAAGTAAGTTAAAAAATAAATAAATATATATATTAACTGGCCACACGTGACTTTGGATGCGAAGCGGGATGCGAAGCGAGGAAGATTCCCGGCCTCCGGCAGGGGAATCTCTTGCCCCGCTTGGAGCACGGTTTAGGGGGCGTGGTCGGGGTGGCGCCGAATCCAAAGAGGAGGAGCGTGCGGACTGAAGCGATCGATTCGCACGGAAATTACGGCTCGCTGCACAGCGAGAGGTTCGTAAAGTAACGGCCTTAGAAGCAGCTACCTAATCTTGAGCAACTACTGACATACTGTAGGTGGTATTTCATAGACACAGAGACTGAAATCTTGCTGAATGCAGTCATTTGCATTGCAGCAGGCTGACTGGATCATTGGGAGATCTGGTGGGCCAACGGTTCCATAGGTTCCATTGATTCGATGGGCCTACATTAAGCAACAAGACTCCAGCGAGACAGAAACAAGACCTCACTAGAATGTCTGTGGAGATCTCAGTCATCCAGGTGAAGTTATCTAGGAATTGAGTCAAGGCAAATGGACTTCTTTTCTTGTGGGATTAAGACATTTTGCTACCCACCCGAGTAGCATATTCAGTCTCAAGCTACTGATGAAGCTACTTGGATGAGCAGTGAAACATTTCAATCCCACAAGAAAATAAGCCCAGTTGCCATGACTAAACTCCCAGACCTTACTAGAACATCAGACACCTCATCAAGGGTAATTTTGCTTGCTCGTTCTGTGAATGGAATCTATGCCATCCTTTGCCAGCAGGGCCCCTTTGCCTTCTGCTCAAGGCAACTAGAACTATCTCCACACAACCTAATAACTGGATATGAATCTGAGATCAGGAAAGGCAACACACAACAATCAGTTTCAGAACACTTCAGCCTCCTTGGGGCCACAGTGCTACAGATCTCAAAGTAACTAATGTGGAGAAAAGGATCTACAAAGGAAGTTTGAAAAGAGACCACAGAACTAAGCTGTATCCCCAAATTCCAGTATAAATCCATGTCAAAGGATTAAAAGAAGAATGAAGTATTTTTTACAGTACAATATGATAGATCCCCCCCACTGTCTCTGATTTGGGTTTAGCTAACAGAGTTTTTTGGCTTTCAGCTCCACCTCTGCACAACCACTTGTTTTTCTGGCCAGCTAGGATGGCTGGATGATAAGCACACTTCATTCTAAAGTCTCTTAACTATCCCAGTTTTTCTGCCTCAAGGAGCCTCATGGCACAGTGGTTAAACTGCAATACTACAGTGAAGACTCTGCTTGTGACCTGAGCTAGATCCCAGAATTTGAGTACCCAGATTGCTGGGGAGGGTGACCATGTGCAGCCTGTATATTTAAATTGTCAACCCCCCAGAGAACTTTAAGCACCATGCGGCAATATATATATATGGTCACCACATTTTCACCATGTACTTGGTGTAAATATAAACCTATGCTATATTATGATGCCCATTTTTCTGACTCAAGAAAGCCCACATGGAAATAAATCTATTAGTCTTTGAGGATCAACACAACTTTTGTTGGGTTACACATACCCAAACAAACACAGCTACCTCATGGAAAATTAAATCAGGTAAGCCATCAAAAGAAAAACAATGGAAAGAGAGAACTGGCTTTTTTATTCCCTGGTTAAGTCTTTTAGATTAGAACCCTAAAAGAGCAAAATCTATTCAGAATCTTTCTAATTATTAAACTTTCATACATCAATTTATTTCATTATATCAGGTTTGTATTTGTCTTCCTCTCCTCAACCCTCCAAGGAATTCTGATCGCCCACAGTAAAACTGAATGAAAAATACTACTGAAACACAAAACAAGCTCAAACGTTAAAACGTTAATGTGTTACATTAATGTAACTTGAGAACACAAGACAAATACCACAAGTGAAAACATATTAGTTAAAAAAATTAAAATAAAAAATGCAGCTCCCATGGGGGTGGGTGGGAAGAGACACACAATTTCCCCTAAATAACGAGCCAGTTACAAAGCCTAAGTGGATAAAAATATCACTATCATTTTGGACTACAATTCCCTGAACCCACAGCTTGGGGTATTCTAGGTGTTGTAGTCCAAAAACACACTTTTCCTCAGAAATGAGTCAATTACTAAACCTGGGGGGATGTATTTGTCTGCCATAGAAGGACAGGTAAAAAAAGAGACAACCCTTATGTCCCTTTGAAAAAAGAGGACCAAGAGCAGGTAGCCACCACTAAGATAGCCTGATCATGGGAGCTTTAGGAACAACCAGGTCAAGGGAGAAAAGAGAAGAAGGGCCAAAGTAAGAACATAAAAAGCAATGGAGGGCAGAGCCCTCGAACATACAAAGCACACACACACACCTCAGCTACCACAGCAGACATCTTAATTCTAAATTACTTCCCAGAGCACAGAGAGAGAACTCCTAGTCCTCTGAGCTCCTTGCCCTCTGAAGATGCCAGACAGAGTCTGGACACAGGAAGAAAAACTCCCAGAAAAAGGCCAAACAGCCCAAAACACTCACAAAAACTATCAGATCCCAACCGTGAAAGCTTTCAAGAATTACTACTTTTTGGGACTACAACTCCCAGAATCCACAGAAAACAGCCAAACAGCCTGAAAAACTCACAACAGCTATCTAAATTACTACTTTTTCGGACTACAAAAATCCACAGCATAGGACTCCTAGGAGTTGTAATCCAAAAAAACCTTCCTAAGTTTTTATGAGAGAGAGAGAGAGAGAGAGAGAGAGAGAGAATAAATATGGCATGGGAACTAGAGGAAAGATAGCCATTTCTCCCAAGACATCATGCAAACGTTACCTGTCTGTACCCCCCCACACACACACCCTAAAGCCTCTCCCCTGCTCCTTAACTTTTTTCTAAATAAATATTACAAACCAGATGGGGCAGGAGGCCTGAAAAAAAAAGATTCGGTCTTGGCTCTTCTCTGTCCCTCCATCCAAAGAGAAGCAGATGGACCGAAGGAGGCCACCTCTTCCTCACAGAGGGAGCCCTAGGAGGTGGGGAAGGAGGGCCATTTATTGGCTGGAAATGGCCACTGGCCAGATGGGTGGGGCTTTGGACCAACCTCCCCTGGGGCACTAGGAGCAGGTAGACCAAGGCAATCTGTTTGCAAAAGAAAGGACAACCCCCCCCACACACACTGGCTGTATTTCCGGCACAGCTCTCTTAAGGTGGGGGAAGGTTCAGACAGGGGCAACCAAATTGCCTATCCCTCCCCCCCTCACCCTCTACAAACTTCTTCAGAACAGAAAATAACCCCCAAAATTCTGTTCCATGGAGCTCTGATAGGATTTAATTCTCCTCAGGGAGAAAAATGTTGAGTTCTCAAAATTATCAAAAGCATCAATGACCCAATTCTGAATATGAAAAAATTAAGATAGATTAAATAATGAGGCTATCATTGCAGTTAACTAAGGAGCTTATTTCATGTCACAGGTGTGGAAATTTCTAGCTTCATTGGCTCCAGGTGTGCTGGCCCAGGGGCTGGCCACCCCATCTGCCTTATAGATACAGGAAGCAAGTACAGTATATTCCTGTGCATTTGAACTGATTTTTTTAAAAAATTAGAAAGTAACTTATGGAACAAAAAGGGGAAACTTATCCTTGATAAATCACATTTTCCTTTCATTGCAACAGGTTAGTGAAACGGTGTCCTCAAATAAAAATTAATTCTTAAACATTGGCATCGGATCACAGAATGTTTATGCCAGGTTTTCTGCTACCCTCATGTTGGAATCCATAATCTGTTACAAAACCTCCACTCCCGTTTCTGAGCTACAATATGAAGTGGAGAATTAAGATTCGCATCCATCAACAAAATGTAAGAAACCTGCATGAACCGAAAGAAATAGCAATTTTATCTGTTATCTTTTTCTGCTGCCTCTCCCCAAAGGAGTCATGGTAGAGTATGTTTTCTTCTGCATTTTTATCCTCGCAAGAATATAATGGGTGTGAGCTTTAAACAATGAGACAGGCCAAAAATTATGTATGTATACTGTACACACATTTCTCCTAGTTTCTGGTTTTAAATAAGCCTTAAAAGCGTCTGAATTCCAATCTCTTTTGGAAGGTGATTCTACAACACTTTGTTTAAACAATGGCTGTATACTGTCGTTTCTTTTGTTTTACAATGTTTTAAGAGTGCAGTGTTTGGTTGTTGTTGTTTTTTAAATAAAGGTTGATACTCCAGCAGGCAGTTGAAAAGCTATCTGGGTAGGATGAATACCCTAGAATGGGGGAGGGAATGTGCATATTGGTCAGATGTAATTAAACACCATTTCCCATTAGTCCTATGGAGCCTGATTAATGGAGGATGATGGGAACAGCTGTTCATCAACACTTGTAGGGTCAGAAGTTCTACATCACTGCCTTATGTGTGTGTGTGTGTGCATGTGTGTGTTTGCTTGTTTATTTGTTTATTTAAATATCCCCAATGTCTTTTATATTCTCCATTCCAGGCCCTGTTTTCCATTTTCTTCCACTGCATGTGTGGATACCAGCTTGTCACATCAGGTGAAATGTGATTAGAATGGAGGAAACACCTAAGGAAAGATGTTTTTGCCCCTCATTTCATGTCTAAAACAAGGCTTTAAAAGGCTACCTTTTTAAACAATTCCCAGAATACCCAGGGTTACTTAAGCTGTAGTCTAAAGTAAGATTTTAAAATATACAGACTATGTCTAAGCAGCAAAGTTTCTTGGATACAGTTATTCCTGAGAGCTTCCAATCCAAATGTTCAGGAGCATTTAATTTTAAAAATAATCATCCATTCACATTTACAAGCTAAAAGTACAGAAATCCAATTTCGTATTTGTGATTCTCATGTGTCAAACCAATACAGGCAAATGAAGCATGCTTCTCTACCACAGCCACAGCCAGAATTCATTTGAAACCAAAGAACAACATCACCTCAGTACAGTTTCTGGGAACGATACCTTTCAATCTTTTTATTCATTTTTCTGACTATGGGTCAGCAACAGCAGAGTGAAGGGCATGGCTGGGAATCAGCAATGAAGACTCGAGAAATAATTGCAGATAGCCTAGATGCCCTCGGCACATCCGATCTCGCTTGATTTCAGAAGCTAAGCAGGGTCGGCCCTGGTTAGTACTTGGATGGGAGACCACCAGGGAATACCAGGTGCTGTAGGCGCCTACACTAGGAACTGGAAAACCCACTCCAGTACTCCTGCCAAGAAAACTCCATGGACATGGAGTCACAAAGAGTTGATCAGGACTGCAATGACACCACACACACACACACAACAGTCCATATCCAAAACATGTACCTTTAGAAGAATGAAGGCTTCAACAATATTCCCCCAGTACTTTTCTCCCGGTCCCAATGGAGTGGGTAGTGGGCAGGGCGAGATAACATTCAATATCAAATAGATCATAAATATGTCAGGAATGGGAGCTCTAAGACCCTGAGGCTCTCCACTGTCAGAAAACAATAAGCCCCACAGAAAAAAAATTAAGGCCCCACTACCCCACCCCACCCCCGGTTGACATGATTCTCCATTTTTATGCTGATCATCAACCCACCTACCCACCCTACGTTTTGGAGGCTCAACTAGAAGTTGGCATAACCCCCAAGGTTGGGGTGTGATGTATAGCACCTGGACCTTCCCACTGCAGCAGGCAGAGACGTACAAAAGCATACACAAACACTCATAAGAAACATATAGAGTTGGAGGATACTCTAGGGCAGTGGTATCCAAACTTCAGCCCTCCATATGTTTTGGACCACAACTCCCAAAGTCCTTTGCCATTGGCAATACAGGCTTGGAATTCTGGGAGTTGTGGTCCAAACCATATGGAGGGCCGAAGTTTGGACACCCCTGCCCTAGTGTCATTCAGCCTAATCTCTTGCCAAGGAAGGAAATTCCAGCTACAGCATCTGAGAGATGAGCTCACTCACTCACACACACACACACACACACACACACACACACACACACACACACACACACACACACACACACACACACACACACACACACACACACACCCCTCTGTTTTACAAAGTTCAGCGATAATAAAGGAAATATAATAATGTAAATTAAATCAATGAGTATCTGTCTCTGTATTATTTCATTTGATTTTGTTGGTTCATTACATAGTTTATTTTTTACTCTTAAGAATTTTATAATTTATATTGTATTTGTTATTTGGTTTATATCTGTGCTGATGTACTTTGTTTACTTGAATGTGTATCTTCCTGTATCATAATATGTTGTCCACCGCCCAGAATAGCCTCAGGGCTAGATGGTTTATGGCATACAAGTCAAGCAAGCAAGCAAACAACCCATGCTGTCAACATCAAATAATGGCCGGGCAAACGCAATTTGGCAGTCCTTAAGAAAGGATGCCCTGAAAAATATTCAGTAAAAAGCATTGTCTTCAGGAGTCTCTTAAAGATGGAGGAGGAGGGGGCCAGAGGGATGTGGTGCCACCACTGAGAAGGCCAGTTTCTGGTGCAAGTCTTTCTGGTCTCCCTTGGTGTGGCCATTAGTAGAAGCATGGCCTACAAGGAGCCGTTGGCATGGGCCGATGTTCTTGGGGGGGGGGGGAAGCACTCCAACAAATAACAAGGTCCCAAAATGTGGAGGGACTTTATAAGCTAAAGCCAGAACCTTGAACCTGAACCTTTGTTCTAATTTGAATCAATTGGTTTGGGACCTACTCCCCAGAACAGCAAAATAAATGTTTGGTGCATCTTCCATGGAGCACCTCTTTATGATATTTGAAGATGACGACCATATCACCTCTCAATTTTTCTCCTCTAGCCAAAACACAACCAACTCTTGTTTCCGATAGAGCCTTTCTCCCAGAACCATCCACTCTACTAGGGGCATTGCCACTGCTGCCCACTCTTCCTCCTTCTGCTGCCTGCTGTGCGTGCTTGGTGAACCCAGACATCAGGACATGCCTCCGTACGGGATATGGATGAGTTCTCTTACCCTTCTGGCTGTGACACGGACTGAGTACATGGCTTGGACAAAACACTGCCTCAGCTGGAATGATGTAGCCAGATATTAAAGGAGGCTCTTCTGGCAGACCACATAATTAGCCAAATAAAAGCCTGAGTTCAGTCCTCTTCATCCTAGCTCCACTGTGTCATCAGTTTATCTTGCTGGAGGAAAACCTCTGATTTGAACCCTGGCAGGATCCTTCCGTACACAAGGCTCAAGCCGTTTTGTATCTCGTTGACCATGTGAGTGTTTCAGCAAAGCCGTCTCTCCTCCTTTGTTATTGTGAGATGTTCAAAGAACGGTTTGCCACGGACACCCCTCCCAGGAAGTTTCCATGACCTGGGTGGGATTTGAACCCAGGTCTCATCAATGGTAGTCCAACACTATCTGCTGCAACACAGTGGCTCCCTCCTCTTTATGGCTGGAGATATTAAGCGCCACCTGCCCTCCTGTTTCAAATAGATCCTACAAGGCTGTACAGGAGCTCTTTGCTGATCACCCCTCCGAATGCTACACCATAGAGAAAAATAATGTTCAAATCCTGAGGTTTGAGATCTTACACATGTGTGCCCTTTAAGTGATGGACAGGGTCTCTCTCTCTCAATCTCTCTAATGCCACATCCCAATTAGAGATGTCCCTGCATAGCTTAGCATTTTAGCTGCCAACAGGAGGCAGCCAGATACATACAAGAACCGCTCGAAGGGCAACCTTGCTGCATCTCTCCTGCCCAAAACAGGTGCCCACCTTCTAACCATTCAAAGACACAGGAGGTTGGTGATGGCATCTGGCCCGGATGCCTTCAAAAGGGGATTGGACTGATTCCTGGAGGAAAAGGCCATCACAGGTTACAAACCATGATGGAGATGTGTAATCTCCAGGCTTAAAACCAGGGTAGTTCAAGGACCAGATGCAGGGGAGTGGTATCAGGAGACAGATATCTACGCTGGTGTGCTCCCAGATACATCTGGTGGGGCCACTGTGAGATACAGGACTAGATGGGCCTTTGGCCTGATCCAGCATGGCTCTTCTTATGTTCTTATGAGGTTCACGCTGCCCCCCAGAGTTACCAATGCCTAAAATATGTGGAGTTTCAGGAGGGAACCACTCCTAGATAGGGCAGGGTTTTCCCATAAACCAAGAGGAAGTCATAATGCCCTCAAACAGGTCACTCAGATCACCTTCAGAGTACATGAATATCATTGTGCAGAGGGAATTCAGATTTATGGGGGCCTGCTCAACAAGTTTCAGAGCTGCCTGGGTTGCAGCTGGTTACCTGGAATGTGTACCAAGTAAAACAAGGCCCAACTGGGAATCATCCAGCATGTAAAAGGAGAAGCGGAGTGGAGGGATTTTTATTGCTAATTTATTTAGGTTATCCCTCACCTCATCTGCTATTAAGGCAGCAAAGGAATGCCAAAACCTTCACTTCCATTTTTTTTTAATCCAAATCTTCCCTTACCATGCTGGTGCAGCTATAGAGCAGGTGGGCAGTGCCAGTATCACCCTGATAACTTTTGGGGAGCTCCGAACCAGGGTCTCAACAATCCAGTACTTCAAACGTCAAACTGGGCAATCTATGGCTTTACTGGACGCTCTGGAATACAACTCCCATCATACCTCACCACTGGCAAATGCTGACAGGAGAAAGCCAGGGAGGCTACACTTTATTTATTTATTTATTTATTTATTTATTTATTTATTTATTTATTTATTTATTTATTTATTTATTTATAGTATTTTTACCCTGCCTTTCTCCTTGGAAAAGGACCCAAGGCATCTTACAGTAATGAGGGATAATATACAGTCCAGTACAATTAAGGCATGTTCAAGTATTTGAGAACAAGGAATTGAGGGATATTTTACAGCATTAATAGACAACATCACATTAAAGCTACAAGGTTATAAGTAGTTATAAACACAAAGTTTATGTGAACCTATAGATTCATATAAAAGATTCAGGGAAAGCTTGTTTGTAGAGAAAGTTCTTTGCCTGTTTCCACCACTGTGTTGCACCACAGAGATGCTCACTTTGTTCTAGTTATGAAGAAGAAAGAGGAAGTAAAGAGTTTCTCTGAGTGCTTTCCCTGGGAGAGTCTCACTCAACTTACACAAAGGAAAAAATTGTGAGAAAAACCCTGAGCAGTTTATAGACTATGCTGCCAGTTATAACTACTGGTGGCAGGGAAGGGGCTGCATTGGAAGAAGAAAAAATCAGCTTTACCCACTTTTTATTATGGTTATCATTACCAGCTACGCTCAGGACTAATGAAGTCAAGGATAAGGACACAGAAAATCTGTACAAAAGGAAAAGAGAAACCAAACCTCACCGAGAGACATCAATGTCTCGTAGCTCTCCTGCATAACATCTCGATAGAGGGCCCTCTGGCGTGGGTCCAAGTACACCCAAGGCTCCATGGCAGGGGGGGAAATGTTATCTTCTCAGAAGGCCACGAGTACCTACCGAAAACAACAACAAATTAAACCCATTTAGTATCTGACCTCTTCCTTGGCATTGCTGCCTGATCACAGCCCTGCCCAGCATGAAGTCATGCCAGACTTAACAAGTCCCATCACCTCTAGCCAGCTCCTTAGATGTTGGCATTCCAATAGGAATTGTAGTCCAATATGGCCGGAGAGGCCATAGCTATCAGAAGGTGGACTATGGATTGTGACTTGCTCACCCATCATAACAGCGAGTTATGGACATTCTTTTAATTTGGAATTGGCAAAAGGGAGATTAGGATGTGCTAACGAATTTCTGCAGTATCTGCAGATCGAGACAAGCATAGTATGGCCTTCAAAGCCTGGTTCTGCGCAACTCCCCAATATATCTTCTGTTGTTGTTGTTGTTGCTGCTGCTGCTGCTGCTTCTACTAGGTCGGAACTACAGACCCTAATAGGACTTTCAAATCTCCCCTAGTGGAGATTTGAACCCTGGTTTCCAGAGACCTACACCAACACTCCTATCAGCTACACCACATTCATTCTCAATGCCTGCTTTATAATGTGGTACAGAAAGAAAGGAGACAAACCGGAGAGCTCTTTATTTTAGCCTAAGGTGTCCTGGCAGAGTTTCGTCTTGCATTAAGAAAACTGTAATGTAATTTCAAACCCCTTGCGGCACGAATGATGTTTCGACACAAAATGGCAATATCTGATGGAGCTCTCTACACATAGTCCTATGAAGAAAGGTATCCTACTCCACAACAACACAAATTCTCTACCAAGATAAGGTGTTGGCCTACTTCTCATGCAGTAGTTTAACACACCTAATTTGTTCTAATGGCATGTAATTAAATTTGGGCTCGTCTTTAAACTATGAACAGGTTGCTTCTCTTCTGATTGTATCAGGAAATTACTAGTGAACAATGGAATGATACACTAGTGAAGACCTTGATTAAACAGCCACTCCAACGCACTTGGTACAGTTTTGCAAGCTCTGCAGGCATGTTTAAATATGTTCTCAGCTCTTCCTCCTATGTGCATTCCAGCTAGCCATAAATAAAGGTGCTGCATATGTACTGAACTCTGTGTGGTCTGACAGGCCTATAATAAAACAGGTACTGTATTTCCCCAGCAGTTGTGATTTGACCAACATGGATTCCAGCACACCCTGATCTCAAGGCCTGAAATTCAGAATTTACAAAACACTTATCTGATAGCTTCTAAATGCAACATATTGGCCAGAATTTTATTGGCGTTCGTTTCAGGCTTGCATTAATTTGCAGCGGCTAATTGATGGGGTGTAGGGGAGCATCTTGGTTGTGCCATCAGGCCCCTGGCCACCACGTTGTTGGTCACAATCAGCTGCTGCAACTTACAGGAACACCTGCAGAGAACAATCACAATGTTGTGAAATCCCCAGACATCCTTAAGTGGGGGAAACACAGGAGGCTGTGCTATATTGATTCAGACCCCTGTCCATTTAGCCCAATACAGTCTTCTCTTGAACGGGTTGGACAAGATTCTTTCCTACCCCCACTTGGGCTTGCCAAGTGAAATTAGGAAACCCCTAATCCAATAAAACAGCGGAATATGTAAGAAAACCGAAATACATGAGACAGTTGCTATATTTAATTTACTGCTTATACAACATTAATTCATCATGCAAAGGGGGAGCTCTGTGATTGTTTTTCCAGCATAACTCAAAACAAATGCTTAAAGGCACCGCATGTACAACTCAACATTTTTCCTCAACACAAGTTTTCAACCTGCTTTTTTAAATGGAGGCAGGGAGACTTCAAATATTATACTCTAGACCTCTGAAAAGCAGGCTGTAATCCATAAAAGCTGATCCTGAAACAAATCTCAAAGACTCTTTTTTGTATCGGTTAGTATACAAACAAAGCTATGCTATGACCTATTCAGAAACGCTATTATTTATTTATTAAGGAGTCATTGCATGTTTACTCAGAGGCAGGCAAGACACTGATTGAAATCCTGCTGCTTATTTTGCCTTGTAAGTCTCAACTAGAGTAGCCCATTGAATCAGCAGGGCTATGGTGAGCCAGCTTCTCTGAGGTGCCACTGATTCAAAATGGCCGACTCTAGCTGAGACACGATACAGTGCAAAGCAACAGTTCAGCCACTACATCTAGTCTTTGACCTGCTGAAAAAGCAAGTGAATGTGTCCAACACTAGAGAATTAGATCTGATGTTGAAAACTAAGCAGGGCTGTTTATGGTTCGTACTTGCATGGGAAACCACCATGCAACATGAAGAACCGTCAAGTGCGGTTAGGAAACAATCCAGCCCAACACCCATCTTCAAGACATGGCAATTTTGGGGCTAAATCGACAGATATCTGACTCAGTACAGCACAGTCTTCTATGTTTCCCAGGAGTCTCTCTCTTTGTCTCTCTCTCTCTCTCCCTCTCTCTCTCACACACGCACACACACTTCCAAGTGGTACACCCAGTAAGTAACATTGAGAAACTGATTCTGATTTACAGCATCCCTTCCAAGGTTTCCTAGGTACACAGTACTCAGAAGTTGTTTATTAGTCCCTTCGTCTTGTGGTACTCTGAAAAGGCATTTCACTAATTCCAAGAGAAAAATGTCACAAGCATTTTAAGTTCTAAGTACAGCAGTGCTTTGAATGATGAAGTTAATCCATTCCTCATGACGTTTTGTATCTTGAAATTTTTGTAATTCGAAATCGAATGGGGCACAACGGGATGGAAGCCTTCAGCAAAAAAAATTGTATTGCAAGTTTTTTGTGGAAGACTTTAATTTCCAGGGTGCATTGTGCCCCGGACAGATTTCCCTTCGTATTTGAAATTTTTCGCAGCTAGGGGCATCGTAATTCAAGATATCACTGTACTTTATATCTAGGAAACCCTGGGTGGATTATAGTAAGTCAGAGCTACTGCACAATGTAATGTATAATACTGTGTGTACACTACTTAGAGGATTGGCTTTCTGACCCTTATGCTGACCAGGGTCAGTGCTTACATAAGCACATCCAAGCTCATCCACTTTCTGGACTCAAGTACTCACACGCTACACCAACTTGGAAGTTCTGTGGAGGAATGCAAATGCTATGGTCACTGACCTATCCAATCAACACAAACACTGACATGAGAAAGCCACTTGCACATTTCTATTGCCATGTGTGTGTTGCAGTTGTGTCAAAGCTCCTAGGTGAAGCATTTGTGCAGCACGAGGTCCTTGCACACATCAATGTGACCGGGCTGCTCCTGGTTTCCATGGATGCCAGATTAAATACAGAGGAGGCTTCACATACGTTTAAAGGTATTTACACTATGGACACTGCGTGCTTTTACTAATTCAATAGCTATGCCTCCTTTCCCAACATGAGAGCCAGAGGATTATGGTTGCATAGGAAGGAGAAAGAAAGAAAGATCAGGAAGAACCTTCATTTTTTGTTTTACACAACCCAGAACTCTTCCTGAGACGGTGGTGGCTGGCTCTCTCAATTTTACATCTTATAACTACTGCCAATGCTGTCTACAACCATTTAACTAATAAGACAAACATTTCAATTTCTGCTTTATTTAGTTTCTAAACTGACACATGTAATATAGGTCAAGAAGATTTTTTTAAATTATCTGCATTTTATGAGCCATCTTGTAAGTCTCAACTGGAGTAGGCCACTGAATCAGCAGGGATGTGGTGAGGCAACCTCTCCTTACGTTCCACTGATTCAAAATGCCAGACTCTAGGTTAAAAGGCAGAATATTAAAATAAAATAAAAAGTCCTACTTCATGGCTCACTGAGGCCTTCAGGATAAAAACACCAAGCTCCAAAGAAGGAGCCATGTCATCCTGTCTCAGCAGGTTGGCAAAACTGAAGGAAAAACATAGATGGGAAAGGGAAAATACTGTGAAAGTTGAAATACTAACAGATTTATTTCACTGTGATCTCTCATGGATACAAATCCACTTCTTCAGGAACAAGGAGTGCAAATACAATGTCCTCCGTCTTTACACATATCCTCATGGTGGCAGGATATTCTGTACCTTCACTTGGTCATAAATCTTATAAGAATGGGAATATATATAAACAGAGCAGAAACCTTGTGGATTTTGTAGACTGAGTACCCACAATACTCACTTTGAAATAAATCTGTTAGACTTTTAAATGCCACAATATTTTGCCTGTTTTCTTCTTATTTCTCTTTAGCTTGGCCAGGATATCAAGCTAGCAACCAAGGCCCAGGTAACGTATGCATTTTGTCCCTACTTCCGTGCCTACCCAAAACATAGTGCCACCAACCATTATACTTTAGCTTCCCACCTGCTTCACTGCCTTTTTTGTTTTGCAATCCCACAGAAGAATAATTCTTTTAAAAGGGGAGTTTGTTTTTTCTGACCCTTTTTTGGAAATTACCAGGGATGGGGACTCAAATTGCGAGACTCACTGTCAAGACAGACTTAAATCGCATTAGTAACTTGTCTCAGACCTGACTTGGATTTTTTAAATGACTCGGACTCTACTCATGAGGTGGAATCCACCCATCCCTCCCTTTCTTGAGGGGTAAAGAGTTTTTTTTTTTAAAAAAATAGGGACTTAGACTTGTGACTTAGTACCAAAGACTTGGACTCGAACTCAGGACTTGGTACCAAAGACTTGGATTTGGGGCTCCAGCCCAGAGACTTGCCAACATCCAGTATCTGACAAAACTGCAATCAGATACGTACATATCGGGACTTGGGCAGGCCGGAGCTTGAATCCAAATGTCCTATATCAAAGCTCTGCATTGAATCCTCTGCCACAAAACAGGCCCCCAGCCTTGTAGCGTGCACAATAAGAAACATGGATGGAAGTGTGTTGGGTTGAAATCCCCTACAATGCATTGCAAATATCTTATAGCCCAGCTTTTCACAGGCTAGAGCCCTCCAGAGGATTTACAATAAGGATGGAGAAATTATTCCATTTCAATCTGTCCTTTTTCCACCATGCTGTAGTAGTGAGGATAGTTGAAAAGACCATAAATGCCAGACGGAAAAGAAAATCCACCATAAACCAGTGGAATCCAGAATCAGAAATCCAGTTTGTAGGCTAAACTAGTGTAGACCTACTGAATCAATGAAAATTAAATACTTCCTAACTCAGCAGGTCTGTTTTAGTTTGAATTTGTACCTATATTTTAAACTAAGACCGTGAAATTCATCATGATGAATAGCCTTTCCATCAAGTGCTTAATTTTCCTGTGCTCACTTGTTCCTTTCCAGCATGTCCTTCGTCCCTCAAGTGGATAAAGCCACAGATATGAACGGGTGTGTCACCCCTTCTTCCACCTCCTTCTGCTCTTTTTCTCCTGCCCTAGGAGGAGCAGATCACTAACCCAGAGGTCTCAACTGATTTGCTTTCAGAAGGTTTATGCAATGAAGCCATGGTCCTCAAGCTGCTGCCATCCCTCTTCGACACCGTAACTCCCATCATGGCTGAGCATGCCCTCTGGGGCAGATGAGAGCACTAGGTCAAAAGATGTGGCCAACACTTTGAGAAAGTTGCCTTGACCTACGCGACTCACAGCATTGTTTGGGGAAGGCGGCAAAGAAAGAGCCACCCACGCACCCACCCACCGTCAGCGCCTTGGAAGAAGGATGGAAAACATGTTTTGAAACTAACAATCATGACAGCTACCTGCTGTACAAAACACACTACTTACACACTCTCCATAGTACCTCTCTACTCCCTGCCAGCGAAACTGTAATTTTTAATTCCCCAAATTAAACCCAATTCACGTGTCCCCTTGAACCGGCATCTAAGGGCGCTTTTACACGACCCCTAAAATCCGAGGCAAAGGGCTCCCAGATCCGGAGCTTAAAAATGTTTTCCCACCAGCTCCGGACTTTAAAAAAAATTAAGTACAACCACGCCCACCTAAGCACGTCCCAGCACACTTTTCAAGTACCTGGTCTCAGAAGGTGAAAAATTTCTGATGCGGATGTAAAGCAGTGAGTGCCAGGCTCTCCTCACCTTGTGTTTGTTTTTTTGTCCCCGCCGCCCCTTTAAGAGACAGGAATCAGGACGACAACGGGCTAATGGGGCGGGCGAGCCTGCATTTGTTTTCTCCCTTTTTTCTCCCTCCCCTCACGCAGACAGGGACAATGGAGTGCGGAGGGGTGGGAACACAGGAAGAGCGACAAACCCCCAAGATCTCTGGTCCGAATTTAAGTGGCCAGAGGATCTTAGGAGTTGTGTAAAAGCGCCCTAAGTTAGAGTCTCAAGATATTCCCCTGGTGCTGATGAAAGGATCACTTGCATCCAATACATAGCTTATAAAAGTTACTTTTTCTTAGACTGTCACCCTCAGAGGGCTAAAGCCATTGAAGCCTGTGGTGCAGCTGACAGGAGTAGTACAGGAATTTCCAAGCTTCCATCCAAAGGTTAAAAGAAAAAAAAGAAAAGAAATAAAAACGCAGTTGGAGAGTCAAAACAAGCCTCCCCTCATGGGCTGCCCAACCCAATTGTTTTCAGTGCGTATTTATTTGCCGAGTGGCTGGACTTATGTGGATGGTGGAGTTACACAAGCAGCTACTGGTCGGCAGTCACAGAGCACACACATCATGTGCCTTATAAGCTGTCTTCGTTATAGCTACCCAAATTAAAGCACTGGACTGCCAAGACTTCATTCAAGATGCTTAATGGCACAGGTTAAAGGGTGGTTAAAGAAATGAAGGGGAAAAAATGAAAGAGAGGAAGCCCACCTCATATATTTGCAACTCAAACATTCCTTCACCTTTATTTTATTTATTTCTTTAAAATGTTTTTACCCCCGCCTTTCTGCTTAAAAGGATCCGAGGCAGTTTACACTATTAAAAGACAACATTAAAGCTAACACGAGTGTATATACAAATACAAAGAACAATCCAAAAGTCCATAGTAAAAACACAAGCAATGCCAAAACAAGTTAAAAAGCAGTAAGGCATAATAACCCCTTTAGAAATCCCCCTCAGGCAACTAGTCAGTGAAGGAAAGCTTGCCTAAAACCAGAAGTCTTTGTCTAAATTATGGAAGGACAGCAAAGATGGGGCCAGTCTAGTTTCCTATGTGAGGGAGTTCCAAAGTCTGGGAGCATCAGCAAAGAAGGCCCTCTCTTATATATCTACCTTGTGAAGTCCTTAGATTTCTTCCCTTCCCCCTCCTCTCGATGCAAGACCTTTTAGCAACTATGTTCAAAACTGCATCTATCTTGATTCTGTAATGTAAAAACCTAACCTACTAGAAATCACAAAGAATTGTGCGTGCACCAACTTCACTGCTATCATCCTCAGTAAGAGATTCACTGTGAGGTATGTTTTATGTGTCATATGACACTCCATCAGAAAAACATAAGAACATAAGAAAAGCCATGACGCATCAGGCCAACAGCCATCTAGTCCAGCTTCCTGTATCTCACAGTGGCCCCATCAAATGCGTCTGGGAGCGCATGAGACTAGATATATGTCTCCTGATACCACTCCCCTGCATCTGGGCCTTGAAGTACCCAGGTTTTAAGCCTGGAGATTACACATCTCCATCATGGTTTGTAACCTATGATGGACTTCTCCTCCAGGAATCTGTCCAATCCCCTTTTGAAGGCATCCAGGCCAGATGCCATCACCACATCTTGTGGCAGGGAAGCATTATCAAATAAAGCAAATTCAAGTCTGCAAATATTTTGCCACAATAAGTACCACAAGACACTTTGTGAGTTTTGATACAATGCACTGGAGTAATGAGTAAGTTGGCAATTTGCTGCAGGAATCCACCACCTTACTCTAAACCTAAAACTTTGTAAGTTTAATGAGCTCTTTGAATACATTGGTATTGAATTCTTCTTATATATCCAATACCCTCTAAGTCACCTAAGAAAGAACATAATCTTGACAGACATTAGAGGTATATAATTAAAGTAAGTAAATAACTAATTAAACAGATAAAATGGTCCAGTACTGGATCATCTCTACTTTCCCAAGCCATCCAATGAAACCCTGTGGACATCTCCTCAGAAGCACACCCTACTAGAGTCAATGACACTAATTTCCTGTTAAGTTTGTCCATGACTGCCGTCATCTCTTGTCATCATTTTTCACATTAGCATCCACACACCACTAATACCTTATTCATCTCTTCTGTTCACTTTTTATTAAAAGCTCCATCACTGAGAAATAGCACCCTAAGGCTCCCGTTGCACATATTTTAATAACCTAAGACATTAAAGGTGTGGGTTGTGCAAACACTCACCATTGAATAAACCCAGAAGTGCTACATGTGGCATTATGGAGCACTTGACTGACATGCTAAGCCACTTTGGAGACATTTTTAAAGGCAGGAAGTTAACACTATATATCTGATAGGTAAAAAAAAAATTTATACTTTGTGGAAGTAGTAAAAAGAAAAGAAAACTGCAAAAAAGATAATATGAAATGAGGTGTGCCTGTGTGGCTTGCCTGGATGCATCCAAGAAAAGCTGGCTAAGGCTGGTTCCCTTCTCCTCAATCAAGGACTAACCATCTCGTACCTCCAGGAGCAGGAGTATCTTCCAATCACTCTTGACCAAATTCTGCTCTAATCAGCTGAGTAGCCACCAAGCAGATAGGAGCAGATCCAATGAGGCCCAAACCTGAAGAATCTACTAGAGATCTGAAAACGACCTCCGCGGGGGTGAGAGAGCCAACGATCCCATTGACGGTTTGGCTCCCCCCCTTTTAAACCTCCCTCCTCAACAATGATCTCTTTACGCCCCACTTCGCCTCCCAGGCGGCCCCATTTCCCCCCTTCTCGCCCTCGTCTTCCATCCCGTCCCACCCGCTTCGAAGCAGAAATAAGCAAAAAGGACCCTAAAGCCAGGATCTGTGTGTGTGCATGTAGGGAGGACTCCTGGTCCCACCCACCGATCCCCTGCCACACATTTCACACTATAAGATGCCTCCTGGCTGGGCACCGGATCTGATTTTCCAGGAGCCCGAAAGAGCACTCCCACCCACAACAATCCACCGAGAGAAGAGAAGAAAGGCCGCCACGGAGGCTGGGGGGTGGGGTGGGGGGAGGGAAGAGAATAGAAGGGCGGAAAAGAAGCAATGGGACCAACCGCATGGATGCAAAAAGCCCTCCAGGCCTGGGTTCCCCCCCCCGCGCCCCTCCTTTGCTCCCGGGATTCGCCTTTGATCACCTACAATCCGCCGGCGGGGCGGCTCCAGCAAGTTGGCAAATGCGGGAAGGGGTCGGCTCCCCCCCCCTCTCTCCCTGTTTGCTTGCTTGCTTGTTTGCTCGCTCGCTGTTCCACACACACACACACTCACACACCCGCCCCCGTATTGCGGGGATCAGCGGCAGCCACTGGCGATTAATCCGGATGTGCAACAGCGGCGGCTGACTCGGGAGACTCCGCCTCTCTCCGGCGGGCTGCGCGCCGACCGAGAGAGAAAGAGAGAGAAAAAGAGAGAGAGAGAAATAAGGGAAAGAGGAAACCTTTTCCCGTCCCTTGCACAGGAAGAGGAGCCCTCTGCTGGGCACTGCCCCGGCTGCTCGAGACCCTTTTAGTCCGTCTAATATAGGGTGGAAGAGAGGGTCCGGGCAACACACGGAAGCCGCTGAGTCGCCTCCTTCCCATGGCCCCGCCTTTGAAAAATAAATAAATATGTTTAGGGTTTCTGTGATCTGACTTGAAATGTTCCTCTTCTTGAGCTGATCTGGAGCGTCTCTGATAGTTCCTGTTTAAAGGAAGGTGGTGTCTGTCTGAACAGGCTTCCTTTCCGCCCCCCAACCCACCCACCCCAAGTATTCAGGATCTCAAATGGAGGTTCCCTAAAGTAAAAAACTTTCAAAGGGGCTCCGCCGCGTTTCCCTAAGAAAACACTTCTTGTAGAAATTATAGTTATTTTAGCGATGTTCCAGAAAAATATGGCTCAACTGGGATTTTCGTGTGATTTGGGAAAATGCTTCGTTTCGGCCCAGTCTTAATCCAGAGTGTGTTGCTGGGTTAAAATCCCTGATCCAGAAGCAGCCAATTCTTGGTTTGTCTCAGCACGTTCAGATCCTCTTCTGTACGGCCAACAGGGACTCTGTAAATATGGTAACTGGTTCAGTCTTTTTAGTCACCATTATGTCCTGGTTGTCTGAAGATTCTCAGACATCCAAGTGAGTTTATCTGGAAGTTATCTGGAGTCTGATGAAGCTGTTTCCATCTTTCAAGAAAAGAAGTCCAGTTGCCATGACTCAACTTCCAGATTATGTAAAGGTTGTGACTACTTTGGTCATTTTTGCATCTGGGGTAAGTAGGGCCACCTCCTCTGCCCTAAATTGCGCAGTGAGACACACACACCCCATAAAAAAAGAACAGCAATATTATGTCTCCACAAAAGAAAGTGTTATGCTTACAAACAAGACAGACACTGGAAGGTACAGTGGTACCTTGTATAAAGGAATTAATTCGTTCCAAATGAAATTATGTTAAGCAAATTTTCCTTTATACAAATTCCCATAGGAATGCATTGAAATGGATTAATCCCACTTTTATGTTGTATGGATTCTCCCGATAGGCAATTATGTTAAGCAAATTTCCCCTATCTTTGGAATTTTTTATGTTGTTCAAATTTTATGTTATACAAAATGTTTGTTATACAAGGGTCCAGTGTATTGCTATTCATTTTGTCCTCACCAGTAGATTCATGTCTAGCTTCCAGTGCCCAGAAATATTTGGTGCTTTGGGGAAAACCCCCAGTTGCCCCATCCTAGCTACTGCCTGGATTATGACTCACGCTTTCCAGTGCTCCATCTCTCTCATTGCTGTTTTACTCTGGGCTCCGAAGATTTATTTTAAAACATTTTATTTTAAAAAGCACCGCTACCTAATTGGGCTTCTCTTTATTAACTGTATTGCAATGAACCTTCAGCTCTTCTAAAACAAAGGAATATCTAATCAAAGAATAAAAACAAAAATGTTGTGACACCTTCAAAAGTGGTGTATTTCAGTGTGAGTTTTCATGCCTACATCCTCATCTTCAAACACCATGAATGCTAACATAATGTCCCTTCATCTGACCTTAGTGAGTTCCACTAAGTCAGTGGTTCCCAACCTTCCTAATGCCGCAACCCTTTAATACAGTTCCTCATGTTGTGATGACCCCTTGCTCTGCTTGGAAGAGGCCACAAGCCCCCTTTGGCAGGCCACTGCCACAGGTGCCATACAGAACTTCCCTCTTCTATAGGCACCCTCAGCCAATTGCAGCCTCCGGTGCCATTAACTGACATCCCCTCCAACCTATCAAGCTGTAACTCACTCTTTCCCCACTTTCCTCCTCCTCCTCCTCCAGACCCAAGCCCTTTGTGCCTTTTTCTTCACTGGCTCATGGCGAACCCTGTAAAATGGTCGTTTGACCCCGCCAAAGGGGTCCAAACCCCCAGGTTGGGAACCACTGCATTACGTAGACAGACAGAACCAACAAAACTGCATATTAACAAAATATAAAATCAGTGGTCTCCTCTCCATCAATGTTGCATGTGTAAGTTTTCAACTTATCCTGAACTCTCCAAACTGGAAGTGGGATTTGGATGGATTGGCCACGTAAGGAATGTTTAGCCTTTCAAAAAGAAGGCCGAGGGGGAATATGATAGCTATGTTTAAATATTTGAAAGGATGTTACAATGAAGAGGGGACTAGTTTGTTTTCCATGGCTTCACAGACTCAGGGCAATGGTCTCAAACTACAGGAAAAGAGATTCCATTTAAACATTAGGAAGAACCTCCTGACAGTTAGAGCTGTTCGGCAGTGGAATATGCTGCCACGGAGGGTGGTGGAGTCTCCTTCTTTGGAGGTGTTTAAGCAAAGACTGCATGGCCATCTGTTTGGAGTACTTTGATGGGAGTTCCTGCATGGTGGGGAGTTGGACGGGATGGCCCTTGAGGTCTCTTCCATCTCTATGATTCTATGACTGCATTCCCACCTCAATAGAGATGTATCCAAACATCGTGCAGTGTTATTCTATGTTTCACAACAGTGTGATTTCTGCAACAGCCCCTCTTAACATGCACAAGTTGCATGCTTGAACACTGTGCACAGCTGGGGCTGATACAAGTCACTATGCTGATGCACACTGGGGCTGGCCCAAAAAATGTTGCTGCCTGAGACAAAGGGGGACTACTGTATGCTGCTTTATTTGCTCCATATACAGAAGCTACCAGGACTACCAGATAAATCTGAATTCAGCACTAGCAATGGGATGCATCCCACCTCGCCTAAAGGCAAGATGCCAGATATACAGTACTGTAATAGTCCCATATCTGCCAGATCGGTATCTGGTTTCACTTACCCATGGTCTACCCCAGGCCCCCACACAACAGGCAAGGGGGTGGGCTTGTGGCCTTAGCCCTGCTTCCTAGCATGTTGGATATAGGGTTTCCTACTACAGTATATGTGGTTCAAAGGGTACATTGTAGAACAGGTCCCCTGCAGATAAGGGAGTCCGACTGCACCTCAATTTCTAAGCATATGATAAACTGTATGTGTATGTGCAAGTACACACACACCTGTGAACAAAGACATTTTGTAATACAGGTATCACCTGTTCCACTTTTGTATTTGGTTTATGTGAGGCTCCTCAACTTGTTTTGCTTCAAATTGTAATACTGAGCAACCAATAATGCCTGACACTATTATTAACATCTCAAGGAATTGCTGTATTGTGAATCGCCAAACAATCCAACAATGCCCTTCAAATATTGAAAGTACCACACTCTTGGAATGTGATTTCCTATAGTATTTTGTAGTAGGGCTATCCTCCCATTTAAAAACTGTGATTTAATTGATAATGCCATGCAGACAAATCTATGAAGATTTATATGTGAAAAAATTGCTTTAAAAGAAAGAACTCTTTCTTTTTAGATGAGGAACAACTAGGGCACTTTTACACGACCCCTAAGATCAGCTGGCCCCTTAAATTCGGACCAGAGATCTTAGGGGTTTGTCGCTCTTTGTGCGTCTCCACCCCTCCGTACTTCCTGGCTGCTGGCTGCGGGAGGGGAGGGAGGGACAAAAGGGACAAAAGAATAATGTCTTACCTCCCCGGTGCCGGTGGCTGCCGGGGGAGCCCCGGTCACATCCTGGTTCCTCTTAAAGGGGCGGGAGGCAAAAAACAAAAACTAAAAGAAGCGAGGAGAACCCAGCACATCTGCATCAAATATTTTTCACCTCCCAAGAGCAGGTACAAGAAAAGTGCGCTGGGTCGCGCTTAGGTGGGCGGGGTCGCACTTAATTGTCTGCAAACTCTGGAGCTGGTGGGGAAACATTTTAAAGCTCCGGAGCTTGCAGCCATTTGCGACGGAGTTTAGGGGTCGTGTAGCCAAGATACTGTCTAGTATTTGTCCTTCCTAGTTTTTATAAGTACAGCACAGTACTGGCATTCCAAGAAATTTTTAAAAATGGAGAATCTGCTGGCCAAAAAGGGTCTCACCCTGGAGGTCAGTGGACCCCAATGGAGGGGACAAACAAAACAGCAGTGGATAAACACTCATGACAAAGCCATAAAGTTGTCCCAAGTTCACCCAGACAAGCGGAAGACCAAAACAAGAGCAGCGGCCCCCACCACTGAGTGGGACAAACGTTAAGAAAGAGTCTGCTGTCTGTTTCATTAGACGTAATTCTGTAGAGCAAAAAATCCATTAATATAACCAACTGTTATTGTTATGTGCCATCAAGTCCCCACGTGGCTAAACTACGCAATCAATGACCTACAGTGGTTGGCTTTTGGACTACTATCCCATTATGAATACTCCTTTCTTTTCCCAATGCGTGGGAAGTGGGGTCTACTCTGACTTTTAAGCTAATCTCTGTGGCAGGAAGAGAGGATCGTGGCCCTTCCTTCTACGCGAGGGCAGAAGTGCATGACTGCGGGCCTAAAAAACCCTGCAAGGCGTCCATTTTCTTCCCTTCTGTTCATCCGTTAACTGCTAGTCAGGTCTGGGAAGTGTCGCCGTCTCTCATCCCCTTCACTCAGATTTTATTTTGGCGCAGCCACTGTTACACCAACTGGTTTTGGAGAGGTGTGGGGGGTGCCGGTGCAAGGAAAGACTGGAAAGATTAGAGATGGATTGGAGCAGGGAGGCAAGGAGAAGGAAGAGAAGGATCAAACGAGAGAAGCAAGTCTCTGGAGGCTCCTCTTGGCTTGATTCACGGGCAAGAAAAACACATTTGTGCACTTGGATTGGGTGCTGGTCCTGCGACAGCCTCGCCTCGAGACCGGTGTGTGTGTGTGTGTGTGTGTGTGTGTGTGTGTGTGTGTGTGTGTGTTGTGTTGTTACAGTCATGACCGACCCTTCGTGACTCCACGTCCATGGAGTTTTCTTGGCAGGAATACTGGAGTGGTTTGCCAGTTCCTACTCCAGGCGCCTACAGCCCCTGGTATTCCCTGGTGGTCTCCCATCCAAGTACTAACCAGGGCCGACCCTGCTTAGCTTCCAAAATCAGGCGAGATTGGATGTACTTAGGGCATCTAGGCAGCTCTCGAGACCGGTACCAGGACAGAAAAGAGGGGACATCTAATTTATTTCTGCCCTCTCCTGTGCCCAACCGGAGTGAAGGCTGTGGGTAGTCAGCTCCCAGAGATTTTCAGCTGTTAACTCCAGAGCAGCCAGATTGTCACTTAGATCCTGGGCTGGATTATCTCCTTTGTCGAGGATGCTGAGGTTCTGCCCTTAATTGTAGGAGAGGGTGGTACAATAAGGCAGGCTGGTATACCTGCAGGTTATTTCTTATTTATTGCATTTCTATGCCACCTTTCTCCCCGTGAGTGGAGAACAAATCATTGAAAAAACAGCATATAACCTGCAACTAAGGTAGCAATTATTAAACAAGGTATCCTTAAATTCATCATATAAAAACAAATTAAGAAACATTTTTAAAAACCCAACAAATTTAAAGTACTGCACAGTACATTTAAAAGGATCTTTTTATTGTCTTTGGTTTATCTGAAGGGCCAGCAGAGAAACAACTAGCAATCGGATCCATAGGGGAGCAGGGGAAGTAAAATGCAAACATTTCACCCACCCCTCCTCCAAGGAAGTGAGGACGAAGTGGTCAGTTTGCTGTATCGGATGTGCTTGGACTGGTTTGGGGGCTGAATAGTTTTCCTTTGTTTGCTGGACACTGGCTGCTGGCCGTGTTGGTCCTGAAGAAAAGAAAGCACCAAATCAGTAGGGACAATGGTTTTTGACTCACCTAGGTTGGTGTGGAAGTATGTGACATGTCAGCTTGTAGAGAACTCTGCATCACTTCATTTTGGGGCCTTAAGGAAAACATGAAACTCAAATATCTACTGTCCTCTCCCTTGAAAACCACCACCACCACGACCCCCCCTACAGAGTGTTTCCTTCTCATCTGAATGAGGACAGGTGGCAGGATAAGTCCCTTACCTTCTGTATGCTAGGTCAAGGAGCTACCTTGGGAACTATTTTCGGGATAATCCCTTAAAAAAAGCCTTCTGTTTCTTAGATTTCTAGCCTTTAGCTTGAGGACTCCTCTCTGGAGTTGCAGCACTCTGGCAAAACAGTGCTCAAGTACTATCTAGAGAGGAATGTTAAAAGTTGCTTCATTTGTCCTTCTGTCCCAGAGATGGATCTGGGATACTGGGAGCTGGGAGCCCACCCCCCCAACCCATTGCTGATTTTGATCAGTCTTATCTTATCCTAACAGCAACTGTCCAGGGTCTTTCTCCTTCAGATGCTACTTTTTTCATCTGCTAACTGCTCTTTGGGACAAATCTGTCTTGTTGCTGAGTTGTGTGACCCCCCCTTGCTAGGAATGGAAGAATGGCTGACTTTATTATTGTAGGTGAAAAACTACCAGAACATGTCCAAACAGTCCAAAACACTCACAAAAACTATCAGATCCCAGCCGTAAAAAACTTTCAAGAACACAGTCTCCTTTTTTTCTTTGTCCCCTGTCTAAACCCATCACCCTAGATGGGATGATCATTGTGTGCACTGTATTGTGGGAACCTTTCTTCAGAGTATGCTTTTTGGGGATGTTTCAGTGCAGTGCAGTGGCCAAGTGTCATATCTGGAAAGGAAGTAGCCTTTTATTTCCTCTGATTTTTGCTTTGGGACAGGGCTAAAAGGCACCTGCCTCCTATTAGAATAATTGTTTTCATAAATGGGGGCAGAGACTTGACTTTTGCTGCTGGAGTTAAAGGGCCTTTTTACACGACCCCTAAGATCCGCTGGTCCCTTAAATTCGGACCAGAGATCTTGAGGGTTTGTCACTCTTCCTTCCTCCCCACCACTCCGCACTTCCTTGCTTCTGTCTGCATGAGGGGAGGGAGGGGAAAAAAGCCTTAAAAAGGGACAAAAGAATAAAGTCTTACCTCCCTGCCAGTGGAAAATGCTCCGAGCCCCAGTCACTTCCTGGTTCCTCTTAAAGGGGCGGGAGGCAAAAACAACAACAACAAAAAGAAGCGAGGAGAGCCCGGCACTCACTATTGTTGCACCGCATCAAATAATTTTCACCTCCAGAGAGCAGGTACTTGAAAGGTGCGCTGGGTCGCGCTTGGGTGGGCGGGGTCGCACTTAACTTTCTGTTAGCTCCGGAGCTGGTGGGGAAACATTTTTAAGCTCCGGATCTGGGAGCCCTTTGCAGCGGAGCTTAGGGGTCATGTATAAACGCCCAAAGTTTCTCTGCCTGCTTGCTTTATTGATCAATAAAGGTTGTGAGTCGAACTCTCTCCCTTGTCAGTGGTCATTTGAAGTTTTAACCCTGATTTGAATGTCTTGGGATTAGCCCCAGGCTCAACATATTACACGGAAGGATGCTGAAACACTCACACAAGACCGAGCCAACCAGGGAATCCTTGCTGCCCAATATCCTACATAGCATGAAGTGGATAATCAGTTAATCAGGGTCCCCCAATATAGGTCAGAATCATAGAATAGTGAAGTTGGAAGGGGGTCTACAAGGCCCTACTACCTGCAAGAATACAAGAAGCCCTTGTCCCTTCTGCAATCACACTCTGGATAATTCATCCGGGGGGGGGGGGGGGGGATGGGATGATATTTTGCATTGACTCATACATACTGATTGGCGACACATTTTCTTAGTTTTATACAATTCTACTCATAGAGTTTCTTAAAAACACAGAAGCTGGCTGGTTCCAAAGGGACGCTACGTACAAGTATTGACTAGAGAGGGGCGTGGTGGCTCAGCGGACTAAAGCTCCGAAAACTGTTGACTGCAAAGTCAGCAGCTCGATGGTTCAAATCCCGGGTGCCATTCAGCAGAGCGAGCTCCCGCTGATAACTCCAGCTCCTGCCAGCCTAGCAGTTCAAAAGCATGTAAATGCAAGTAAATTAGGTACCACCGTAAAAAAAAGGTGGGAAGGTAAAACTGTTTCTTTGCAGGCATGCCGGCCACGTGGCCATGGACTTGCACAACACTGGCTCTTCGGCTTGAATACACAGATGAACACCGCTCTTAGAGTCAGACATGACTAGCATGCATGTGTGTGGGTGAACCTTTACTTTTTACCTTCTTGGGGAATATAGGAGTGCCCTGAACAAGATTTCCTGTTCTGGGTCAAATTTATTTGCTTTCGCTGAGTAAATTAAAGAAATATGCAAATTTGCACATTACGGATATAAAATTTCCGGAAATTTTGAAGCTCGGAACCCCCCCCCCACAAACTTTTTTGGGGGGAATGGAAATTTTAGGAAAAATTGAAAAAAATGCTACATTAGCACTCCCCACCCCCTTTTACAGCTTGAAGTTCATTCTGTTACTTTAGGAACATAAAATATGACTATGGACAATTTGACTTGGCATAAAATTATCACAACTAGCATATTAAAATATAGTGTATCCAAATAATTATTACAAACAGAATTTACTTTTAAAACAATATTTATTTTTAATTGTAAGTAACAAATGGAGTAACAATCTCCTGAACTGTTTGTGTATCGATGTAGTCCTTTGCTTAGAGGAGCTGGACTCATCACTGGAAGCGGAGCCAGTCATATTTTATGTTCCTAAAGTAACAGACTGACTTTCAAGCAGTAAAAGGGGATGGGGAGTACCAATGTAGCATTTTCCCCCAATTTTCCCCAAAAAAATCCATTTTTTTCTGGAAAAAAAAAGAAAAAAAGGTTTTTTTCCGAGCTTCAACATTTCCAGAAATTTTACATCTCTAGTACCCACATAACCATCTGGGAGTCAGAAATCCTTGCTGATCTCAAATCCTTCAGAAATCTATTAGCAGAACCAGAAGCCATACATGGGTGGTACTTTCTTATGCCAACTATATGGCAGAAAAATGTGCTACCTTTTGAGTTTACTATCTGATCATCAGACAAAACATTACAAAAGGAAGCAGGGTCGAGGAGGCTTTTTCTCAAATTCTGACTGGATGTTGTCTTGGAGGAGGCAAGTTGTGGTTGATAAAATGGGACTCATCCAGAGATGAGGCACTAATCTAGCAGGGCTGCCACTAAAATTTTATTTTTCATTTCCCTGACTTTCCCTGACCAAGATTTGTCATTTCCCATGACCACCATTCAAATACAACCATAAGTTTTAAAATCAATAGGTCAGTCAAGACTTAACGAAATGTTCCACTTTACAAATAAATATGCAAGTCTCAACTGCAAAAATATTTGTCAAAGCAAGTGACTATCAGCTCCTTTCAACATTAACTGTACAAACATCTGTTCTGCAGCTGCACCAAAAATTGCACCACGACACTGTTGGGTAATGGCTAATCCACACCCTTTTCCCAGTCAGACCACCATCCCAAAAGAATCTGACTGAAGAGAGAGATCCATTGAGAACCACCGTTTAATCTGCAGATCAAAGGGCTCCGCTTCCAGTGAGGAGTCCAGCTCCTCTAAGCAAAGGACTGTAACTTGCACTGCTTACATTGTTGCACAAGGTTGAAATACTTTTTGTTTGACACATAGGGGAAACAAAACATTCTATTGGTTAGAGATAGAATTAGAGAGAGAGAGAGAGAGAGAGAGAGAGAGAGATCTTCAGGGACTTGCAGGATATTGTCAAACTCACAGAAAAATCATAAAACTTCAAAAGAAAACATCTTTATGATACAGAGAGCCAGGAAGTCTGGAGAAGTGTGAACACTTTAAAAAAGGGGGCATCTTGTTTCCCAGAGAGATTAGCCCAAGACTAAGGACCCATACTTGGGTTTCAGCACATGGGTTTCAGCACTGTAGGCCATTGTTCATTTTAAGGCTATTGAGTCTGGTCTACCTAAGGAGCCTATTCAGTCCATTGTTCATCTTCTCAGCCTATTTCAGACCAGGGTGACAAGAGGTCAAAGTGAGCTATAAAATGGAGGACTTGCAACTAGCTTTTTTCAGACTGATGAAGGTGTTTGGATGAGCAGCGAAACATTTCAATCTCTCAAGAAAAAGAAGTCCAGTTGCCATGACTCAACTTCCAGATAAACTCACTTGGATGACATATAGCTCACTAAGCATACTAGAGGTCTGCAGGGCAGGAAGTAAGATCAAAGGAATTACAAATGAGGGGTATCATCCTGACCTTTTGAAGTTATGTCTCTTCCTTTTACAGACCTTCCCTTTTCGGTGTGTTTGTTTTCGTCCTTCCCAGATAGAATCATAGAGTTGGAAAAGACCTCAAGGGCCATGCAGTCCAACCCCCTATTCCAAAGGTCCTGTGCTTTGGCCTATTCAAAAGGTTAATTGATTACAGTGGTACCTTGTATAAAGGAATTAATTCGTTCCAAATGAAATTCTGTTAAGCAAATTTTCCTTTATACAAATTTCCCATAGGAATGCATTGAAAATGGAGTAATCCCATTTTTATGTTGTGCGGATTTGCCCCATAGGCAATTATGTTAAACAAATTTCCCCTATCTCCGGAATTTTTTATGTTGTACAGATTTTTGTTATACAAGCTGTTTGTTATACAAGGGTCCACTGTACTTGAGATAAAGGACGGTGTTTTGTGAGAAGTGGGAGATTCAAAGGACAATGGTCCTTCCCAGCTGAGAGAATGAGCCTGGCTTAAAGGTGCCCCTAATACACACTTGGTTCAGTGGGAAATTTCTTAGCCAATTTTGTGTGCATGTATGTGACCTGTGACTGGTATTTTTATTAAATCATATTTAGTGTGCCCTGAAGACAGAAGGACCTGGCATGCTCTGGTCCATGGGGCCACAAAGAGTCAGGCAGGATTGAACAACTGATCAGCAACAACAGACCCTTCAATACAAACTTCAATTCAAGTAAACTCGGAATGCTAACAAATGACATAACATTTTTGTTCTTGTTTTAAAGGTACACTAAAAATTAAATAAACGTTTTCTCGAAAATGGTTTCTCTGGAGACAAACTAGGAAAGTTCTAGTTTTGAAACTGCAGTGATGATCAAGTTAGAAATTATATACTGTATTTTAATCACAATCTCCCTGACCTCGGGCGTACGATGCCAGGGGCGAGGTGGTGGCGCGGGAGATTTGGGGAAGTCGCCTCCAAGCTCTGCTCCGGAGGGTCTCGAAAATGTCCGATTCCTGCCCTGTTCTTCCCCCGGAGGGCTCGGCAAAGGCGATGCCACAAAGAGTCGGGTTGGAAAAATAAATAAATAAATAAACACATCAATTTCCCGGATGGACTTCGCCAGCCACCACACGGCGGAGGCGCCCAGAGTTGCAACCCGACCTGGAAAGGCGCTCGGCACCGGAAGGGGCTGGATCAGCTCTCGGTGGGTGTGCAAAGGCCAGCCCGCAGGGCCGAAGGATCTGGAGGAGCGCAGATCCGGAGTGGGGAGGGGAGAAGAAAAGAAAGAACAAAAGGGCCACCAGCGGCACTCCGTTCCCCGAGCTCCTTGCAGACCTTGGTATAGGCGTCGCTTGATTTCCCCCGCCTTTCCTCCACTGGCAAGGAAATCGCGACCTTCTTGCGGTTTCTTCGCCCCTCCGTCCCTCCCTCCCTTACGAGCCGGGCCTGAGCAGCCACGCATGATCTTGGGAAGGAGAGCGAGCCCGACCGAACTGCCGCCGCCCAGCGCTGCGGGAGCCATTTAGCTCCGGGGAAGAGTGTCAAGGTGCGTTGTGCAAGGCGAAAATTCAGAATAAAAGGGCGGCCGTGTTATTGTATCAGGCATGCAAAGGGGAAGGGACGGGAGTGCCTCCCTGGTCACGTAAAACAGGGTTGGGGAACTTTGTAGCTCTCCAAACGTTGGCGGACTACTGCTCCCATCCTTCCCTCCCCCCCCCCATCCTTCGCCTGGATGGCGGGGGCTTACGGGAAGTGGGATCCGTTATGGAGAGCCACAGCAGCCCTGTTGTAAAATATTTGTTCGTAATGTTTTCCATCTAAAATTCTATTAATATTAGCCACTAGGCTGCAGATATGTGCACAGCTATATGGAAATGGGTCCCAGTGAACTCTGTGTATCAAAAAGTAAATGCAGATGTTTCTTGGCTTGAAGAGTCAAGGCCATGAACACAAAGGGAAATTCTAGAACACATTTAATACAGAGTACAGGTTATTTCTTGTACCAGTTTTGCGGGCGGGGGGGGGAGGATTGGTTTGTGCTGCAAGAAAGATTTCTTCTGCATGTTTATTATATCTTCACACCCAGACAGGCTCATAAATGGAGATAATACCGTCATTGCCACAGCTTGGACTCAAGCTGTTTAGAGCTTTAGCAGTTTGAACTATGCCTGGAAATGGATTACCAGCCAGAGGAGGGGGAAGGGGTTGTAGGACTCCTGGGACCTGCCGCAGTTAACAAATTTGGACCCACTTCTGTTTCTGAAAACTTTCTAGAGGCAGACCCAGATCAGCCCTTTACAGGAATGGTCATAGCTGGCACATTAGTTTTGATTGTGCAAATACACCCCTGGCCACCACTGAAACTGGGCAACCCAAGTTCAGCAACAAATCCAGGAGCACATCTTTGTAACTGTCTTACTGATGGACCTGTAGGAAATCATGTGGAGGTATTCCACTTATCTTCTTATTTAGCAATAAATATCTCCAGATTTTTGATGAATGATTGCAAGAGGAGCCAGGAAGATGACTTTTAAACTGCTTAACATTAAACAGTGTTGCACTCCTCTCTAGCTATGGATTATTTATTTATTTATTTATTTATTTATTTATACTGCCCCCTTAGTGCACACTGGTGGTTGCACTACCAGGGGCGGTTGTTAGGTGCTGACTCAGTACTCCATCAGCTTTCTTAAGCACAAAAATGTCTGCAGAGAATTCTAACTCCTCAAGTATAGACCCCAGAATTCCCTAGGATGGAGACAATAAAAATGTTGCTGTTGTTACGTGACATCAAGTCACCTCCGACTTATGGTGACTGCATGGGTGAGCATGATAGGAGTCCAAGCTCATAATGGAGTCCGGCCACCTGATGGCATGGCTCTCAGCCTCACTGACACACTCAAACCCCTGGACCATATTAATGTGTGCCTCCATGAAAGGATCCTTGTGATTCGTTGCATTTCCTTAAATGGCCTGAAAGTAAAATAAACAGCATGTCTTCCTATTTTATCTTCACAGCAATCCCGTGAAGTAGGTTAGACTGACAGACAGAACATGCTCAAGGTTGCCCAGTGAATTCTGTGACACAGTGGATAGAGTGGCCAGATGGGTGGGGTAACAACAACAGCAACAATAATAATAAACTTTCCTACTTTATTGGAGCATTCTGAATTTGAACAGAGGTAGACCAATATCGAATCGATCTACAAAACATTAACAAGTCTAGCTTGAAAGCTACACTCATTAATTTTTTTGTAGATCTTTTCAGTCCGTTGACTGATATCAGGCTACCTCTGTTAAAATGATGATGATGATGATGATGATAATGATACAACTTGGATCTCTCAAGTCCTGATCTTGTACCCTGGGGGAGGAAACGTCCTGCGCAGAGAGGGGGGGGCCAAGGCACACACGTATGCCTTAGAAGAGGGAGCCTTGATTGTGAGCTAACGGATGCATTAAGATTTAACACAGGGACTTCTAGAAAAATTCCCTTTTCTGACGGTAATCCCCAGAATCCTTCATTTCCAGTTATTGCTCATGCTGCCTGGGGCTTGTATTCATGGGTTGCTTGCAACTGAAGAAAGTAGGCAAATCACAGTATGCCAGGGTGATTCCCCCCACCCCCATTACCATAAGTTGCCACTTAAATTTACTTCCAAAGAAGAACTTACCCAGCCTTTGGACAGCATTCACTCAAGTGTCTTGCTGCCTATGTTCTCCTTAATGTGCTTCCTCATTGAACCATCACTGATCATGGTTTGGGTATGGCTGCTGAGCCAGATGTTGGGGGTTTGATTCCCCGCTGTGCGTTCTCAATGATCTATAGGGGGGTCCCTCCAGCTGTACAGTTATAAGGTTAATAACGTATCATTATTCAGTCAAACTGCATAATTTGTGGCAGTAAATTGCTTCTATTTAAAACATTTATTGCATACCAATTGTGTGGCTGGGCATGGGATGAGGAATACAGGCACCAATTTCCCTGCTGTATTTTACACCTGGTGCAATTTGCCTCACACCACCAGATTCTGGCCAGTGACTAACATGGCCAAATGTGGGTTTGAATCCAAATATCCTCAATCATAGTCCAGCACTCTAGAGCAGGGGTCCTCAAACTTTTTAAACAGGGGGCTAGTTCACTGTCCCTCAGACATTGTTGCGGGCCAGACCCTGCAGCTCCCCAGCATGGCTCTGAGGGGGGAAGGAGGAAGGCCCAACCCACTTCACCCCGCCCCCCAGCCCAATGCCTGCTGGCCCACACAGCAACCCCACAGCTCCCACAGCTCCAAAGGGGGGAGGGGAGGCCCATCCTGCTTCCCCGCCCCCAGCCCAGTGCCGCTCTCCTCGCCTGCCGGCCCACACGGCAACCCCGCTTCTCCCACAGCTCCAAGGGGGTTAGGAGGGGGCCCATCCTCCTCACCCCCTCCCCCAAGATGCTATGGGGAACGGCAGATTTTGCCCTTGCTTTGGTGGCTGAGGCGACAGCTGCTGCTGCTGCTGCTACACAACAAGTTTTTGGCTCAAGTGGTGGTGGGGAGTGAAGGGTTGTGCAATGGCCAGCGGCCCGGATTCCGGACCTTGGCAGGCCGCATCCGGTCCATAGGCCGTAGTTAGAAGACCCCTGCTCTAGACACTTCTTCACAGTGGACCAGTGGTTTAACTCAGTATAAGCAGATCTTGGACCTACAACCAAAGTAAATAACATCTCTTAGGTTCTTGAGTACAAGGCAGGTTCCTATCATAGAATCATGAAGTTGGAAGCGGCCTACAAGATCATTAAGTCCAACTCCCTGCTCAAGGCAGGAATGCAAATTATAGAATATCTGCCAGGTGGTTTGTCCAAATTTCTCTTGAACGCCTCCAGCATTGGAGCTAGTCACCACCTCTCGAGGTCATTGGTTCCATTGCCGGTGTTGCAGTGTGTCGTTTGATTTATGTTGCAGTGTGTCTTTGATTTTCAACATTTTTCCATTGCCGATGTCCTGAACTTTTTGATAGAAAGATTGCTTTATTCAAGCAGGTTCGTGATGATGAGGAACGAAGAGACCTTTGTGAAGGTGGAGGTAATCTCCCAGGAGGAAGAGGAGAACCTGATGGCTGAGGAGATACACCAGTATGAAGAGGAGAGCATTCTGGTGAAACAGGAAGAGATCCCCCAATTTAAGGAGGAAGGGTACTTTGTGAAACAGGAAGAGATTCTTCCCGAGGAAGGTTTTGATCAGAATGAAGAAACAGCTTCCTTTCTGGAAGAATATGAAATCAATGTTTTCCAGATTCCCGGAGATGATGATGACGATGAAGCCTGTGACCTTGACCCTGGTCCTGAAAGCCAAGAATATGTCCCCAAAAAGAGACGTTGTAAAGCAGCACCACAGAAGGGAACGGCATCTGAATCCAAGAAAAGCGCTGCCCAGAAACCAGGAAGAATCTATAAGTGCCCCGATTGCGGGAAAATCTTCAAGCGGTGCTCGCCCCTTATCAGGCACCGACGCACCCACACTGGGGAGAAGCCGTATGTTTGCCGGGAATGCTTGAAGCGCTTCAGTGACAGCTCAGCCCTCGTGAAGCACCAGAGGATCCATGCGGGAGAGAAACCTTACACCTGCCCAGAGTGTGGAAAGAGCTTCTCTCAAAGCTCCACCCTTATTGCTCACCAGAGGATCCACACCGGAGAAAAACCGTACAAATGCCCGGATTGTGGGAAGAGCTTCAGCGTGAGCTCCAATCTTGTGGCTCACCAGAGAATCCACACAGGAGAGAAGCCCTTTGGATGCCCTGTCTGTTTGAAAGGCTTTCTGGTCAGCTCCCACCTCATCAGACATTTGAGAATCCACACAGCCGAGAAGCCCTACATCTGCCGGGAATGTGGGGAGTGTTTCACTCAGAGCTCCCACCTGGTTGTACACAAGAGAATTCACACCGGAGAGAAACCTTACCTGTGTTCGGAGTGCGGGAAAAACTACCGCGGGATCTCGGATTTGATCCAGCACCAGAGAATTCATACGGGAGAAAGACCTTACAAGTGCACGGAATGCGGGAAATGCTTCAGCCAGAGTTCGTGTCTGAAAAAGCACCAGCGAATTCACACCGGAGAGAAGCCTTACCAGTGCCTCAGATGCGGGAAGAGGTTTAATCGGAACTCCCACCTGACTCGACATCAAAAAACTCACACAGGGTGATTCCAGAAGGACGGCTCTCCAGAAGTTCATCTCCATAACTGACAGTTGTTGTACAAGAAATAAAGCTGGGTATCTTAAATAATCCCCCCCCCCAATTTTCCGTCATCAACAAAATAAACATCTTGGATAGTTTGCCCATTCGTCTTGACCTTTTCTTCCCAACTGTGGTTAAGGTCTGCTTTCCTGACTTCCTCCTCTCCATCTGTGCTATAAGTAGAACCTAATGTTTCCCACAGACTATTGTACCTTAAAAAAAAGTCTAAGTTTTAAAATAACATCCTGTGGCCTGCCATGTTCAGAGATGAGGACTCCAGAGTTTTCCAGTCAGCTATGGATTTTGAGTCCTGATAACCTTCAAGCAAATCTTCTATTTTCCAGATGGACTCCAAGATTTGTGATGGTGGAGGGGGGAAAATAATGAGTCCTGAACTGAAGAGTGTTTATACCATCCTATGTGGTGATGCGAAAATACACTCATTTCACTACTGTGGCAGTTCCTAAAGTAACACATCATCCAGTAGACCCCTTCTGGCTCCTAATTTTCACTGTACAGTTGAGAATCCCTTTCACTGTGTTCTGCATGTGGTTTGCCAGAGGCCAAACCAAGAAGAAGAAAAAACAACAGCAAGGCAAAGTGTTATGAATGAATGAATGAAATTCTGCTTATCTACCACCCCATAGCACTTCAAGCACTCTCTGGGCAGTACTTAACACTTTCTCTGGGTGGTTTACCACTTAAGCTGGGTACTCGGTTTACCGTCCTTGGAAGGATGAAAGTTGGGAGTCAACCTCGACCCAGCTGTTTGCGTCCAGGAATGAACCCAGGTTGTGAGCAGAGTCTTCACTGCAGGACTGCAGCTCAACCACTGCACCATGAGGCTTTGGAACATTAAGAGAGAATATGTGATGTGTTTCCTTCTCTCAGCCCCTCCCCCCCCCACCGCTTAAGTATTAGGCTTGGGATCGTGAATGGCAAACCTGCATCCCCCTAATCCTTAATGACTTGATTGAGGATGTTCCCAGTGTTGGTGTTGGTGTTGGTGTTTTTTTTTGGGGGGGGGGGAGGGGTGCTTGTCCACAGGCTTGTAGTTGAGCACACCCATCTTGCACGCAGAAGATACCTGGAGCAGACCAGCGTAGAAGGTCTCAGGTGTGGCGAAAGATCTCGGCCTTGAAACACTACTGCCACTCCTCAGAGTACAACACACTGGGCTAAAGAGGCCTGTGATCCTATTCTGCATAAGATATTGTCTCTTTGTGTGCTTGTTCCATGGTATCAGAGTCTGGCCTGACCTAGCACATTCTACCCAAAGAAATGGGGGAGAAAGCCTTTGTTCAGAGGACCTGTCCGGCAGTATGTGAGAACAATCTTGCATGCAGCGCGGGCTCATGCAGCAACATCTGGGCTTTTAAAATATTGAAATACTCGTGTTACTTTTTCCCCCTTTTTTAGTCCCAGTTGTAGTTTATAAACCGTAGAGTCGGGTGATATGTTTTTCGAGTGACATTATGAACTTTGGTTTCAGTCTTCGCTTGGCCAGTGTTTGGGAAGATGACCTTAAGGCCCTTCCGTTTCTCTCCCTTTCTCTCTCTTAAACACCCCTTTAGCTCCCTTCCCGTCTGTCATATGAGGATAATAATACAGGGTAGTGGTGTGCAGAGAGTGGCTTGCTCTTCTTTGTGACATGTGATGAACCTCCGAAAAGTGTTAACCTGAAATCCATCCGGAACTCACTCTGGAGGCAAAAAAGGTTTGAAACGGAAGCTACTGCCCTCCTTTGGGTACATCGGGAGAAGACAGGATTCTCCGGAGAAGACAGTAGTGGGAAAGGAAAAAGGCAGCAGGAAAAGAGGAAAATGGAAGGCCAGATGGACCAACTTCCTAAAAGAAGAGTCTACAAAAGCTGAGCAGGGCAGATGAAGAGAGATCTTTTTTGGAGAGCGCTCATTCACTGGGTCGTCGGCATTTTCAACTTGGGTTTGTGCTAAATTCTAAACCTGGATGTGAGAACGTTCTGTTTTTTGTTTGTTTGTTTGTTTGTTTTGGTACCACTTGCATATTTCTCTGCAAGTACCGTATAACCCTATCTGAAAATTATTACGGCTTTCCCAGTTTAGAATCATGTTTCGGGGGAGGGCAGCAAGTGGGACCATGAGCCTTCCCTTCTCCCTGTGTAGTTTTCATCTATTTTGTTCACAACTTCTTTTCTTCAGTCTGCTCCTCGCCCTGTTAAGGACATATGAGAAATTCACTCTGTTAGTAGTTGTTGTTAACCTCCCTGATCTTCTGCACCTCCTAGATTGTTGCCAGAAATGAGCACAATGTGCAGTTTCACATTCATACACTTCCAGCCTCCTAAGAGAAAAAGTGTTCAGTTGATATTCCGCCCCATAGCACTTCAAGTACTCTCTGGGCAGTTTACAGTTTAATTATGCAGGATACACATTGCCCCTCCCCCCAGCAAGCTGGGTACTCATTGTACCAACCTCAGAAGGATGGAAGGCTGAGTCAACCAAAAGCCAGAGACCTGGGATTGAACCCCAAGTCGTGAGCACAATTTTAGCTGCAGTTCAGCCATTTAACCACTGTGCCAGGAGGCTCCTTACTTAAATAATGCAATTGACAACATGCAGCTGTTTGTAACATGTGCAAAATTCAAACATTTCTGTATGGTATGTGAGCATGCTTCCGTCAGTGGGACATCTAAAGCCAAGTGTGCTGCTTATATATTGTGCCATGGTGCTTAAAGCTCTCTTTGGCCAGATTACAGTGCAGGCTGTCATCACCTCAGAAGGATGGAAGGTTGAGTCAGCCTCAGGGAGGCTACCTAAGCCTGAGATCGAACTCAGGTCATATGCTTGTCTTGAACCACTGCAGCACAAGGCTCCTGTAGTGGCTCTATTTGAAAAGGTAAACAAAAGTGGAAATCCCGTTGCTTAGCATGGTAAATCACAAGGGAGATGGGAATCAGAAATCTGGCTTGAGCAAGCTGGCTGCAGATCTTCAAGAGTTGAGTCTAAAGAGGATAGCTTGGGGAAGAATGGTCTATTCCATGGATTCTTAAGTATAGGGTGCTCCAGGGATTGTCAGTCCCCCTTCCCGCCCAAACATGCTTTTTAACATCTATGTTGAGCGGCTGGGAGAGGTCATTTGGAGATTTGGGGTCTGTCATCCATCAGTATGCTGATTATATTCAACTCTAATCTCCCTTTTTACAACTTCTGTAGTGGATGGTAACCAGATTCTTGAGTGCTGCCTGGATTCTGTTCTGGAATTAACTCAAGCTGACCAGTGATCTCAAAGATTAAAAAAAAACCTAATCTGGACCCAGGGCTGGTGGCTAACTACTGAATAGTAGCAAACCTCCCTTATTTGGGCAAGGTGTTGGGGCGGGTGATGGCTGGGCAACTCCAGGCACTGATAGGTGAAACAAATTTTCTGGATCCATTTCAATCGGGTTTCAGTCCGGGCTTTGGTACGGAGACTGCCTTGGTCGCCCTGTATGATGACCTTTGCTGAGAGAGAGACAGGAGGAGTGCAACCCTGTTGATACTCCTGGACCTCTCAGCGGCTTTCAACACTACCTACCATGGTGTCCTTCTGGATAGGCTGGCCAGGTTGGGAGTTGGAAGCACCTCTTTGTGGTGCTTCCGCTCCTTCCTGGCTGACCATGTCTAGAAGGTGATGCTGGGGACAGTTGCTCTTCCCCATGGTGTTTATGTAATGGAGTTCCACAGGGCTCAATACTGTCCCCCATGCTGTTTAACATCTACATGGAACCGCTAGGAGAGGTCATCAGGAGGTTTAGGCTGAGGAGTCAGCAATATGCTGGCAATACTCAGCTCTACTTCTCCTTTTCCACCAATCCAGGTGAGGCTGTTTTTGTGCTGAAGTTGTGTCTGGGCCAGATAATGGACTGGATGAGGGTTAATAAATTGAAACTCAATCCAGACAAGACGGAAGTGCTGTTAGTGGTTGCTTCCCCAGACAGCTTAGAGGGCCACTTCTCTGTTCTGAACGGGGTTGCACTCCCCCTAAGGGACAGGGTCCGCAGCTTGGGGGTGCTCTTTGACCCCGGTCTAACTCTGGAAACCCGGGTGGACTCGGTGGCCAGGGATACCTTTCTTCAGCTGCGGAAAATATACCAGCTACGCCCCTACCTGGACTAATGGAGCCTCATGACAGTTACGCATGCACTGGTAATATCCTGTATTGATTACTGCAATGTACTTTACATGGGGTGGCCTTTGAAGATGGTCTGGCGATTGCAACTCGTTCAGAATCATGTTTTGCGACTGGTGAGTGGTGGAGCCACCAGGGATCATATCACGCCCATTCTGTATAACCTTCATTGGTTGCCAGTTGCTGCCCAAACCCAATTCAAAGTGCTTGTTTTGACATATAGAGCCGCAAATGGCCTAGGACCTAGATACCTGAAGGACCGCCTCCTTCCATATGAACCTACCCAGCAATTAAGATCTAGCCAGGGAGCCCTCCTGAAACAGAAATCCCTCAAGGAGGTGAAGGGGATGGCTTGTAGGTATAGGGCCTTTTCGGCTGCAGCCCCTGGGCTATGGAACGCCCTCCCAAGTGAGATCCGCCTGGCGCCAACACTGATGACATTTTGGCGCCAGGTAAAAACCTTCATGTTTCAGACGTTTTTTAAACTGACATGATTTAATTATTCACTGATATTTTAATGTTTTAATATTTTTTACTGTTCATTTTAATTGTAAGACACCCAGATATCTTTGGGTAGTGAGCGGCATATAAGTTGTATTAATAAAATAAATAAAGATCAAGTACTGTAATGCTCTCTATGTGGGGCTTCAGGAAGGTTCAGCAGGTACAGAATGCAGCTGCCAGGTTGGTGTCTCATATAAATACATTTTAGCACACCTTTCTAGTCCTGGCTTTCCTGAACTAGCTGTCTGTGCTGTTCCTGGCAAGGTTCAAGGGTTTGGTTCTTATCTACAAAGCCTTCCATGGTTTCGGCCCTCACAGCTTGGGGCACCTTTTCTTAAGATCATTAGCCCGCACTACTTGATCTGCACAGATTATGCTCCTGCAGATTGGCAGTACCAAGAAAGGTCAGAAAGTCATCTATAAAAAAACAGGCCTTTTAGGTTGTGGCACCATCCATATTAATATGATTCTATAATTCTATGATTCAAATGGGCTCCTGGTAAAACTTTACTGAGCCCCTCCCTCCCTGCCTTTAAGAGGATGTTAAAAACTGACCTGTTTCAATAAGCCTTTAGAGGAATACTTGGCTAAATGTGTGGGGTTTTTTTAGATTTTGCCACCATCTTGCTACTGTTTATTTTTATTCAAGTTTCTAGGGGGTTATTGGGTTTTTTTTTTGTTCCAAGTTTTCAATTTCATTTTGCTTTATTTGATGACTGTCTTGTTTTATATATATACAGTGGACCCTTGTTTAACAAACGGTTTGTATAACATAAAATTTGTACAACACAAAAAAATTCCAGACATAGGGGAAATTTGCTTAACAGAATCGCCTATGGGGCGAATCTGTACAACATAAAAATGGGATCACTCTGTTTTCAATGCATTCCTGTGGGAAATTTGTATAAAGGAAAATTTGATTGGTTTTTAATGTAAACTGTTCGGAGTAGTGCTTAGCTCTAATTGTGGCAATATGGCAGTATAAAACTTTTTTAAAAATAAACAAATAACCAGAGTGGACCCATTTGAATCAATGGAATTGCCAAAGGAGTTTGAGTCTCTACTGATTCAGTGGTCCTAGTGTTGTGCGACTTATTGTGCTAAGCAACAGTATTTCAGCCATAACGTCCTGATTGTTTTTCTCCATTTAAAAAGTCTTTATCCATGTGGAATGGACTTGGAAGTGTTAGAGGAAGGGAGCCCTAGAATAAAATCTGATGTAGTAGGGTTCTGCGTTTTTGGAGGGGCTGGTGGGTGAAACCTAATCAATAAGTGATGAGCCACTCCACCCATTACATGTAATCTGCATAGCGTTGGCTGTGAGGGAGGACTTGGAATAGGCCTCAAGCCTGCGAATGAGCTGCAGAAGAAGCCCATTGTGAGAGTCTGGAGATGAAGAAAGATGAACAGAAAACATGGAGATCCTGCCTGAAGACAGAGCCCACTGGAAGGAAGAGCTAAGGAAACCAATTGTTCGGCCCAGGTCTCAGTTTGTAAGGCTGAGAAATGCCCTTGAAAGAAGTCTGTGAAGAATCAGACAAAAGCCTGCTGCCTCCATTTCTGACATCCAATTTTTGGAAATTCCTTTCATCTGCCTCTTTTAAGCCTGTGCTGTTTTCATCATAACGTTTCTAGGTTGCATTTTGATTAAGATGTATTATCCTGCCTGTTGTGTTTTATTTTCTGACGAAGGTATCTGATAGTTTTCCACTTCCAGTATAAGGAAGCGTTGTTATTGTTGTTTATTGTTGTTTTCTTCCTTCGGTTCTGAAAACCAAAAAGATATGTGTGACATGCCTAAAATATGCACAAAATCCTGTGCTTTCGTAGTGTTTGTGCAGAAACAGCACTATCCTGTGTAGGCTTGCTCATAGTAAATCCTACTGTGTTTCAGTGAGACTTATTCTCAAGTAGGTTTGCATAGGGTTGCAGCTGTAGGATGTGATTTCAAATAAAACAAATATATAGAATGCTTTGGGTGGCATAAGAATTATGGATTCTTTCTCCTGGCAAGAGTGTTTGGTACGTCCTAGGTATTTTACACAATATTCCATGGTGTAAGGGACTAAAAACTTTACAGAATGCAGCCAGGGTAAGCAGGGAATCTGACAGAGAAAAGAAGACTGTGCTATAGGTGAAACTCGGAAAATTAGAATATCGTGCAAATGTTCATTTATTTTCAGTAAGTCAACTCAAAAGGTGAAACTAATATATGAGATGGACTCATTACATGAAAAGCGAGATATGTCAAGCCTTACTTTTGTATAATTGTGATGATTCTGGCATACAGCTTATGAAAACCCCAAATTCACAATCTCAACATTAGAATCGTGTGGTTCAATATTAGAATAGAAGGGTTCAATATTCTAGGCTCAAAATGTCCTGCTCTAATTAGCTAATGAATCCATAACACTTCCAAAGGGTTCCTGAGCCTTACATGGTCTCTCAGGCTGGTTCAGTAGAAATCACAATCATCGGAAAGATTGCTGACCTGACAATTGTGCAAAAAAAAAAAAATCATTGACTCCCTCTGTAAGGAGGGAAAGCCCCAAAAGGTACAGATTGCAAAAGAAGTTGGATACAGTGGACCCTTGTATAACAAACAGATTGTATAACATAAAATTTGTACAACATAAAAATTCCGGAGATAGGGGAAATTTGCTTAACATAATTGCCTATGGGGAGAATCCGTACAACATAAAAAGGATCACTCTGTTTTCAATGCATTCCTATGGGAATTTGTACAAAGGAAAATTTGCTTAACATAATTTCATTTGGAACGAATTAATTCCTTTATACAAGGTACCACTGTATTCCCAAAGTGCTGTATCAAAGCACATTGTGACTGGGTTCGGTTTGGATCCCGGGTGACGCCTTTCCCATAGACCCCTCAAGGAGCGGAGACGGTATAAAAATGAAACATCTTTATTAACATCTTCATCCGTAATGTGGATGACTACATTCTCAGGCACAAACTTCACACTAGGGTTCCCAACATAATCAGGGGATGCTCAAGCGTCCCAACTGCAGAGTCAATAGTTCTGGGGACTGGGGAACCTCTCGAACTTCTCTGCGTCACTTGGCCTCCTCAGGTGCGGACCCTGTCCAGTGCACAGTGTTCCACAGCAGGGATGGTGAGTCCAGTCGGCTGCCAGTTCCTTCTATCTGGCCTGGCCATGGCCCTCTTCCAGGGACCCACCACCTCCTGGAAAATGAATACACTCCACTCCTCCACCTCTGTCGCTTTCTTCCATCCTCCCTCCTTTTCTCCTTGTCCGTTCTGTCCCCACTCCATGCCTTTTTCCTCTTTTACACTTCCCGCCTTCTCTACCCCTCCTACTCCTGTGGTCTCCTCCCCTTCTTTCTCCAGGAACCCCTCGATGGTGGTCTCTCCTTCTACCACCCAACAACAGATCACAGGGTCCTTAGAAGGAAGTACGGTGCATGGTAGGGGGTTGGACTAGATGGCCCTTGAGGTCTCTTCCAACTCTATGATTCTATGATTGATTCTATGATTCTATGAACCCTTGTATAACAAACGGTTTGCATAACATAAAAACTGTACTACATAAAAAAATTCCAGAGATAGGGGAAATTTGCTTAACAGAATCACCTATGGATGAATCCGTACAACAAAAACGGTCATGATTGGGGATTACTCCATTTTCAATGCATTCCTATGGGAAATTTATATAAAGGAAAATTTGCTTAACAGAATTTTATTTGGAATGAATTAATTCCTTTATACAAGGTACCACTATAATGACAAAGGCATACAATTTTGATTGCGTAATTTTCTACTGGTACTTGGCCAGCCTTAGAATTCAAAGGTTAAGAGGAACATTTTTGTAATGTTAAAAGGAAGGTTTACCATGCAACCACTGTAGAAACAAATCTTTTCTTTATTGGAAATAACTTGTATTAAAAAAGTGTCTGAAAGCTTTTACTTCAGGTTTGGAGCTGTCACCCCTTCTTTGGAAATAGGTGGGCCAATTTAAGAAAGCGTTGAACTAGCAATACAGAACTAGATGCTGAACGAACATGGCAAAATTCCTTATGATACCTCAGGTGCCCTCGTTGTGCTTTACATACTCAAGGCAGATATATTTTATATTTTACATGGGTGGTTGTTTTGAAACATGCAACGACAAGGTGATCAGCTACCAGCATAGCAAAACAACTTGAAATAATTACGAACTAATGTCCTCAAAATGTGTTCCAAATTCTGTTCTGATTTCAATTATCAAGGAAGAAAATATACCCCTTAACTCTTACATCTTACATTAAAGAGAATATTAAATATATTTTCACTAAATAAAAAACTAATACATAAAAGTAGAATTACAAATATTTCAAAGTCTCAGCCCATTCCAGTTGGCTTAAGGTAACATTTGCTGCCAGTGAGTTAAATTAGATTGAAAAACAGTAATCTGCCCTGACTCGTATGGTATATTTTGCAGCTGAGACTTTTATTTATAGTACAGGCAGTTTCAATGATGGGCTGAATCCAATACCAAGCCAAAGGAGATACATGCTGGAATTTGGTTGGCGTAGATTGAATCCTAGCACTAGAAACTTATGACCTGACCACAAAATAAAAGCATACTATCTCCCCAACCACATTCAGGAGTTCAACCCTCAGTTGACTGATGCTGTAATTAGACACCCAGTTGTACAATTTCATGGTGTGAACCAAAAAGGGTTGCTGTCTATACACTTCTGTACACTTGAGCTTCAAACATACTGACTCCCTGGGAAGGATTTAGGATGAAACTAAGCTAGTGGCCGATGTGAAATCTTTTATCCTTCAAGTGGAAGGAACTTTAGCTTCCAAAACACCTGAGCATGGGCCCTGTTGACAGATTTCTGGGACCTGAAGTTCAAATCATGGAGGGCCAGAAGTTGGAAACCAAGTGGCTTAGTGGACCCAGGCCATTCATGGACAGAAGAAAAGGGAAGTGATCTGTAGCTACAATATAATTTTATTGCTTAAGTCACTAAAATAGTGGACTGTTGGGAAGTGTGACTTGCAAAGAATATTGTTGCCTGAGTTAGAGCAAAAATCTCCACCATCAGCCTCCTGGTGCAACATTCTCAAGGCTGATCAAATTGTTTATCCATTTGAAGTAGAAAAATTCCACGAACATGTTCCTTCATGGAAATATTTGTACACCCATTTATATAGAATGCATTAGATACTTTCTGACATTACAGTATTATTAATCTTTTGTACTGAGGAAAGCATATGCAGCAACTTCCAAGATTCCTAGAAGTGTACAGACAGTTGATGAAGGAATGCCACCCACAGGCAAAACATTATTGACATTTTGTATAAGAAGAATCCACTGCCTTCTCATGGAGTCTAATCCTCCAAACAGCTCCTATCATGTTCTTAATGTTTAGCCAAAATCCCCTTTCTTACCCTTTGAATTGATGGGTCCAGATCCTACCCTCTACTGCTGAAGCTTGATCCTTTCCCCATGTAACATTCTTTGAAACATCTACATGTGGCTACCATATCATTTCTCAATTTTGTCCAGGTTGGGCCTGTCCCCTCCTTCAAGTACACTTCATAGGATTTGGTTGTATGACCTTTTACCATTTTGGATATCCTCCTCTGGACATATTCCAACTTTTTGATACCCTTCTTAGCCTGGGGTGCCAAGAACTGCACCTGGTATGATGATGAGGAATAATTGGTGCATTACCCTTTCTGTATGGCAGGTTAGCTAGCTGCAGCTTCACTTAACAGTGGCATTGTCTAGCTAGCCCACATTTTGCCAGCTTGTCCATAGGGAAACCTTGGCAAAAATCTTGCTGAAATCTAGAAAAGAAGATTTTTATGACTTATTTTTGAAATCCAAATGTGCAGGTCAGTAATTGTTCAGATTCTTTCTTTCCCCCATTTTGAAGGCAGAAACATTTGTTTGTCTTGGGTCTTCAGTGATTACACCCAGTCTCCAAGAATTCACAGGTTCTGAGATTGCATTACCTCCTCTAACCCTGGGCAAAATATTTACTGAGACACATAAAGATTCAGCACAACCCATGGTCTGAAAGCACATGAAGTGACTAATCAATATGTTGTGGCACTCAAAGGAAACCCCAATTTTAAATCTACTGGATGGAAAACAAAGCAAAAACAAAAATTCAACTGCCCACACCCTGTTTCCCAACTGCTGGCAGTCTGAAGTGCAAGTGCAGAATTAATTTTCAAATCTGAGTTCTTCAGTGAGTTATGTCTTCCCATCGTCATCAACCAGGTAGCTGAGGATGATGAAGACTATATAGTTCCCAGTAGGTAACCTGAACAAGAAGCCTGTCGATGCAGGAAAATGAAATCACAACATCCAAGGGGCAACAGAGGATTGCTTCAGATTGCATAGGCATCCTGTTCCAGTCCCTACATCTAGGCTGGTTTCCTTACATCTAGGTTGGTTTCCTCCCTATGCTTCTAAAGGGTCCAAAGGTTGCCTCTTCACACTGGAATGCAACCCACCCGCCCATCTTTTCCCCATTGCTATGACAACCAGCCAGTTAAGGACCAGGGATTGCGCATGCATGTGAACCCTCACCCTTCCGTGAGAAGTAAAGCTAACCCCAGACACTGGTGTCGCCTTGAAATGTCATCATTTACGGCCGGAAGGTTCGTTGCCCTCCAGCTTGTCAATCAAGACCTTCACTCAGGAGGAAGGCTTGCTTCTGTCTTACACCTTTTACAGCTTCATAGTGATAAAAGGGGTGTCACATCAATTCCTATTTGATGCAGGCATTCCAGATCTGAAGTTCAGCCGATTTTCCACTGAATTGGCAAATGTAAATCAAATATGCCTCTGCACCCCTAAAAAATGAATGAGGGTTTCCTCCTTTCTCTCCCAGATATTTAATCTGTGGTTCTTGATTTAATATTAAAATTTGGCTTTTTTGGATATTGTGTGCACTTGTGCACCTGTTCCGTGGTTTTTAATTATTCTCCATCACTAAGAACTAGTGCTTGAAAGCAGCTGGCATTTAAATTTGTGAGAAACTGGAATTACACAATAAAAATTAAAAAACAAAACTTTGTGCAGAGATCATAGATATATTTGAATCTTCTTCTTCTTCTTCTTCTTCTTCTTCTTCTTCTTCTTCTTCTTC
>JAHTLZ010000015.1:819420-883266 GCA_023846285.1 Phrynocephalus versicolor
GAGAGCAGAAAACGAAATTCAAAACAGGGCGTTAGGGGCCTGTTTTTCGTATTGGTCAGACACAGGTTACAATTGATTAAATGCATATGTTTGAAATAGGAATTGTAGGTCATACTGTACTCCAGAGGAGAAACAGGTGTCTGCCTTGGTGGTGGTGAAGTCTAATTGTTTGTAGGAATTACAGGTGCATCATTTAATGCCAGCACTATTGTATATATATTTTTGTGCAGAAAACATTTAAGGGCTGTACAAAATCTCATAATGGCATGCTATGTCTATTTGATGACTATATTAATGTCTCTTGTTATGTGTATATTAATTTTAGAGTATATGCTGTGTGTTATGTACATGCTGAAATGCTGCAATCAAAATACTTCCCTCTGAAACAAGTGTGTGATCTTTCTTGTGACCACATGCTTTCCTTTAAAGAGCTACATGACATTCAAATTGCCACATAGGGGTTTCTTTACTTTAAGTGGCTTTTCACATTGGTCAAAGTCTGTGCAAGTTGAAAACAGATTTGGAAAGCACATGTTTATTGGTAATCTTACTGGCTTATTGGTGTTCTGTGGAGAATTCTGATAACAAAATATTGCTGAAGACTTCACAGTGGAAAGTGAGATGAAGTCTATTATTTAGTATTTAGACTGACGAAGCTGCTTGGATGAGCAGCGAAATGTTTCAGTCTCTCAAGAAAAGAAGTCCAGTTGCTATGACTCAATTTCCAGAAAAACCCACCTGGATGCCTGAGAATCTTCACAGACATTATTTAGTGGAACATTTACCATGTTAATGTATGTAGTAGTATCATAGCATTTTTTTAAAACGTGGGCATTTTTGCATTCATACAGTCTTCATACACTCTTGGTGGTAAGCCCACTGATTTTAAATACTTATTACAAGCAAGAAACAACCCTGCAGCACCCTTTTTGAGTGTGGCATAATGAGTAAAGTATACAGAACATTTTATTTTAGAGTAGTTCTAACTGGTTTAATAATAAGTGTCCGTGTACTATGGACAGCTTTGCCAACTACCTGTATATGTGGCATGTGTTCCTTGCCCTTTGGTCTGGAAGGACAACATCTATAGAACTTTGGAATATAAACTGAACAGGTATCTTAATTTATTTTAAACAGTTTGCCTCTGAAAAATTTCAAGTATAACAAACGCCTTATAGGAATCTATTGTAGACTAAGGAACAGCAACAATCTGACACAGTATTTAATCAGGAGGACAAGAACACAGAATTGACTGTGATTTACAATAGAAGATCTCTTTGACATTTTTTCTGTGAACACAACACTTTGGCCATTTCAGGTGATCAAATGCAAATGTATGTCTAGCTAAAGCAATACAGTCTTATATATGTTCAACAGAGTTCTGTGGGTATTAATTCTGAGAATGTGTGTTTAGGATTGCAACTTAAGTTGCTTAATATGGAGTGTCTTTCTTTGCTACGTAGAAAATGTCACAATCAGGTTCTCATTCATAACATACAGTACATATATAGAGCATCTTGTCATGAAAATTTCCCACAGCTTAGCATTTAGGGCTCAAGTGCCGGTGGCACTAGTATATGCTGATTTGAGAAGTTATTCCTTGGGTCTGATTAAGAATGGCTGGCTTTGGAGCCAGCAAGTGGGAGATGGATTTGCCACTGTGCATCTCAGGAAAATGCCAACCTGTGCAGCCTTTGGGAAATCTGCACAGCCCCAGAACATTCCCAAAAGAAGGGAATGCTAAATCATGTCTGAGTACTGTACTCCCTACCTAGGAGCCTTGAAAAGAATCCCAATAAGTCTGAATTGACTTGATGGCACATAATTAAAGTTGTGTTTAACAATTGGAATTAACTATTTACCTTTCAGCTGTCATACTTGTTACCTACCTGCACATAAGAACTAATGCATGTAGAATTCCCCAAAGTTATTGGCAACGGACAGATTCTTGTGGACATGGGCCAAAATTTTATTGCTTATATATGCTCATGCATGCAAATTTTAGCAGTGCATTGTTGTTAGGTAAAAGGTCAAGACTTGTATTACAGTACTTTTAATGAACCAGGTCACACTACTGGTGAAGGATGAGCAATATAAGCTTCACTTCTTAACTTGTGATAATTTGCCACTGCAATTTATGTTGTTCAACGTATGCTGGCATACTTAGGTAATAAGATTCTGGACAAAATTCTATGAAAGAAGTAACTGTACATCCAAATGCCACTTTCCCGTCGTTGAAAAACATTGCTGATCCACTTCCATAGCAACCACTTAACATAGTGCCCCAAATCCTCTTGCTTAGTGTAGTAAATTACACTAGAATTGAATCATGAGGGTTTTACTTAGTTCCTTTCTGAGTTCAGTTGATTCAAATGGAATGACTAGAGTAGGCCCACGTGAAACAATACTTACAGAGGAGCTATCTCATAAATCCCCATTGATTCAATGGGCGTATTCTACTTTATTTTGCAAAGGAACAGGTTTTTGGCCATTATGTATAAGCAGTTGTTATGCAAGGACCTAGAAAACCATTTAACAATAACTAGAAGCCAGCATTATTTTGTCAAAAATAAATCTTGCCAGACTAACCTAATCTCATGTTTTGGTAACCTCCCTGGTAGACAAAGGGAATGCTGCAGACATAATATATCTTAACTTCAGCAAAGTTTTTGATAAAGTTCCCCATGATATCCTGATTAGCAAGCTAACTAGGGGTGAGATAGATAAATCAAGTGTAAAGTGGATACACAATTGACTACAGAACCATATCCAGAGGTTTATTATTAATGGCTCTTTCTCTGAATGAGAGGAAGTAACAAATGCCTCTCAGATTCACGAGTGACGCAAAATTGGGTGGAATAGCTAATACCCTGGAAGACAGAAACAAACTTCAAAATGATGTTTGTAAGCTGGCGCAGTGGGTTGAAACCAACAGAATGAGATTTAAAAGGGGAAAGTGCAAAGTACTGCACCTAAGGGAAAAAACCATATGCACAGTTACAAAATGTAGGATACCTTGCTTAACAATACTACAAGTGAGAAGGATTTTGGAATTCTCATAAGCTGAATATGACCCAGTAATGTGATGTGGCCATAAAAAAGGCAAATGCAGTTGTCAGCTACATTAACTGAAGTATAATTTCCAAATATCCATGAAGTGCTCATCCCCCTCTATTCAGCACTTGGCTAGGCCTTACACTGTGCCCAGTTTTGGACACCACACATCAAGAAAGTTGCTGACAAATTGGAACAACTTCAGAGGAGGGTGACATGGGTGAGGAAGAGGCTGGAGACCAAGCCCTGCGGGGAGTAAGAACTGGCCGTGTTTAGCCTGGAGAAGAGAAGATTGAGGGGCGATAGGATACCATCTGTTCTCGATCATCCTAGAGTGTAGGACACTGAACAATGGGTTCAAGTTACAAGAACTTTTGGCTGAAGATCAGGAAAAATCTCAGTTAACTGTTAGAGCAGTATGACAGTGCAATCAATTACTTCAAGAGGTGTGGAGTGCTCCAGTGCTGGGAAGTTTAGACACACACACACACATACACCGCAGATCTCCTCTGATTTGTATTCCTGCATGGAACAGGGGGTTGGACTTGATGGCTTCGTAGGCCCCTTCCAGTGTCATAGTTCTATGAAAAGACTGTGCTCTGGTGAGCTGCATGTTGGCTGAGTCTGGTGTCCAGTTGGTGCTGCCTGTTGACAGCACCTCTTTTCTTACTTCTTCATTTACCATTAAACTGGATGTGACCAGCTCTCAGAAAGAAGCCATTTGGACACAAACCGTTTTCATCAAAATTGTGTTTTCGTGGCTAGTTCATTAATGCTTGTGGAAGGGTGATGATATCAGGAGGAGGCAATTTTCAATTACGAAATATTTCCTATTGGTATTCCATAGTTTTTTGGACTCCTGCTTTATTAATAACCTCAGAGCAGCAGGTCAGGAGGAGGAAGTCTTTACTGAAAATCATTGGTTCCAGATGATGTGAGGATAAGAATTTTCATAATTAAAGACTTCTTTAATTGAAGACTTCCCACTGCTTACATAGAAGAAAGGAACTACTTGGGCTTTTTAAAAAGCCCTACTTGTGTGGGACATAAGTAGGAAGAGTTGAATTGATGAAAGTCACAAGTTCCTTCTTTGTTGTTGTGTTGTACAGTCGTGACTGACTATTTGTGACCCCACGTCCATGAGGTTTTCTTGGCAGATATACTGGAGTGGCTTTCCAGTTCCTCCTCCAGGCGCCTACAGCACCTGGTATTCCCTGGTGTTTTCCCATCCAAGTACTAGCCAGGGCCAACCCTGCTTAGCTTCCAAGATCAGGCGAGATCGGATTTGCTCAAGGCATCTAGGCAGCTCTTAGGCCAACAGAAATTCAGCCAAAAGTAGCAAAAAGCCCGTGAATTTTGACATGTTTAATGAGAAACTACCTGCTTCCAAATGAACTGCTTTCTGACGAGGAAATGTTAAGCACATTCTTCTAATGTTTATCTCAATCCCTCCACGTGAACTTTGTGCAGAATTATTTCCTTATTTGAAGTACATGTGAGCTTTTTGTCTTGAAGGTAGAAAACTGTTGTTATCCTCTTGGCAGAAACCAATGAGGTTCAAAGTTTGTTGCTTGGTTATGAAGAAATATTAACAAGAGGCATATGTTCAAGTCCTTGGTTGAGAGTAGGGATTGCAAAATTGTATAGTTCCAGGACACGAACTTGTGTAAATTGACATAGAAAAAAAAACAGTTGTTGACACCAGGGACTAGGTTTTTTGTGGAAAAGGTGCAGAAGAGAGCAACTAAAATGATTACTGGGCTGGGGCACCTCCCTTATGAAGAAAGGCTAAAACATTTGGGCCTATTAAGTCTGGAAAAAAGGCGCTTGAGGGGGGATATGATTGAGACGTACAAAATAATGCAGGGTATGAGTAAAGTGGATAGAGGGAAGCTCTTCTCTCTCTCCCCAAATACCAGAACTAGGGGACATCCACTCAAATTGAGGGCTGGGAGAGTAAGAACCGACAAAAGAAAATATTTTTTCACCCAGCGCGTTGTAAGTCTATGGAACTCCCTGCCACAGGATGTGGTGATGGCATCTGGCCTGGATGCCTTCAAAAGGGGATTGGACAGATTCCTGGAGGAAAAGTCCATCACAGGTTACAAACCATGATGGAGAAACCAGGGTACTTCAAGGGCCAGATGCAGGGGAGTGGTATCAGGAGACAGATATCTGGTCTCATGCGCTCCCAAACGCATCTGGTGGGGCCGCTGTGAGATACAGGAAACTGGACTAGATGGGCCTTTGGCCTGATCCAGCATGGCTCTTCTTATGTTCTTATGACCCAAAAGTTGTAACATGATGCTGTGCTTCAGATCCCGTCATCTCTTCCCCCCATTAGATATGTTGGAATTATAATGTGTCCTTTATCAGCAAGTGTACAAATTCTTCACCATCAGATTGTGAACTGTGTTGAACTACTGTCATCTATTTCCACCATAATTAATAAAATATTAAGAAATGAAGTATTTTTAAAAGTCCACTTATTTTTATCTTAACCTGACCTTATTACTGTACAATTTTGTAGCATTGAACCGTAGGCACACATTTCTAAATCCAAAAAGTCATACAGTAACGCAAAAGCTGTTGGCTTAAAATATTGTGGGCTTTCTTAAAGTACGTCCCTGTAGCGTGTAAAAATAAATATGCAAGTGTAGGCAAAATTTAAGCCATGTTTGAATCAAAGCTTTAAAAGACAGGAGATCATAGTCTACAAAGGTAGAGAATAAACCTCTTGAACTCTTGGAGGTTCTTAAGAATAAAATCATAAAAGACAAATCCTTATAACTTTCAGTGAAAGGAATGAGAAAGTATTTAAACTCTAGAAGTAAAAATATGCAAAATAAAAGCATTATGTAGTTCTGTTAAATTCCTTAACAGTTATGTGTAAAGCAGAAGTTGATAAGTCTTTCAGTGTGTGTAAAGCTGGAGCCCTATGAAAACATTCAGATATTTCCCTGTCTGTCTATATTATATTACAGTATTTTATTTTATATAGCTCAGGATGGTTAACAATCAGCCAAATCTGTACAAGTAATGTAATACAGTGGTACCTTGACTTACGAAATTAATCTGTTCTGAAAGTACATTTGTAAGTTGAATTATTTGTAAGTCAAAAAGTGGTTTCCCATAGAATTGCATTGGGAACGGATTAATTCATTCCGGAGGCTAGGAAGAAGACACAGACACTAGGTTTTTTGTGCAAAACTCTTTATAATGTGCACTTTAAAGACATGCACACTGCACAGCAACATTAGTTTCCCAGAATAAAAATTTCCAACAGCACATATCATTTTTTGGAACATGATTTGGAAGAGTTCAGTGCACTTTAAAGGCAGGCAGGCACACTGAACATGGCTCACTCTCAGCCAACATTTTTAAACCTCACACATCACAGTTTTGAACATGACACCACAATCACAGGGAAGAAAAAAACAATACCATGAGATTCCTTAAATCCAAAGAGCAGAAATTAAAAACAGAAATTTAAACCTGCTCAGGAACCCCAAACCCAAAACATAGCCACCCTGCAATCCAAAGAGCAGGAAATGGAAAAGAAATTTAAAAAGCATGCACCACCAAAATCAAAACCTCGTGGCCACCTTGCAATCCAAAGAGCAGCAATTGGAAAAAGAAACTTAAAACATGCTCAGAAACCCTAAACACAACCTCATGGCCACCCTGCAATCGAAAGAGGAGAATTTTTTTTTTTAAAAAAATTAAACAGGCATGCAACCTGAATTACAAAATGAATACAATTTATAAAGACATTTAAACTGCATGCCCCCATGCATGCAAAGAGAGAGAGAGAGAGAGAGAGAAGAAAAATACAGTAATCAACCTACCTTTCCAGCAGTAGAGAATTGCAGGAAAAAAACTCTCCAGAACAACTCCAACTCTCTTTCTCTTTCTCTCTTTCTCTCTCTCTCCCTCTCTCCCCCTCACACACACACACACACACACACACACAACTCCACACCTCATCACCTCCACGCCTCATGTAACCCACAGAGGTCTGGAAGCATGGCACTGGTGGTATAAAAACTCCCAGAGGCAATGCGCCCTGGGAGAAGCATTTTTCAAAAAAAAAAAAACCCAAAAAGCAACTTGAGCAAAACGCACCTATTTTTTGTAACTCGATTTTTCCCAATAGCAATGGATTTCCATTCCTAAGTTGAATTATTTGCTTGTCGAAGCAATCTTAAGTCGAGGTACCACTGTACAACAAAATCAACATCAAAAGCAGAAAAACTAGCAGCCATTCAAGACATGATACCTTGAAAAGGAGGGGCCAAATGCAGCTCAGCTGTCAGTCCATTCCAAAAGGCTGGTGCCATAACCGAGAAGGCCTGATTTCCTGATGGAAATCTTTCTGTCCTCCCTCAGTGTGGCAATCCATAGGAGCATGGGCCTTCCAGATTCTGGTGACATGCAGGGTTGTTCTCAGGAAAAAGGCACCCCCGATAGGTAATGTGAGCAGAGGGCTCATGGAGTGTGCCGATGGAAATAATGGAACTGTGAGCTACTCCATAAATCTTAAGAAATTCACCAGTAGCCTAGAGAGAAAAAGGAGACTGAAGGGAGATACAACATTTTTCAAATACATGAAAGGCTGCCATATGGAGGAGGAGGCTAAAACATTTGGGCCTCTTTAGTCTGGAAAAAAGGCGCTTGAGGGGGGATATGATTGAGACATACAAAATAATGCAGGGTATGAGTAAAGTGGATAGAGGGAAGCTCTTCTCCCTCTCCCAAAATACCAGAACTAGGGGACATACACTCAAATTGAGGGCTGGGAGAGTAAAAACTGACAAAAGAAAATATTTTTTTCACCCAGCGCGTTGTAAGTCTATGGAATTCCCTGCCACAGGATGTGGTGATGGCATCTGACCTGGATGCCTTCAAAAGGGGATTGGACAGATTCCTGGAGGAAAAGTCCATCACAGGTTACAAACCATGATGGAGATGTGTAATCTCCAGGCTTAAAACCAGGGTACTTCAAGGCCCAGATGCAGGGGAGTGGTATCAGGAGACATATATCTAGTCTCATGCGCTCCCAGACGCATTTGATGGGGCCACTGTGAGATACAGGAAGCTGGACTAGATGGGCCTTTGGCCTGATCCAGCATGGCTCTTCTTATGTTCTTATGTTATCAGTCGATCCAGAGTGCAGGACATGAAACAATAGGTGCTTTACAAGAAGCCAGATTTTGGCTGAATAACTCTTAGAGCAGTACAGCATAGGAAGAGAGACACTAGAGGCATTCAAGAGACATTCAGACAACCACCTGGCAGATATCCTGTGATTGGTATTCCTGCCTTGAGCGAGGGGTTTGGGCTTGGAGGCCCTTTCCAACTTCAGGATTCTATGACTCTCATATTGTTGAACCTTTTTCTTTTATCATTTTAGTGGCGGTTTAAGAGAATGCTAACGTGCCGGCAAACGTTAACCTGTAATTCTTGTACTGTACATAGATGATATTTCAATATTAATACATGTATATATATATTTCTGCAGCTTTTCCCTGGTTTGGAATGGACATTGGGGGAACCCTCGTGAAACTTGCCTATTTTGAGCCAATCGATATAACAGCAGAAGAGGAACAGGAAGAGGTCGAAAGCTTGAAGAGTATTCGCAAATATCTGACATCGAATGTAGCCTATGGGTCCACCGGTATTCGTGATGTCCACCTGGAACTCAAGGACTTGATATTGTTTGGGAGAAAAGGAAATTTGCACTTTATCCGATTCCCAACCCATGATTTGCCTACTTTTATTCAAATGGGAAGAAATAAAAACTTCTCAACCTTGCATACGGTGCTCTGTGCCACTGGCGGTGGTGCCTATAAGTTCGAAGAAGACTTTCGCACAGTAGGTAGTTCAGTTGCATCTTCCATTATAGAATAGTCTGTTAAAATGACATCATTGTTAGTGAAGAAAGAATAATAGCTGTTGTTAAAATACCCAAACCACCTATATGTTGTTATCCTGCTGCTTTACAAACTTGAGTTTCTTAAATTTGCACATAAAGTGATTTAGAGTTCCACTTGGTTACTGGTGTTTTGTGTTGAGAAGCCATATAGAGTGGTGCCTCGAGATACGGTTGCCCCGAGTCACGAAAATGTCAAATTAATGAAGGAAGTACATCTGAAAAAAAGACCCTGCAAAAACTCAAGCTATGAAAATTCTCTATGGAAAAACTTGAGATACGAAAATTTTGCAGAACACATCAACTCTCGGGGTGCATGGTGCCCCATTCGGATCAGGGTTACGAAACGTTTCACGATACAGAGCGTCCTGAGGAACGAATTCATTTCGTAACTCGAGGTACCACTGTATTTTCAAATTCAGATGAGAGATTTGCATTATATTATCTCAATATCTGGGCCAGGTTTCTTGGGCATTTGCCAAGGTTTGTTTGTGGAAGTTAACAATGCTATCTTATTCTCCCCCCTGCCCCTTTCCTCACAGATTGGAGACCTTCAGCTGCACAAACTGGATGAACTTGATTGCCTTGTGAAAGGCTTGTTGTATATAGATTCCGTCAGTTTTAATGGCCAGGCAGAATGCTACTATTTTGAAAATGCATCGGAACCTGAAAGATGCCAGAAGATGCCTTTTAACCTGGATGATCCCTATCCTTTGCTGGTTGTCAACATTGGTTCGGGAGTCAGTATTTTAGCTGTGCATTCCAAAGACAACTATAAAAGAGTAACTGGAACAAGGTAAGTAAAGCAAGCCGGATTAAGATAGCAATCTAAATGATGGGTTCTTATGGATTTCTTCCAGATGCCTCCATCTGGTGCAGAAATAGTCAGTACCCGTTTTTAAAAGAAATGTGACTATGAATTTATTTTAGGGTTTTTTTTCCCTTGCCAGTTATTGCATAAACATTGACATGTTTTGAAAACTTAACAAAGAAAAGTCTTTTTTAATAAGGATACCAGGTTAATTATAAGAAGAAACAAAAGGAAGAAGGAGAAACTAATAGAATTGGGAAGCCCACTTGTGTGGTATTTGCACTGCCCCAGAGCCAGTAGCTGCTGCCTTAGTCACACCTGCAATGGTACGGTTATTGTTTTAAGTAAATAAAGTTGCCAGGGTCCTTGTGTTTGCCCTTAAAATGCCATTTCAGCAACCTAAGCTGGGAGAAACACCCTCTAAAGGAGAAAACATTGGTTCTATATAGGGTTGAAATGGGTTTGAAAGGCTTGGAGCTGACATTTAGAATCCAAGTTAGCTGCATTAGGTTGCTGTACCTGTTTAGTGGGAGTCCTTTTTTTCTGTTGAAATAATGTCGCCCATCGAGAGGCTACGCAATACAGTACCTGCGATTGGACATAAAACAGTTCCTTATCTTTGGGCTCACAAGAAACAATATCAACAGCAATATGTGCTTAAGATGCATCCAGAGAGCCAGTGTAGTAGAGTGAATAGAGTAGAGTTGGGCACGAACCAGAAAAGCGGAGGTTTTATTTTGGTTTGTGGCTTGTCAAAAGTCCATGAAACACAAATTTCTGAAAATTTCTCAAACGAACCGCAAATTGTTTTTTCAGCCCTAGAAAATGGGACCCTAGGCACCGAGAGAGCCAAATTGCCTACCCTCTTTCCACTGTCCCTGTTGCCTTCCTCCCTTTTGCTGCCACTGCCTCCACCGCTGCCATCTTGAGAGGCAGCCCAGCTGGCTCCTGCAAGCTGGCTACATCTGGGCATGAAGGCATCTCTTAGCTGATGGCAGCAGCAGAGGCAGGGGCCACGAAAGGTGGAGAGCTAATGGAGGCAGCGGGAGGGAGGCAACGGGCAAGGGAAACAAGCCAGGATGTTTGGGAAATTGCTTGAAAAGTTCATGGTTCGGGATAGTTTGTGCTCTCCAGTTTGGGCAAACCCGAACTGTCCTAAAGCAGCAATTTCCCACAAACCTCCTGGTTCATGTTTTGGTTTGTGCGCATCTCAAGGACAGAGTGATAAATTAGGATTCAGGAGACATGGTTTTATATCTTCACATAGTAGTAGAAATCACTGGGCAGAGGCTCTGGTAAAACCCCTGGTTAAATACCGTTTGTAAAAGCAAAAGTGTTGTACTTATATACTGCCCCCATACCACTTCAAGTAGTCTCTGGGCAGTTTACAGTTTAATTATGCAGGCTACACATTGTGTCCCCCCCCCCAGCAAGCTGGGTACTCATTTTACTGACCTCGGAAGGAAGGATGGAAGGCTGAGTCAACCATGAGCCTGCTACCTGGGATGGAACCCCAGGTCGTGAGCACAGTTTTTCCTGCAATACAGGCATTTAACCACTGTGCCACGGGGCTCCTTGAAAAGTTTTTTTTTTTAAGTCAGTTGCAACTCAGTTGCATTTAACAACAAATTTTACAGGCTTTGAGAAAATAATTGCCTTTCATTTGCAAGCCGTCTGCATTTTCCCTCCACTATGTCCAATCTCTTTTATTCCACTAAAACCTGTTGAGAAAAAAAAATTGGCTGCTTTTAAAACAAACTAGTGAACTGAAGAGAGAGAAATGTTGTGGCACCTTCCTGTCTGTGGAGGTGGACTTAATAATCTACTGCAGAGCTAGAAGTAAGCCTAAGGATTATCAGGTCTACCCCTTGTCAAGGAGGCACAGTGGGGAGTGATCCATGAAACATTATAATATAGCCGTTCAGACTTCAAGGTGTCACAACTTTTCCCTCTCTTGTAGCTTTCTTTTGTGTTTCTCTCAGATATGCTTGCACGGACATGGCTGCTGCTTCAAAAGAACTAAGTGTACCTCTAGAACAGGTTGGGCAGCCTTTGGCCCTCTATATAGTGTTGAGCAGCAGTTTCCACCGGTCCTGATTAGTCTAATCATTGATGAAAGATGGGGAGAACTGCAACCCAGCAGCACCTGGAAGGCCAGATGTTGTCTACCCCTAATTTAGAAGCACCTTTATTTTTTAAAAAAAATTTAAATTTATTATTTTAAAACATATACAAATTACATTTAAAAAAACAAACATCAACAACAGTGCACCCCTACACCAACAGGATCACTCTTCATCTTTACATTCATTATCCTCCCCTCCAGAACAAAATCGATTGTTGCGCGGAAACCTTACCCTTATCTCGTACAAGCACATATTCAATAAATCTACCCCATATATCACAGAAAATATTAACTCTCCTTTTTTAACCTTTAGAGAACATGTCAATTTATCATTTAAAGCAATATTCCATACTTCATTATACCATTCTTCTAAACATAGTTCATATTTAGATTTCCAATTTCTAGCAATTATTAATCTAGCTGCTATCAACAAATTTGTAATCATCTTTTTAGTTTTAACATCATAACTATGATCCACAAATATTGACAACAAAGCAATTTCAGATTTGGGCTCTATAGTCATTTCTAGTATGTCAGTTTCTTAAAAATACATTTCCAAAATTTCTGAATCATTTTACATTCCTACCACAAATGATAAAAAGTACCGATCTCATTATTATTATTATTATTTATTTATATTTGTATCCCGCTTATCTCCGGCAGGACTCTAAGCGGCTAACAGCAATCGCAAAACAACAATAGATACAATGATAACAAGTTAAAACAACAACATCCTAAAATCATAAAAAACCTAAAGTCTCCAAACGCGTCCCAGAAGATCAAACATGAATTCTAACAAGTAAACTGGAGACACCAATGACAATTATGAGCAGCGATGGCGGGAAAAAGGGAAAAAAAAAAAAAATTAAATTTAAACTTCGCCAAAGGCCTCTCGAAATAAAAAGGTCTTTAAAGCTTTTCGAAAGGCCTGCAGGGACTCTGCAGAGCGCACTTCGCTAGGGATGGCATTCCATAAGGATGGGGCTGCCACAGAGAAGGCCCGGTTTCGGGTGACCGTCTTCCGGGCCTCTCGAGGAGTGGCAACCCGAAGCGAGTGCGCTCGCACCTGCCGAACTGGACGGGCCGAGGTGGATCGCTGGACGATACGCTCTGACAGGTAGTCCGGTCCCAAGCCATGGAGGGTTTTATAAACTAAAACCAAGACCTTGAATCTAATCCGGGCCGCAACGGGTAGCCAATGCAGGCGAGCCAGGACTGGGGTGATATGGACATAACGACGCACACCAACCACCAGCCTGGCTGCCGCATTCTGCACCCGCTGCAGGCGCCGGAGAAGATTCAAGGGCAACCCCATGTAGAGAGCGTTGCAGTAGTCCAGTCTCGAGATCACCAGTGCTTGGACCACTGTTCTCAGAGAGTCAACATCCAGGTACGGGCGGATCTGGGCGATCTGGCGAAGATGGAAATAAGCGGCCCTGGTCACCGAGGCCACCTGGGCCTCCATGGCCAGCGCCGGGTCCAGAACCACGCCCAGATTCCGCACCCTCTCCACAGGCTGAAGAGAAACCCCCCCCAGCTGCGGAAGAGGGCCACCGTACCCAGATGGTGAGCTCCCAAAGAACATGACCTCCGTCTTCTCGGGGTTGAGCTTAAGCCTGTTCGCCCCGGTCCAGGTCAGGACGGCATCCAGGCACTCATCAAGGATCCTCACAGCTTCCACTGCAGAGGTGGAAAAGGAGAGATAGAGCTGCGTGTCATCAGCATACTGGTGACAGCAGACTCCAAATCTCCTAATGACCCCAGCCAGCGGCCTTACGTAGATGTTAAACAGCATAGGGGACAGCGACGACCCCTGTGGAACCCCACAAGGGAGTATCCAAGGAGCCGACAACTCCCCCCCATGCAGAACGTACTGTGGACGGTCCTCCAGGAAGGATCGGAGCCAACTGCGAGCAGTGCCTCCGATACCAACCTCTGAGAGCCGATCCAACAGGATACCGTGGTCGACGGTATCAAAGGCCGCTGACAAATCCAGGAGAACCAACAGGGTAGAGCAACCCCTGTCGGCCGCCCGGATTAGGTCATCTTGCAGCGCGACCAAAGCTGTTTCGGTCCCCCGACGAGGCCTGAACCCGGACTGGCATGGATCGAGGCACTGCCGGTCCTCCAGGTATGACTGCAACCGAACCGCCGCCACCCTCTCAATCACCTTGCCCATAAACGGGACGTTGGCAATAGGACGATAGTTGTTCAAATCGTCCGAAGGAAGGCCAGATTTTTTGAGAATGGGCTTTACCACCGTCTCCTTCAGACGGGAGGGAAAAACCCCCTCGCTGAAGGAGGCGGTAGCAATAGCCGAAGCCCATTCGGCCATGGTCCCGCTGGCAGATTTAATGAGCCAGGCTGGGCAGGGATCGAAAGGAGTGGCCGCCGGTCGGCAGTGAGCCATAGCCTTAGAGGCCTCGACAGCAGAAACAGGCCCAAGCGCATCCAACCGAGGCGACGAAGGCGGCCCAGCATCTGGGGATGCCGGGGCAGTGCTACTGCAACCGGAGTTGAAGCCGGCCCGGATGGCCTCTATTTTAGAACAAAAAAAGGCTGCAAAATTCTCGCTACTGAACTCAGTAGGAGGAGGCCCGGCCAGACTAGGATTGGTGAGGTCCCGAACCACACGGAAAAGCTCCGCTTGGCGGTTCGAGGCCTCACCAATTCTCAGGGAGACAAAGGATCTTTGAGCCTCCCTGATCGCGTTGGAATAGCGTCTAGTCTGGGAAACAACAGCAGCCTTACTAATAACCGTCCGGGTTCTTCTCCAGCTGCGCTCTAGTCTTCTCCTCTCCTGCTTCATCGCTCGGAGCTCGGACGTAAACCACGGCGAGGACCGAGCTCGGCAACGGAGAAGACGCTTAGGGGCGATCCGGTCGATGGTCTGGGCAGCTGTATCAAACCAATGGTTGGCCACAACCTCGGCCGGCGCGCCAGTCAGTTCTCCAGGAAATGCCCCAAAGACTTCCTGGAACCGAGAAGGATCCATGAGTCTTCGGGGGCGGGCCAAAACAGGAGGCCGTTGGTCCCCGCGAGGAGGGGCCGAGATCGCCACAGGGAAGGTAAGCAGGTGATGGTCTGACCATGACACAGGAAGGGGGACAATGCCCCCAACCTCCAGACTCGAAATCCCCGACATGGAGGAAAAAACCAAGTCCAGGGTATGGCCAGACCTGTGAGTGGGGCATACAACATGCTGGGACAGACCCATGGACGCCATGGATTCCATGAACTCCAGAGCTGCCCCAGTAAGCTCACCGCCGACATGCACATTGAAGTCGCCCGCAACCAGAAGGCGCGGGGACTTCAAAAGTGCAGCCCCGATGAACTCGGAGAGCTCTGGAAGGGATTGTGCTGGGTTGCGGGGAGCACGGTAACCCAGCACAATGCCAAATCTGTCCCGCTGTCCCACCAACAGGTGAAGGCACTCTAACCCCTGGCTAACCAATGTCGAGGCCCTGCAAACATAAAGAGAATCCCGATGGACGATGGCGACCCCCCCTCCCTTCTGACCCTCCAGCCTCCCCACACCCTGAACCAGATACCCGGGCGGGCACAGCAGGGAGAGCGAAGCCCCCCCCTCTGCACCCACCCAGGTCTCGGTAATGAGAGCCAGGTCAGCCCGCCCGTCTTGGATGGTATCATATATGACGGGGATTTTATTGTGGACTGACCTGGCGTTCAACAGGATGCAGGAAAGGCTGGAGGCGCTGGAGAAGTGACTCCCGGACACGTGGCAGGGAGCCGAGGGGTCAGAACGCAGGACAGGCACAAGATGCCTGACCCGAGGTCTTCTAATCTGACAAACCCCCCGGCTACAAGCGTACCGCCCACGGCCCATCACAGTTGGTATTTGAGTCCCTGCGATCATGGCGAGGGGGGAAAAAAAAAAAAAAAAAAAAAAAAAACCTAATTAATATAAACAATAACAACAAAGTTCACAATAATAAAATAATACAAATAAAGTGCAATAACAAATCAACCTCCCCCTACCACAAAATAAGTTGTAAATTAATGAAAATGAATAAATAAAATGACTAAGCAATACAACAACAAATAATAAAATACAAATGCAATAATATAAAAATATAAAATAACAAAACTAACAGGAGGACCTAGGCAGGAGGGAGATGGTTAAACCAGGAACTTGGCTGACTGCCCAAAGAAGATTAAAAACACCTGGGAGCCCGCGCAGGAGAGCCAAGGTCAGAGGAACCGATAAGGAACAAGATCATAATGAGGGGGCGGGTTAGGGTGGATAATCATGCCCGCCACTCCATCTCATCTGGTTACTCCAACCCAGGAGGTCCCAAAAAGTTCTCAAATCCCCCAAAACCCCCATGAACACCCCCCCAAATCCCCCCAGCTTCGGTGTTAACAGTGAAGAGATGGTGGCCGACCTGCCACACGAGCAGCCGCAGCCGACGAAGGTTGGAGGAAGTCGGCATAGGAGCCAGTCCGGTGCCATCGCTGGAGCTCCTAAGGGGGCGTGGGGGGGAGCTGGAAAGGCCGAATGGTGATGGTGGATCAAACGCCGGTGGCCGATGCGCCACCCGAACCCCCCAGCCCGGGAGGGGGCCAAGGACACACCCAACGCCGGCGGCCGAGCTGCCGCCCGGGGGGATATTCTCGGCTCCCCAAGAAGTAAACTGGGCACCGGGATAGGGCCGCTGTGTTCAGCAGCCTCCTTACATACCCCCGCAAACAGGCCACAGCGGCGGCGTTCTCTTCGGCTGGCCCGCCGCAAATAGGCAGCAGCAGCGGCGTTGTCATCGGCTGGCCCGCCGCAATGATAGCGGGCAGCTATCACATTTCCAGCAAAACTTAGAAAAAATTGCATTCATTTTATTCAATTTCACTGGCGTCAAGTACCATCTTAAACTTATTTTAAAGAAATTTTCCTTTATTCTAACTGACATAGATCTAAGTATTCTCATTCTCCACATTTTAGCCCAGTCTTCTTCTCTTATTTCTTTTTTAAAATCTTGTTCTCACAATAGTTTCGAGCCAGATCCTCCCCTATTTTCATCTAAACCTGAAATAATTTTATATAGTTTGCCAACAATACCTTTTACTACTATTTCCTCGGACTCACCATTGAGATCTGTAACTGAAATGGAGAATTTCCCTATAAATTTGAAAGTTTTCAAAAAAGTATTTAGGGATTAACAAGTGATTAGATTGAAAGATTGGATAGGCAAGATGAGAGAGAAAGTACAAATGAAGGAAATCCTCCAAGGTAGGGATATATCTTGGTTTAATTTTATACAGTTAGAGAAATGGACTGATACTTGGATAAAGAAAAATAATAAATGCAGAGAGTACACAAAATATGAACAACTCTTATTGTATGAGGATACTCAGAAACACCTTTATTTCTTCACATTGACAAACCCACAGACACACACCAAGTTAGTAGAACTTAAGGCATCAGATGTGGTTTGGGCAGGTAAAACAATTATATCATTATGCTAATATTGTTCATTTTAGAAGCCTTATTTACAGATAAGGAGTCTCGTGGCGCAGTGGTTAAATGCCTGCCTGGGGTTCAATCCCAGGTAGCAGGCTCAAGGTTCACTCAGCCTTCCATCCTTCCGAGGTCGGTAAAATGAGTACCCAGCTTGCGGGGGGTGGGTGGGGGTGGCAACGTGTAGCCTGCATACTTAATTAAACTTTAAATGTTCCAAGACTACTTGAAGTGATATGGGGTGGTATATAAGCAGAACACTTTGCATTAATTACAGATTTTTTTTTCCTTCATACCAGTCTAGGTGGTGGGACCTTCCTTGGTTTGTGCAGCTTATTGACGGGATGTGAAAGCTTTGAAGAAGCTTTGGAAATGGCATCCAAAGGGGACAGCACTCATGCTGACAAGCTTGTCCGGGATATTTATGGGGGAGACTATGAACGGTTCGGCTTGCCAGGTTGGGCAGTGGCATCTAGGTAGGTGTCGGAAGATAATGGTAGTGACATACGTGCAGATAAAATGCAATATTAGGACTATGAAAGAAAACCAGGGGTTTTCCCCCTTTTGCTATTAGTTATACCGTACTTAGTAAGGGATGATGCTCTCCTAATATTATATAGGACAGAATTGTGCTCACTTTTGCCATGCCTGCAAATTTCTGTTATGCACATGGTGGTTCTTCCTTGGGATTTTCACATGAGGATATTCCCTGTGCAAGCTGAAGTCCCATTACTGTCAATAGGGTGATCTCCAGGCTGTTAAGGGTCACATAGAGCATTGCACATGTGGAACACCACACTCCATGTATCTCTAGCAGATTTTTTACTTATATTTATGGAATAATTTACAGATACCTAAAAAGAAACAAAAGGCTAATAAACAGATACAGTGCTACCTCGTATAAAGGAATTAATTCGTTCCAAATAAAATTATGTTAAACAAATTTTCCTTTATACAAATTCCCATAGGAATGCATTGAAAAAGGAGTGATCCCATTTTTATGTGTACGGATTCTCCCCATAGGCGATTATGTTAAGCAAATTTCCCCTATTTCCGGAATTTTTATGTTGTACAAATTTTATGTTATACAAGCTGTTTGTTATACAAGGGACCACTGTATTTGAAATACAGAATCTGGCGGTGAGATCAAAAAGTTGACTTTGAATTATTTTCCCTCTTGTTGAGATTGTTATCTGAGGTGCAATATCCACATCATGCCATACATGCAAAACTTTCTTTCCCAGTTCATTTCTCCAACTTTTATTTGGCTATTTAAAGCTGCTGTCAAGCCAATGAACAGCACATTCATTACCAATTAACTCTTGGGACTGGAGAGTTGGAGAATGATAAATAACATAGTTATTCAGCTATAATACAGTCTTATCTCCTGCTGTTACTTAATCATTGTGGGCAATAGTCTTCTATTACACCCTGACTGTAACAATTCTTCCCTCATAGTGCAACTGTGCAAATGCTTACTGCTTTAAAAATATTATGACCAGAATCTTTTGTGTTAGTTAAACCACTGGAAGAGTATTGATGTCACTGGTCCTGGTGATTTTTGGTAATTAAGGGCTTCCTCCTTCCGTTCTGCAGCTTGTCTGACTCGCAAGTGATCTGTGTATTCTGTGGAAGGCATGGGAACTATGAGGCAAAAAGGGGAAGTTTTTGTAAAAAAAATTGGTGCTGCCATATGATGTTACACACAGGGAGAGATTTTCTGTAATTAAAACTTTAACCATTTATCATGGGGCTCCTATAACATATGTGCAGCCAAAGAGATCATTTACAAGTTGAACAAGCTGTGGAACAGAAGGAGAAGGCTCAAGAGGCAGGGGACCAACCTGTCTTCTCAGGGCAGTGTATTCCAAAGCCCCCAAGCACGCTTGGGAAGGTGATGAAACCGAGAGAAGGATCTCCCCAGAATATCTTAAATGCCAAGAAAGCTCATGTGGTGTGATCCAATCCTTCAAACAGCCTGGACCCAAGCTGTATAGGACGTCATAGGCCCAGCACTTGGATCCAGAAAAAGATTTGCAGCCAGTGAAGCTGTTGTAATTAAGGTTCCTATAACAACCCTCCTTAAGAGCATCCATTTGCATGTTGAGTTACTCTTGAGTAGATCCCTAGGTCCAGTGAGACTTCAGTTTGTCATGGTGTCAGTCCTTTTGCTTTGAAGTCCAGCTGTGTTACATTTATAACACAGCTGGACTTCAAAGCATAGCCAAACCTGGAGCAAACTTGTTGTTTGTCCACTGCCACAGTCGACTTGCTGGCCGTAGCTGACAGAGGCATTATAGGCAAGCAGAAGTCTCTCAACAAATAGTATTCTCAAGCAAAAATTGAATAACATTTTTAGGGTCGCTCTCACTCTGCCTCCTCTCTCTTTCTAGCTTTGGCAATATGATCTACAAAGAAAAACGGGAATCTGTTAGTAAAGAAGACCTAGCGAGAGCAACACTGGTTACTATCACCAATAACATTGGATCTATAGCACGCATGTGTGCAGTAAATGAGGTAAACTTGGTTGTCTTTAATAATCCAAATTAGAGTATAGAATACCAGGATCATCTCATAGTTCTGTGAATTTCTTCACTGGCAACAAAGAGGTACTTTCTGTCACTGCCTAAATTGGGTTCTCTAGGATCTCCTTTTTCTCTTTGTTGTGCCTTGAAAATCGATTCTCCTCGTCATGAAGCTAAGTTGATAAGCCACAGTTCAGCCAAGATGGTTGACGTTCCCATTGGGAGAGGAGGTTTGTTTCTTTTTTTTAACAGTAAATGATTTGATTCATGTCTCTGTGCGTCGGCGAGTCTGTAGGAAACTAGCACCTTTCTTTCTGCAGCATCTTCTCCATTTCGGATGTGTTTGTGTGGAAATGTGAGGGGCGTCGAGTTCCCAGGTGGCTGTTGTGCTAGAAGGAGGGAAACACACCAGAGTACACCTCACTGCCTTTGGCTTCTTTACAGTGCTGCCTTGTTGCATAGGGATCAAGCAGCATTGTACAGGGCTATGAAGGCACCGAGGGCAGCTTCACTGGTGTGATTGCTTTGCCCTTGCTGGATCCCAGTCAGGATTGGCAGCGTTCCCCCTCCAGGGGTTCCCCCTTATATGAATCAAACCTTAATTATAAGGGTTCCCCCTTATATATATATAAATATATAAACAATTCTATATATATATTATATATATATATAGAATTGTTTGTCTCAGGCATTCACTGGAGAGCTTCACCTTTGTCACGACAAGGTGGAATAGCTTTGCTTTCTTTTTGCTGCCTACAAAGGAGATCACTGGTAACAGATGCTGAAGTGACAGAATAAAATTAGCTAGCTGACATGCAGGAAGGCCTGGGCAGTTTTAAAAGTCTTTGCCTGTAGCTGGAAAGGCATCATATTTTATGGGACAAGCCTTGAGAGGTGGGATGTTTACCTGCCTGTCTTGAAAGGGCCTCTTGCATGCAGGTGTTTGGGTGTAAGTTTGGGGAGGCTGAGCTCTTGCCTCCTTCATGTTGACTCTGAAGTGGGTCTGCACCTTTCTCCTGCCACCAAAAGCATCATGTTGACAGAGTCTCCCTGCGACAATCCACCACCACCCCCCTCTGGTGGAAGAGAGCAGGGAGCAACTCAATGCCAGTTCTTGTTGCCTTGTAGCCTCTTGCATGTCTGCCGCCCTTGGGAACATAGGGAGGGGGCAGAGGTTAGGGGAAATCAGGAGAAGTCACAACTCCACCCCTGTTGGATTGGAGGCCTCCTCAGTGGGAAGGAATCCTCCCAGCTGCGGATGACCACTGAGTTGCAATTATGTGCTATGACATCCATGCTGACTTAACGTCTATCCTTGCCAAGGTTTTCTAGGTCGGGAGTACTCAGAACTGGTTTTCCAGTTCCTTCTTCTGGAGCCATTCTGGAGCTGTGTGATTTGCTTAAGGCCACCTCTTCTCCAAGGAGGCAGAGAGGAGAATCAAAACTCCCAGACTTCAGCTCTGCGGCCAAATACCCAGCTCACTGAGCTCTCCAGTTAGCTATGGGAGTTGTGCTACACACTACTGAAATGCATAGAGATAAATTTATGTACAGTATTTAGATTGATTTATGTGGTTACATTTTTTTTAAAAAAATTGTACACTGGAGCGATACCTGCTGAAATACAGGTACATAAATATTTAGGCAAAATAAGTGTTATGTATAACTATTATATCAGGATGATACAGAAAAAACATTTTGTAAAAGTTAATTGGAGCTGCAGCCCTGTGCAGGCATCACTTGGAATAAACAAAGTAGATTAACATCCGTATGAATACTTGTCTGTATAAATATTTGTTTTTATCTCACATCCCGGAGAGAAAATTTATATAGCTTTAGATTATACCCCAATGAATAAATCTTTTATTGCTTTTTCCTCTAGAAAATAAACCGGGTTGTCTTTGTTGGTAACTTTTTGCGTGTGAATACGTTATCAATGAAACTTTTGGCTTATGCACTGGATTATTGGTCCAAAGGCCAGCTGAAGGCATTGTTCTTAGAACATGAGGTACGTACAACCCCAGCTACTCAATCTATATGTCAGGATTTTGAATGCTTTCTGGTATTCAATTATTTGCAATTTTATTCATTCCTGATTCAGAAGAATAGTTTCATGGAGGGTTTTTTTGTCCTACTTGAATTGTCGAGATTAGCGAAGAAACAGTGGCCACAATCATGTTACTTATGTATGCTGGCTTAAGTGCAACATCATATGTCATAGAAGTAAATTGCTTCTAATTAAAGGGTCTCCTCTGATTTCCTTCAGTGAGCACCTGTCCTGTGAATTGGCGTGCAATGAAGAATAGAACTGGCAAGTCTTTAATTGGCGGTAAAACACCTCTGTGATTTATACTGTTGCATTTAGGCTGGCATGCATAAACAATAGGGTTCTTGCCACAAATTGATAGTACAGTAGGACCTGTGTATCTGTGGGATTGGCATCTGTGGCTTCAGTTATCCGTAGTTTAACATGGCCTTATATGCAACATATAACCGCTGCCTTGTGGCCTCTATCACCCCTCTTTGTAGGTTGTATATCGAGTCTACCACTGTCTGCCATTTCAGCATTCATGGTAGATCATGGATACATGGGCACAGTGGGTCCTACCGTACATATGGTTTTTAAATATTAATATTTAATGTTAATTATTGCATTCCTTTTCATGTAAAAGGGGAGTCCTTCCATTTTTATGGTGGAAGTAGTGCTAGGAAAAGTTACCGGTGAGGTGGGGAGACTTTGACCCAGGAGGTGCTGTTGGTCTGCATCAGTTCTACCTGGCAAAAGAGTCGGGAAGGTTGATAAAAGTTGCAGTGCAGTGATATCTGAAAGGCCATTCGTACTTTGGAAGACATTCTAGCTGAGACATGGAAGAACTATAAACGGCTCACAGGGGACTTTGCCCTCCTTCTTAGCCTTTGAACTGTTTATTCCAAAGCTGCAGTGGAACACGAAAGTTATGCCCACTGTACCCATGGGCCAGGTTTTCAGTCTGGCACAAGCATGCTGCTGTGGGAAATGTATAGAAGGTACCACGGACCTTCCAGTTTAGCTCAGGGGTGTCTTCAGACAGAGGGGTCGAGAGGTACTAATTCAAAGGTGCTACACAGTTTTCCCATTATTATCATTATTTTCTTCGAAGAGAAAAGATGGAAGAAGTTATGGTCAGACACAAGAGGCCTGGAAATGGGAGGACAGTGACATTTGGACCTGTTCTAATGTGGGGATCATTGTGTGATTAAAGCCTCATCTGTCTGTGTTCCCTCTGTTACTCTCACGGTGTTACATTTACTGAGTGGAGCCATGTCTTTATTAGGCGCTATCCTCTCTGATGGTGACAGACTAGGAAAGGAGTTTGGGTTGATGCCATAAGAGGAGATTCGCAGGTGACAGAAACTGTGTGAGCAGAGGAGGAACACAGAGGAGCCACCTATTGGGTGGTTCTTACCCAACAATATTGGGTGCAGAGTTTGGTTTTTAAGACAGAATGTATTTACATGATTTTCAACCGAGGGTGGAAACCAGCATTAGCCTTACTTATAGTAATCCCTCTTGAAAATAACAAATGGGACTTGTTAGACAAACTAACACTGAATTTTAGTACTGGCATGATGATGATGGTGGTGGTGGTGGTGGCGGCGGCTAATTTTCAGATATCTCTATGGAAAAGACTAAAGAGATTCCCCCCTTAATACTTCTGTACATTCTAAAAATAAAAAAGACTTTTGAGTTTTAATACGATTACTGACTCTTGAATTGTGCCAACCTTCTTTTAAATACAGGGGTATTTCGGAGCTGTCGGGGCCCTCCTTGGACTGCCAAATTTCAGCTGAAGCGCAAAAGCGTCGCAATCCCGAGTTATTCCTTATTCTTCTGGCATTACTACAACACTGTTTTTTGTATCAACTGGAAGCAAAGGGGAAAAGGGTGTGATCTTTCCATCAACATCTTTAACTGTAAGAATGATAAACTTTCTGATAACAGACCACAGATGAGTTTGGAAACCGGCAGTTTTTGTAAGAATTTCTTAGTGCTTTTTTTCCTTGTGCGGCATCCTCCGGTGTGGACGTGGAAACTCGTGGCTCTCCAGATAGCGATGGACTTCAGTTTCCTGCCCAGCCTAGTAGATCATCAGGCGCCAAGGGAGCTGTGGTTCAGCCAGATCGGGAGGGCTGTAGAATCCCTTCGTCTCACTCTTAGGAGATTCTAAATTATCTTCCTGCCGTACAGTTTCTGAACAATGTTAAATTTTAGCGGTCCAAACCGTAGGCTAGTAAAATCTTGCTGCAAGAGATTTCTCTTCGGGCTTTTTGGATGTGTCTTATCTGTGCAGGTCTTACGAGAGCCTGGAGCTCAGTGTGTGTTTTGAGTGCAGTTTCCTGTTTCCGAAATTGAGCATTTTACCACGGCCGAGTGCCAAGCAGCGAGGGCTTCTGGCGAAGCCTGTTGCAAGGTGTCGAAAGATATTGTTCACATTTCCAGTATTAAGTTTTCTGGTTTTGGGGGAAGGGAACAAACACGAAAGTTCAGTACCGTCGAACTAATGGGAGTGACGGAATTTAATACATGTAACAAATCACTTGTTAAGCTGCGTGCTACCCAAGTTCATTTAGCGAATAAACTCACACTGCCCACGTGGAAGGTGCATCTGCATAGGATTTTGCGTCCTATGGCCAAGCATTCTCCAAAAGCTGACCACCTCTAAAAACCCGTAACTCAAAAAAAAGTTTTGTGTCTATAAAAATGTGCCAGTGGGTATGTGACTATGGTGAAACCAACCTGTTAAGTCACAGCGCAGTTGTTCAGAGCAGCAGAGGTGATGAAATGTGCCATCCACCTTCCTTACAAGTAGCTGTGGAACAAGTTGTCCCTGTACTGATCCAGAATGTGAGGTGGGGGCATGGTTTTGCTTTTGCTCATCCTGGCATCTTGAGAGGTTGTACTGCAAAGGCTAAAACACCACCACCACCACCACCACCCCCATCTTTGGCATATTCGGACAAACTGTTCCGCAACAGTGCGGCCTTGATAGAAAACTCCCAACTTCTTAGCGCTGCTCCTCTACTTTGACCGTCTGCCGTTCAGACTTTTAAAATAGCGGCATATGACGTAGATTGCTACAGCAAAGCTTAGCACAGGACTTCAGAGCAGGGGAAAAGGAGGTGGTGGGGGAGAGAGAGAAATTCGTACCAGAAAAGAAACTTTCTATGCACAGGGATGTATCACTGTATCCTGAAGGAATATTCAGTTATCCAATCCATGAATGATGTTTTCTACCGCTCTGTGACTAAAGCTCACATGGCTCAAGCAAATGCTTGGTGGACTTGATCAAATTGATACTGTTTTGGTGCATGGGATATTTTCTACAGCACTATTGAGATGTGCTTGCATGGATTTTAAGACACAACAATGCAATTCTGTGAAACAACACTTGTTAGCAATGATTCTTTTTGAGCTCTGAATATGTGTTGATACTGCTATCAGCCTGTTGTCTAGAACTTAGAAAGGAGTGATCGCTTTGCAGCACAGGCAAGTATCCAGAGATGATCATATATTTCATTGGTCCCATGCTAAAGTAATGGCCAGAAAATGCTGCCTCAGCCGAGTGTTTGTTATATATTTTGATCATCTTTTTTCCTTTGAACAAAGGTGAATCATATAAATATGACAGTTTGCATTTTTTAAAAGCTTACAGAACTTCCTGATGTGTCTTAAAACATTGCAAAAGTGTTTTAAAATACTGTATGTGGTCAGTTGCAGCTGATACCTTTCACTACATATCCTGGAGTCCAGAGTAGTTCTGCCCTCTCTTGATTGTTAGCAGATGAATAAACACAGAGCCGGAGCATTGTCCCATTGTAACATCTAATCAACTGCATTTCTAAGCACTCGTGCTCATTGAAGTGAAAAGATTTAATGTTCAGTATGTCCTACTGCAACCTGTTTAAAATAGAAGAATAATAAATTTGGCATCGGACTCATAAATAAATGCGCCATCAGTGTTCACACCAAACAACTGTATATTTATAACAGTCAAAGAAAACACTTCTTCTGTCTTCTTCCAGTCTGGTTTGTCAGAACAGACGTGTTTCCTATTGGTCGGATTTCATACTTAAGAAAAGGTAATTGTTCCTAGATAGCTTATTATGTGGTCTTGTGGGGAAAGTCTTCTTGCAATCTTGTCCTAGTCACTTCTGAATAGATACATAGGTATGCTGCCATTATTTATTTATATTTATGCAGTAGAGAGAAAGTGCTGGCAGTGGGGGAAAGGACATTTCCGTCCACTTTGAGTAAAGGGATATAGTTTATTGAATGTAGTGGCTGTTTAAACCCTGTAGTCACATGAGTGCCTTAAAGTCTCCTCGTGAGATCCCAGCCACAGTTGGATACAAGGATATTCCCTATTCGAATATTTGCCAATTGGTATCCCTTGAGTCGTGATTAATGGCAAATATGTGAAACAGGAGATGGATGCTTAGGATCTTGTAGCATCTGTAGATTATCTAAAATGGACCTAAGTAAGCCATTGGGTTGCTAGAGGGCTTTTTTTTTTTTTGATGAGGGGGAGACCTTTTTCTTTTTCTACATCAGCAACTGATCACGTTGGTAGTCCTGAGTGCTTTTTAATTCCAAAAGCATGCACTGACCTGTATAAGTGAATTTTTCCCTAAAAACAAGAGAAGTTTATCTGTTTTACAAATCAATGGTTATTTTTCCCCAAGTAAAATCATTTTCACAGTATGTTGTTGGGTGTTTTCAGCATCCATTTCACTGATGTGTGTTTTCTCATTTGTTCTTTCTTTGCTTCCTGGCCTTTGAACCAGGGAATTAATGGACCACTGTGTTGTTTCCCTGCCCACGTGCATGGCTATGTCCAGTTGTTTAAACACCATTCCATGAAAAATGTAAAGACAGTGAAGGACCATATCCACATTTTCAGGTTTTGCTAATTCTGTTTTCCACTTTAGAGTGGCTAGTAAGTAACATGGCTCTGTGGATATTTCTGTGGTGTCTCTGTGCCATTAAAGCTGGTTGTATATAGCTCTGGTAAAGGTAACTGATCAAGTGGAGTAAGTCTGCTGTGTTGGTCTTTGTAGTTGTATTGCTGCTTAAATCTGGAGAGTGGAACCCATGGGGATAATGGGAACTGGAATCAGATAACATAGCTCCTTGCCCCTGCCTTGAATCTTGATTGCCCAGAGTCATTTTGAGCTTACATCTATTTAGAATGCCTGTGTCTTTCTTGCCCCTGTCTGCTAACAAGTGGCAAATTTCAACAACTTGGCTTATGCCACCAATTGCTGAAATCAGAAAAAAAAAACCCAGTTAACTATTTTGACCGACAGCCTGTGTGAGGTCCAGTATTTTGGCTAGCAGCATGTGTGAAGTTGATTCACAGGGCTGAACCAGTGTTTTAAACCTTTCAGTCATGTTTTTGGTACTGTTTTAGGAGATACAAGAGAAGATCTTAGTGGATTCAACTCTAGAACGTGAAAGGGATGCACCTTCTCCTTATCACCATGCAACACTAATGTTGCCATCTAAAATAAAATAATAAAATAAAATAAAGAATAATGTTTTCATGGTACAGAATGGGGGGGGCAGTGAATGTTGTCTCCTTGCCAATTTTGGGGCAAAAGCATCTAATGGGTGCCTGTTGCTTTTCTAACATGTAAAGCAGCCTTCAGAGAAAGTCCTTGGATATTTTTAAGTGCTTGTGTTTAGAGCAAGTTTCCTGTTGCCTAAAGGTTAATAAATTGGACTTGTCTAACCTCTTAAATATTCATGTGTCATCGTTCTGTAAATAGTTAATTTTATTGACAAACCCCTTATGAACAGAATAGCTATCAAATGGGAGTAGAGAGCATGTAATTTTTTTGGTGGTAGACCAACTTATTTTCTTTCCATAGCCAATGCTTCTGCTCTTGCAAGTGAAAGGGAAAAAATGTTATATTGTCCTCTTTTCAGGAGATGATTCATGAATTACAAATTGAATGTAGTGTGCCATTAAAAGAGAAGCAGCCGTTTTCATTACTATCCTAATGAAACTCCAATAAACCTTAATTTGATTGTGTTGAAGAATGGAAGTTAAAAATAGTAACAAGACTTCTGTATTGGGAGGGGTACACGAACAGCCTTAATTCAAATGTAATAACCCTTTAGATTTTTTTTAAAGCAAACGAGAGGTTTCCTAGTTCCATTTATAGCCTAAACTGTTCAGTGTAATCATGAAGAGTGTTGTTCTTGGTCTGCTCCTCAGTATCTTTTTTGGCCCTTAAGACAGTGGTCCTCCAGTGTTTTGGACACCAACCACAAAAGAGCCATGGAAGTTGGAGCTCCCGAAAGCTAATATATCTGGAGGACCAACGTTGGTATCCACTGCCTTAAAACAAATGTACGAAACATACATAGGAAGAGGTCAGAAGGCATGTGTTGGTGAAGAGACATCACCAGTCATTTGAATGCTGTATATGGATGCAGCTGGGCAGTTTTCTGTAGGACACGAGTCCAGACTGTGCACAGGTCACAAGTTACTGCACAGTAACTTGAAAATAAGCTCTAGATTAGAGTGTCTCCATTATTCAAGGAGATGGCATGAAACATGCTAAGAACAGTGGCTTTGTGTCTCATGCATGGGAAGACTGGGCCATTGATTTAGTGTAATCTTGACTCAGCCTCACAATGAAGGTTTACATTTGAGTGATTAGATAATACTGTAGTAGTTTCCCCTCTCTAAAGGTATGGCTGCTGTGGTCTGTCAGAAAGGCAACAGGGAGGAATATGCCTGGACCTCAATGTGGAAAGGACCAGGCTCCCTCAGAAGCAGTTGGGTTGTGAATTCCTAACTAGCCTTGCCAGTTGTGAAGGGTGCTGGGCATTGCGTTGCAATCACATCTGGAGCTCCACACCTTTCTGAGCTTTGTGACAAACTAGATCCCTTCCTAGCATTTTGTGAAAAATCAGAAACAAAAGTTTGGGCTTGCACCCACACAGATAATCAGAAGCATGGTTCATTTTAAAATTGGGGTTTGCATGACTTAAGTGCAGATGTGTGAATGATGCGACAAAGTGTGAGCTTGGATTAAAGTAACATTTTAGGCCCAGAAAAAACTCGAGGAAGTCCAAAGAGTATGTTCCCAGTCTCTGCAAAACCATATTTTGAATTGACCAGATGCCCTCCTGTTACGGCTCAAGATAAGCTGGTTAGTTTAAAAACAGGATGAAAGTGCTGATCTTGTGGCTCCAGTGGAGAAAACACAGGAAGGAGGGTGTGCATCTCATAGATTGGCTTCTGTTTATGGCGTATTAAGCCAATCTTTTCTTCTAGGTTTTTTTATTTTGTTTTGTTTTTGTTACAGTTCCCAGAACTGCTCGATCCAGTCACTTGGAGATTGTCAAAGGCTGATTGTAGTTTATCCTTTACATCAGGAGCAAGCTGGTTTCTTATTATTCCTTAGGCCCAAATCCAGCATCAATCTGGTGCTGCAGTACTAGTGCAATGTAGCTTCCTTCCCCTTTCCTTCCCACTGCGGCCATCCGAGGTGCCCCAGAAAAGATCCAGAAGGTATCCTAGCCACCTAGAGCAGATTTGTGTGTGTGTGTGTGCGCGCGTGCGTGTGCATGTTGATGAGCTAGAAGAGAAATGGTAAAATAAAACCAGTTTAAAATATGATGTTACTCATCAGATAAAATTACTGTATCGGATTGTAATTATGTTCCTGGGCTTACTGCAAACTGCTATACCTGGACTGAAATCCATGAAAGCCAAGAGTTTTTCACGCAACAGGCTTTTCTAAAAAAATAAAGTAAAAAATAAAAGACTTCAGTGAATATATGTGGAATGAAATAGATGACTATATTTGCAGAAATTCAGAAACAGCTGTCACTGAGTTTCTGTGTTGCTGTTTGTTAATTCAGGCAACATATGTTTCCTTATATAATCTTCTGTTGACTGCATCCATTCAAATGTTTCTTTTTGTGTTACTGTATCTAATGTATGTTTGATGTAACCTTTCCATAAGACTGCCTGACAGCTGTCCAAGTGGATTCTGAATCAATATAAAATTTCATATCAGCATTGAGTATTCAATTAATTTAAAAGCAATACTGTAGTTCTACTCTCAGTGGTTAGCCTGAGGTTCAGTTATTACCAAATGATTTTTTTAAAATAAGGTTTTGTAGATGAGGAAATTTTAGTCCTTGATGACCGTTGATGAGAATTGAAATTTCCCACCTGTTAATAACAAAAACTGATGTTTTAATTGAATGTGGTTTTAAAATTTCTAAATGTCCAAATTGTACTGGGAAATAGTTTTTGATTCAGTAGCAAATTCATGTTCTATAAAAACTGTGTCTAACATTTACCATACCAGCCATTTATGATAAGTTGCCTTACTGTGTTGCAATTAACTTACTCTGTCCACTTTTATTGTTCTGATAATGAAGTTGATGTAAATATGTATGCTTTTCAAGTTAAATACATAGTTACTAAATTATTTAACACATTTCTTGTGAAATGTTTAATTTATTCTCATCATTGATGCTCTCCTGTATTATTTTCATGCAACCATATGATGGAAGAAGCCTGCACAGTTGTCATTCCCTGTCAGAACTGTGTAGAAATTTTGCTTGCATGGGTAAATGTGAAATTTTATTTTACGATGGGCCTTTTTATTTTTTTTTCTAGTTTTGCTCTGATTCTGTATGAATGAACAGAACATTGACTTTTTCTAAGGAACAATTTTTGTTTCTCTCTCCATGCCTTTCAATTCTGTGAAACATTGCAAGCTGTCTCAATAAAAGGGTGAGGAACCTGGTTTGGATTTTTTTTTTTGTTCTCATTTCAAAATCTGAATTTCTGTGTTAAACTCCAAGAAGCAGAGAGTCTTCATGTTTGACAGGTGCAGAATGGAATAATTGCACAAATTATTTGCCAGAAATTATTCTATAAGCAGTGGGTGGTCAGTTTTGCAGATGACATGAAACTTTTCTGGGTGGTGTAGACCAGAAGGGATTGTAAAGATCTCCAGAAGGATCCCTCCAAACTCAGAGTACAAGTGACAAAATGGCAAATGGTGTTTCTATATAAGAAAATGTAAAGTAATCTACACGGGGCAAAAAAAATCAGTATGTTACTTATCAGCTAATGACAGTCCATGACACACCAGGAAAGAGATCTTGATGTGCCAGACAGCTCAATGAAAGGGTCAACCCGGTGTGTGGCAGCAGTGAACAAGGCCAGTTCCATGCTTGGGATCATTAAAATGGGTACTGAAAATAAAACAGCCAACATTATAATGACATTGTAGAAAACAATAGATTGTTCTTAATATATAACGCTACACCTCCTCCTTTCTTACTAGGTCTGTTGCTTTGAAACAGGTTATACCCTCCAATAACTACATTCCAATTATAAGTCTCATCCCACCAGGTTTCAGTGATGCCAATTATGTCATATTTATTTTGCTGTATTAGGAGTTCCGACTCCTCTTGTTTGTTCCCCATGCTCTGTGCATTGGTACAGAGACATTTGAGGCTGTGTGTGCTGCTTACATGTCCTTTGCTTAACCTGTTTTTCCCTCACACTGATGGTCTGCACTACTCCTTGTCCTTCTCATATTGCAACATTTGGGCTAATCTCCACAACCCCTTCTGGATCTCTACCGTTAAGAAAATTTTCTCCCTCCCCCTGCGAACTCAGTTTAAAGCTCTCCTTATTAAATCTGCAAGTCTCCTGGCAAAAAGATTCCTACCAGCAGTGGTGAGATGCACCCCATTATCCCATCTGAATGAAATAGCAAACCATGGTCGAAGAATCCAAATTGTTCCTGCCAGCACCATCTCCGAAGCCAATTGTTCACCTCCACTATTGTTCTTTCCCTTCGTGGGCCCCTTCTCTCTACAGGGAGGAGAGATGAGATTACCACCTGTCCACTCAGGTCCTTCAGCTTCCTACCCATCTCTTCATACGCTTTTGTGATATCCTGAAAGCTTCGTTAGTTCCTACATGGACCAAGAGAAAGGGGTTAGAATCAGTGGGCTTGACGAGTCTTGTCAGTCTCTCCGTTACATCCTGAATCTTGGCTCCAGGGAGACAGCAGACCTCTCAGTTCATTTTGTCCGGCCTGCAGATGACCGCTTTTGTTCCTCCAAGCAAGGAATCCCGAACCACCACCACTCGCCTCCTCCGAGGCTTGGTAGATGCCCCTTGGTGTGTTTTTGGATTCGGATTCCTCTGTGCAAGGTCTTGAGGCTGATCTTGCTGCAGTTCCTTTTCCTGGTTGATAAGGGAGAGTGGTTGGAATCTATTTTGCAATTGCAAACTCCCTGTCTGTTTCCTAGTTCTTTCCTTTTGGGAACTTTCAGTATCTTAGGGCTTTAGACAACTCTGTGCATGCTTATTTAAGAATAAATTGCACTGAATTCAGTGCAGCATATGTCTCAATAAAAATGCAGCCGTATCTGCTATTAAAAACCATATTGTTTAAACACTGTAATCTCATGCATGTCTGTTCAGAAGTAACTCGTACTTTGTTAACCAAGAGCTGCTGTAAAGAAAGGAAGTATGAACCATCTCTAGAATGCTATTAAATTGAGGTGCTTGAAGAAAAGAACTCAGGAAAAATTAGCATTAATTTAATTTCATCCATAAATAACATTAAACATCAAATAACATTAAACATGATCAGTTTTTGAACTCAATAGATACAAATGTAAACATTATAAAAGTTACTTTAAACTAGAACAACTCCTGATAACACATTAGGCAATGTAAAAATACATTTTCAATATATTAATAGTACTTTAAACATCATCATAAGAGGAAAGTGCTTTTTGAAGACAGTATTGCTATGAATACAAAGTGTCAAATTAACTTAAAAGGAACAAAAATCACAAGGGTTTTTTTCCCCCTGCAAGTAAAAGCATTTCTATTACATCTTACGCAAGTACTGTCAGAAGCTTATTGTAGTATTTATACACATCAGCACCCTGGCACTGTACCTGTTAACATCTAGGAGCCAACAAATAGTCTCTGCCTGCCTGGATATCTCTTTGCTCTCAGTATTTTGTGCAAAACAAACATTCATTTTGGAACAACTGCAGAAAACTGAATGCCTTGAAGGAACTTGGTTAACTGTATTTAATTTCATCTACATACCATCATTTGTACAACGAGAAGCTTTCTGAATAAGGATCAATTCTAGGGATTCTCTCTCTCTCTCTCTCTCTCTCTCTCTCTCTCTCTCTCACACACACACACACACACACACACACACGCAAAGGTTCTCCATCCCACTCAACCCACTTGCTGCAAAGGTTTACAACCACCACTTGCAGTGCAAGTAAGTGAGTGCATTGAATTGCACTCTCAGCATCCCCTATATACCATTTCAGGGCCAAGGGGCTGCTTATTTCCACAACTCCATTACACCTGTTTGACGCCTCTGAGAACATTTAGTATGGCACCCTTTCTATTTTAAGTTATTTCCTCCAGCTATGAAGGTTGCTTAAAACTTAGTGCAGCTAGAGGCACATTTTATGCTTTGCAAATGGGACATTTAAGCACATGCCTAAAGAAATGAGTGAATAAACAGTACACATATTAAAGTTCTGTTTAATCTGCATTGCTTTATATATATAGATATATTGTATATAGATCAATTTCTGCTAATCTATTCATAAAACTAGACAGTAGTACTGTACCAAAAATTAACATTAATGAGAACTGAGTCCCTTCGGGGAGAAAGGCGGCATAGAAATAAAGTTTCTTATTATTATTAACTTTGCAATCAAGGTCAGATGTTACTGTGTTTTTTTAAAAGACTCTGGCCCAAACCTTTAACCTAGTTTTGCTGGAATAACACAAATGGCATTACTTTCGGATTCAAACTACCTTAAGTTAAGAAACCACTCTAGATATTATCTGTTATATATGAAACTGTGTGACTTAGCATGCAGTTGAGAAAGTCTAGGGTGGTTTCGTAATTTGGGGCAATATGGCTTTAAAAAGTGACACTGTTTGTACGCCTACGCACAAGGATTTTGGCCACAGGCTGAAATCCAGTCACTAGTACCAACTAAAGTTGATCCACTTAATGGGATTTAGCTCAGCACTGCTTTGCCCACTCAGCAACCAATTCTGTGGGTCTGCTTTACCTGGAGCTTTTATTAGATATAGACTAATATGCCTAGATGGTCTAGTATTGACAGGCACATTAAAAAGAAATAATATACTTTTAAAAAATTAAGGCCATTCCAGGCTTCTTCGCATCTTTCCATGGATTTCACTGTTTCCTAATTAGCATTTTCAAGCTACATATGGGTTTCGTGGCTTATCCTTTTCCTGGATCGCTGAATCGTTCCAAAACAGACTTTTAAAAACTCTTTAAGATAATCTTAGATTCGTACATAATACAAAAGGAATGAGATAGCTACGCTTTCTTATGACATTCTGGAGACAAAATACAATGAGCTAGATAGGAAGTGTAAAAGCACAAGTCTGTGCATGCAATTCTGAACTATACTCTCGTATCAGATGAACAAACCATGTTTACCATCCTTTATGGGAAGAAAAGTATATACAGTAGGACCCCTGTATCTACTAACTACTGATTCAGTTATGCATGGTTGGCAGAAGAAAAAATTAAATAATTCAGTACCTGCAAAGCAAGCTACTGCCACAAAACAGCAGTCGTAAAGCAAGCTACTGTCACAAATAACAGTTTTGGGGCTTTGGGGCTGTTCTCTCTTATCCATGGTTTTCGTTATCCACGGGAAGGCCAGTAACCGATCTGCAGTGGATACTGGGGTCCTACTGTAATCACAATAACTGTCTGTTTCCAGCATATAATCAACCGCTCATAAGAGAAAAAAACAGAAATTCTCAGATTCAGCCAGGTTTGCTCTTTGCCAAAAATCTGTGGGAAATTGATTAAATGGTACCTTGTGTTGCATTTCTACATACATTACTTTATTTCCACGCTTGCATACCGTTTCTCTATCAACCTGCAAAAAATCTGCAACCTTTAGGTGTGCCTTCTTCAGACATTACATGATTCTCTTTTTCATCAAAGGGACAGGCTGCTGTGAGGCAAGAAAGGGTATTCGTTCCTTCTTATACACTGGTCTCTTTATGAATATCCATCTCCAGTTCATGCATCCGTATTGCATTAGCGAAGCAGCATTTAAAAGTGCTGGAAGAAGCCGTGAGAAACACCATCCATTATTATTTGCCAGTTTGGATGGTCACTGCTAACAAATTAAGAACCACCTTCAACTATTAGAGTTTGTTAATTCTATGAGAACCGTGGGCACTTCCTGTCTTAAGGTTTAAATATTAAACAATTAGAGTCTCCTTATCCTTCTACCATAATCTCCAATGCCTTCTCTTTTAGTGATGAGCGGGATGGGCGACCTTCTGCTCCTTGCTCATCATTTCTACCGGTGTGCTTCCTGATTCCCCAGCTGCAAGCTCCTTGTCAATAAGCCCGATGCGGTGCAAGTTCAGAAGAGAATCTGCAATAATCCGTGCGGTCCTCTTCTGGTAGCCTCCAGAAGTCACCATCAGGATGGGAATTCTGTGTTTTCGAGCAGCTCGAAATACAATTTCATCTCTGTCAATAATGCCCTGCAAATTTACAACAGCAAAAAGGAAACATCACACACATATTAAATTTTGCTGTAGTTCATAAACCTTGTTGGAGGGAAGGGAAATGCCTAACTCTCCCAATCAGAGCCTGGGAAAGTCACTGTGTTAAAGAACTGCTCCTAAAATCCACTGGAATGCTAGGAGTTTGGTACAAAAAAGGAACTTTGGCAGCTAATTCTAGATGGTCAACAATGCAGTATGCTGATTACTAACTTTGGGCGTTTATAAACTCCGCCACAAATGGCTGCAAGCTCTGGATCTTAAAAATGTTTCCCCACCAGCTCCGGAGTTTGCAGACAATTAAGTGCGACCCCGCCCACCTAAGCGCGACCCAGCGCACTTTTCTTGTACGGTGAAAAATATTTGATGCGGATGTGCTGGGCTCTCCTTGCTTCTTTTTGTTTTTGTTTTTTGCCTCCCGCCCCTTTAAGAGGAACCAGGAAGTGACCGGGGCTCCCCTGGCAGCTTCCACCGGCACCGGGGAGGTAAGGCTTTATTCTTTTGTCCCTTTTTTCCCTCCCTCCCCTCACGCAGCCAGCAGCCAGGAAGTACGGAGGGGTGGAGACGCACAAAAAGCGACAAACCCCTAAGATCTCTGGTCCGAATTTAAGGGGCCAGCGGATCTTAGGGGTCATGTAAAAAGGCCCTAACTAACTATCTATCTAACTAACTAACTAACTAACTAACTAACTAACTAACTAACTAACTAACTAACTAACTAACTAACTAACTAACTAACTAACTAACTATCTTTCTTTTTCTCTTTCTTTATGCCCTGCCTTTCCCCTTAAAAAGTACCCAAGGCAGCTTACATAATAAAAACACTATATTTAAAAGCTAAAAGAGTATACAGTGGTACCCCAACTTACCAGCAATTTGACTTAAGAGCAGAAAACTTGCCACTTTAACTGCCACCTTAAAAATTTTAGATATGGTCTGCTCAAGTTACAAATATTTTTTTCATTTGTTTATTTTTTTAAACTTATTTTTTTCAGTTTTTAAGATAGATGCCCCGATTTAAGAATACTTTGACTTAAGAGCATGCATTCGGAATGGATTAAATTCGTACATTGAGGTACCAATGTACATTAAAAAGAATCAAATAAATACTGCACTAAAAATTGTAAGCAAAATGAAAAACCAAAAACACGTTCAAAAGCAACAAGGCACAACACTCCACTTAAAAACCTCCCCCAGACAACCAAGGGTTTTGCCTGCTTGCGGAAGTACATCAAAGATGTACTTCTGCTTGTCCTCCTGTGGGAGGCAGTTCCAGAGTCTGAGTGCAGTGACAGGGAAGACCCTCTCCTGTGTCTCCAGCAAACACATCCAAGATGGAGGTGAGTCAGAGAGAAAGGCCTCCCATGATCTTAACATCCAGCCACACTCAGGTAGTTCACCAATATCTCGAGAGTCACACAGTGTGTACTCCAGCCTTATCATTTATGCAGTGGTTCTAAACCTGTGGGTCCCCAGATGTTCCTGGACTGCAACTCCAAGAAATCTTGGCCAGCTCAGCTAGTGATGAAGGCTTCTGGGAGTTGCAGTCCAGGAACATCTGGGGACCCACTGGTTGAGAACCACTGATTTATGGTTCCATAATATGGCCTGAATGTTGCAGGAGATCTTGTCATATAATGGGATGGGATCAAACTGACAAGGTTCTGGGGCACATTTTGTTTGCATTGTTTGGTTATGTAAAAGAGTAGTAGTGCAGTGGTTAAACTGCTGTACTGCAGCCAAAACTGTGCTCATAACCTGGAATTCCATCCCAGGTAGCCTGGTCAAAGTTTATTCGGCTTTCCATCCTTTCAAGGTTGGTAAACTGAGTATCCATCTTATGGGGGCAGGGGGACGTATAGCTTGCATAATTTATTTGTAATCCACCCAGAAAGTGCTTTAAGCACTATGGGGTTGGTATATAAGCAGCTCACTTGGGTATTTTTTTTCTTTCATATGCCAGACTACGCAACTGAGACATGCCCAGTGCCTTGTGAATTTGCTGCAGTTAACCTCAACAAGTTGCACAAACACCAATTGGAATCTGGCCACTGTATGGAAACTGCAATTGGTATTAAATTAAAAAAAACACTTAAGTTTTTACGTGTTATGTACAGTACTACAGCTGTGATTAAAGATGCAATCCAGAATCCATTCACTCTGGAAGAACAATCATAAAAGAAAGGAAACCAGAACTTCAGTGGGTAAACCAATTAGTGATCTGTCGGACGCCAAATATATAAAGCTACATCTCTCGCCTAATTGTACAACAGGAATTTCATCCATAATTTGATTTACAGTAATACTGTGAGATTGTTTTGAGATTACTTAATGGCTCCCATTTGAACTGTCAGCTGATGGATTATAGGGTGTTGCACTACAAAGCTTGAACGAAACATGGGAATAAGACGGAGAGAGGCTATTTTATAGTTTTCTATTAACATAGTTTGTTGGACTGTGAAGATTCTCAGTCACCCAGGTGAGTTTATTTGGAAGTTGAGTCATGGCAACTGGACTTTTTTTGTGAATTTGAAACATTTTGCTACTCATCCAAGCAGCTTCATCAGTCTGAGGAAAGTTAGTGGCGAGTCCTCCATTTTATAGTTCACCTTGATTTCTCACACACCATGGTCTGAATAGGTTCATAAATTGGACAAAGGCCTGAATAAGCTTCTTGTGTGTACAATAGCCCATGAACCTATTCAGGTTATCCAAATTATGAGCCTATTCAGACCAGGGTGTGTGTGAAATCAAAATGGAGGACTCGCCACTAGCTTTCCTCAGACTGACCAAGCTGCTTGGATGCGCAGCGAAATGTTTCATTCTCTCAAGAAAAGAAAAGAAGTCCAGTTGCCATGACTCAACTTCCAGATAGTTTGGTGCAGAAAAAACAAAAGCACAAGAATGGGTCTGCAAATAAGAGAAAGAAAAGGTTAAACCAAGCTCAGCAAATAAAATAGGGCACTTTAAGCATATTGGATGATGTGGTGCTTTGGCTTACTTGAGGATCAGTGCAGACTTCAGTGTTGTACTATACAAACCTGAGGTGAAATAGCCAGGCCTCCCAACGGGTCACCATCCAAAATATCAGTTCCAGCGTTATAAACAATTATGTCTGCTCTCACTTCATTCATGGCAGCTTCCACGTGTGCTTTAACTTTATGAAGGTATTCTCCATCTTCTGTCCCCCAGTCCAATTCAACTTTCCACCGTATGGCTCCTAAATGTTGTGACAGAAAATCCAGACATCATGAGAAGTTTTGAGGTGGGGAGAAAAGTAAGCCGGGTTTAGAAATCACGGCTGATGAAATACTTCCCCTCCCCTCCCCCCAATTTGGAGGTACAATGGACCCTCGTATAACAAATGGCTTGTATAACATAAAATCTGTACAACATAAAAAATTCCAGAGATGGGGAAATTTGCTTAACAGAATCGCCTATGGGGCGAATCCGTACAACATAAAAATTGTCGCAATTAGGGATTACTCTGTTTTCAATGCATTCCTATGGGAAATTTCTATAAAGGAAAATTTGCTTAACACAATTTCATTTGGAACCAATTAATTCCTTTATACAAGGTACCACTGTAAACCCAAGTTGATCACATCATACATGCCATGCATACCTCCAAAATGAAAAAGGAAGTATTGAAACAACAGCTTCCACAGGCAATGCCCTTCTTCCCGTTGAGTGAATGGAGCTTGGAGTTTAACACGTGAATGTAAAGTTTGTTCCTTTCTTTTTTTTTTTCCTCAAAAGGAGGATAATGGCACAAATGTATCTCTCTTCAAGATTATGTAACATTGACATTTTATAGTTGCTGTGAGTTTTTTGGGCCGTTTGGCCGTGTCCTGGAAGTTTTTCTTCCTGACTTTTTGCCAGACTCTGTGGCTGGCATCTTCAGAGGGCAAGGAGCTCAGGGAACAAGGAGTGCCCCCCAGAGCACAAAGAGAAACTCCATGTTCTCTGAGCTCCTTGCCCTCTGAAGATGCCGGCCACAGAGTCTGGCAAAAAGTCAGGAAGAAAAACTTCCAGAATACAGCCAAATGGCCCAAAACACTCACAACTATCAGATCCCAGCCGTGAAAGCTTTCGATAATACATTGACATTTTAGTTTGCTAACAGTTATTTCTATCATACCAGGCGCATGCATCTCCAATGATTGGGTCCATACCTCTGGTTCCCAAAACAGGCACCCCAGAGCCAAATCCTATTGTTCCCCCCCCCCCATGTGTAGTGGCGCAGCCACAAAAGACGCAGTAGCTGACTGCAGTGCCATAACAAGGTGCCACAACCATGCCTCGTCATATTCTGGGTGTGCAACAAGGCCCACAACTAGCCCTTTGTTAATTATTTATTTGTTTATTTATTTATTTATTTATACGACTTATATGCCGCCCACTACCCAAAGGTGGTGGCTTACAATTAAAATGAACATTTAAAACAGTTAAAACGTTTAAAAAAGGCAATGGACAAATAAATAATAAAAACAGTTAAACACAAAACACTAAAATTGTCACCAGGACCCACAATCTATGTTATGTCAATTAGCCTCAGTTAATTAATTAGCAACTTCAGTAACCACACTACGGTATGCAAGAAACAAAAGACAGGCTTTGGACCCATGGGGTTTTGGGCTGCAAGGGACTCAGAATCCCTAGCCAGCACAGCCAGCGGACGGGGCTTCTGGAGGTTGGCAGTCCAAAAACATCTGAGGCCCCCCAAAGTTTCAGAACCAAAGCAGCCAATCATTATTTTACCACGTTCACATCTACTTTGTTGGGAGGTACGTGCCGCAGTGGTTAAAGGCCTGTACTGCAGGCAAAACTGTGCTCATGACCTGGGGTTCAATCCCAGGTAGCCAGCTTAAGGTTGACTCAGCCTTCCATCCTTCCGAGGTCGTTAAAATGAGTACCCAGCTTGCTGGAAGGGGGGGGGGCAATGTGTAGCCTGCATACTGTAATTAAAACTGTAAACCGCCCAGAGACTACTTGAAATGGTATGGGATGGTATATATAAGCAGAACACTTTGCTTTGCTTTGCTTTTGTTACAATCCAAGATGCATGTCTCAGGTTTGCTTCTTTAATTCCTTAGTTCAAGGGTCCTGACATCCCATCACTTCCACATAATGGTGATACGATGGTGATCCCAAGGACGTATCACAAGATTAGGATTTCAAACAAAAGGACTTGGAAATGAAGTACTAAATTTTGGTATCAGCACTCAGTTTTCTGTAGGTGTGATGTCCTCTACTTGGAAATGGGGTTTACAAGGTACTTTAAATTATAGTCACACTTATTTTGAAAACACAATGTACTTACGCTTGGCAAATCCATCTCCTGGATAAATGTACCTGTTGTAAACATCCATAATGGACACTCTTCTGTCCTCCATAAAGTCTCGTTCATGGCCGTTCCCCTGTAAAATAATTACAACCTCTTAATACAAACCCAGGGAGATTAACAATCCACAGAAATTAATGCAGTTCAATTTCTTTCTGCAGTTTTATGCCTCCTGCACATCAGTTTATTACAATATAAATTTACAATATGATGAGCTGGAGAATACTACTTTTAGTGCCAACACATTAAAGAGAGTAAATTTGTTTACATAATATATTAAGAAGAGTTTAACAGACCCCACCACCAAGTAGGACAAATGCAAAGAAAAAGAGCATATTAAGAACAGTTTGTAAAATTAATTTGTTAATTTATCTGCTAATTATGTTGTAAACTTGCAAAATGATAAACAATATTAAATTACCAAAAATGGCCAACAAAACTTAAAATAACAAAAATCACAATACTCAAAAATAACATGGCTGGCATTGAATGAAATCCTATGAGGTGCTCCCCCCCTCTATCCAGCATTAGTTATGCCTCAAATTGAGTATTGTGTCCCGTTCTGGACACCACACTTCGAGAAAGATGTGGAGAAACTGGAACAAGTTCAGAGGAAGATGACAAGGATGATCAGGAGGCCCAATGATCAGGAAATCAAGCCCTATGAGGAAAAACTGAAATAACTGTGCACTCTTAGCCTAGAGAAAAGAAGAATGAGTGGAGATATGATAGCACATATTTGAAGGGCTGAGCGTGGTGGCTCAGCAGGCTAGAGCGCTGAAGTGTCATCTGCAAAGTCAACACCTCAGCGGTGCGAATCCCGGGGGCCACACAGCAGAGGGAGCTCCCATTGTTAACCCCAGCTCCTGCCAGCCTAGCAGGTAAATGCACGTAGATAAATAGGTACCGCTATAAAAAGCGGGAAGGTAAAACAGTGTTTCCTTGCAGCCATGCCGGCCACGTGGCCACGGACTGGCTCTCTGGCTTGGAAATGGAGAGGAGCACCACCCCCAGAGTTGGACACGACTAGCACGCATGTGCAGGGGGAACCTTTACCTTTACCTTTACCATACAGAGGAAGGATCTGTTGTCGAACATCCCAGAGTGTAGGACGTGCAACAATGGGCTCAATTTAAGAGAACCCAGCTTTCATCTGAATATCAGGGAAAACCTCAAATGCAAGACTACAAAAAACTTCAAATGCAAGACTACAAACATCCATTATGGATGTTTACAACAGGTAAACAGGTATCCAGGAGCTTTCCGAGGGCAATACCCTCTGGGTATGATTCTTTTTTTGTTAAGTTTTTGCAATGATTTTTTTTGTTTGTTATTTTATTAGTGGCCTATAAAGGTATCACCTATAGCTAGTCTTGCATTTGTATTTTGTAATGGCCAAATGGCTCCCCCTTTTTGCTTCAAAGGAAAAACTTCCTGTTAGAGCAGTATGACAACGGAACCAATGACCCCAAGAGGTGGTGAGGGCTCCAACACTGGAGGCGTTCAAGAGAAATCTGGGCAACCCCCTGGCAGATAGATGTTCTGTGTGTGTTGTGTCGTTACAGTCGTGACCGACTCTTTGTTACCCCATGTCCATGGAGTTTTCTTGGCAGGAATACTGGAGTGGTTTGCCAGTTCCTACTCCAGGCGCCTACAGCATCTGGTATTCCCTGCTGGTCTCCCATCCAAGTACTAACCAGGGCCGACCCTGCTTAGCTTCCGAAATCAGGTGAGATCAGATGTGCTTAGGGCATCTCGGCATCTCGGCAGATAGATAGCCTTTGATTTGTATTCCCACCTGGAGAAGGGGGTTGGACTTGATGCCCTTGTAGCTCCCTTCCAACTCCACTATTCTATGATTCTTTGATTTTCAAAAATTCCCTTGCTGAAAAACCTAATGAATTAAAATCAATTTTAAAAAAATACTTCTAAGTTTTAGTCCTAAATTAAACATGACCAAGATGGATCACATTCCACCATTATAGCTGGCAATCTGGTGGGGATTCAGTTCTATGACTTGTAATAGAAGGGGGCTCAAGAGATCAATCTGAAACCTGCCGGGGTGTGTTTCTGTGAAGATTCTCAGTCATCCAGGCGAGTTTATCTGGAAGTTGAGTCATGGCATCTGGACTTCTTTTCTTGAGAGGCTGAAACATTGCGCTGCTCATCCAGACAGAATGACAAAGCTGTTTGGATGAGCAATGAAGCGTTTCTATTTATTTATTTATTTATTTATTTATTTATTTATTTATTTATTTATTTATATACCGCAACCATTTGGCCAAAAAGCTACTCTGGGCGGTTTACAAACATATACAAAATACAAAAACAGATTAAACAACTTAAAATAGTAAATAAAAACTAATCAATCAGACCAAATAATCAAATCATAATCATAAAAAGAACAAACAAGCAAATAAGCACAAATACAGTGGACCCTTGTATAACAAACAGCTTGTATAACATAAAATCTGTACAACATAAAAATTCTGGAGATAGGGGAAATTTGCTTAACATAATTGCCTATGGGGAAAATCCATACAACATACAAATGGGATTACTCAATTTTCAATGCATTCCTATGGGAATTTGTATAAAGGAAAATTTGCTTAACAGAATTTCATTTGGAACAAATTAATTCCTTTATACAAGGTACCACTGTACAATAAATCAAAATGATTTGACAATTCAAAATAAGAACAAATGCGAAAAAAATAACTAGTAGAAAATTCAATCTCTCAAGAAAAGAAGTCCGGTTGCCACCACTCAATGTCCAGATTGTTGTTGCTGTGTGCTGTCAAGGCAGCTCCAACCTATGGGGGCCGAATAAATGAATGACCTCCAAAATGCCCTCTCATTAACAGCCCTGGTTAGCTCTTGCCAACTCAAGGCCCGGGCTTTCTTGATAGAGTCAATCCACCTCATATTTGTTCCACCTCTGTTCCTGCTGCCTCGGACGTCTGCTAGCTTTACTGTCTTTTGCAGCAACACATTAATGTCTTCTCATCGTGTGTCCAAAGTGCAATCAAGTGGTGTCCTTTTAGCCCCTAGAAAGAGCCTGGGTGTAATTTGATTTAGGACCCCTGCCTGTTTGTCATTCTGGCAATTCTGGGCATCTGCAAAGCTCCCCTCCAGCAACGTGCTTTGAACAAACCAATGTCTCTGCTGTTAGCTTCCCTTACTGCCCCGCTTTCCCATCTGTATAGCTGTGAAGACCTGGCTGTTCAAGGATGTGTGTGTGTGTGTGTTGCGTCGTTACAGTCATGACTGACTGTTCGTGACCCCATGTCCATGGAGTTTTCTTGGCAGGGATACTGGAGTGGTTTGCCAGTTCCTACTCCAGCTGCCTCCAGCACCTGGTATTCCCTGGTGGTCTCCCATCCAAGTACTAACCATGGCTGACCCTGCTTAGCTTCCGAGATCGGGCGAGATCGGATGTGCTCAGGGCATCTAGGCAGCTCTGTTCAAGGATACCTTCGGCAATTGCTAGGAGTGTTGTGTTCCCTGTGTTCGTTCTTTGTTTATTTGATTATTAGTATTATTTTTATTATTACTATTCCCTCTTGCTGGGTACTTGTCTTGTTGTTGTTCCATTGTGGTTTTTGTATTATTGGGTTTTTTCTTCTTCTCTCTCTAGATTATTACCATTATTATTGTGTTTTGAGTTGTTTGATAAATCATTGTTGTTAACCACCCAGAGTTCCCGTTTGAGGAAAATAGGATTGTGGTAAATAAATAAATAAGTAAATAAGTAAATAAATAAATAAATAAATAAATAAATAAATAAATAAATAAATAAATAGAAATAAAACTGTGGGCGCTTTTACACGACCCCTAAGATCCGCTGGCAACTTAAATTCAGACCAGAGATCTTAGGGGTTTGCTCTGCTTTCTGTGTTCCCACCCCTCCGCACTCCCTTGCTCCTGTCTGTGTGAGGGGAGGGAGAAAAAAAGGGAGGAAAGAATGCAGTCTCACCTCCGCTCTGCCGCCGGGAGCTTCCCCGGGAAGCATTGCAGTCTCTTAAAGGGGCGGGGGGCAAAAAAAAAAAAAAAAACAGAAGGCAGGAGAGCCCGGCACTCACTGCTTTACATCCACATCAGAAATTGTTCACCTTTGGAGACCAGGTACTTTGAAAATGCGCTGGGACGCGCTTAGGTGGGCGTGGTCGTACTTAATTATTTTTTAAACTCTGGAGCTGGTGGGAAAACAATGTTAAGCTCTGCACCTGGGAGCCCTTTGCCTCGGATTTTAGGGGTCGTGTAAAAGCGCCCTGAATCCATTGCCTTGGCCTTGGTCTCCAGTGATACACTCTTCCATTTGATTATCTTCTCTAGTTCCTTCACAGATGCCCTCCAAAGTCTCCATCTTCTCCTGAATTCCTGGCTGCAGTCTCCTGTTGGACTGCTGACTGAACCAATGCTGACTAACATCCAGCAGTAACTCGAGTAGGTCTATTTGGAGCAATGGAATTTGCAGAGGAGTTGACCCGCCAACACTTAACCTCTCCTTGTAGGGCAGCTCGGCCCTCTGATTTCACTGTCTGGGGTGTATTTTAGGGGAAAGTTTAAAAAAACTCAAGGGAAACAGAATATGCATTATTGGGCCAAGGTTAGTGAGAAGCTTGCACCCTGCAGGGCTATTTCCAGTTTGGGGAGGACTCCGGGGAAGCCTTGTTTCAGCAGAAGGCAAGACAAACAGACCAAGGGCAAAAGAATATGGATTTGAACTGGTGGCCTAGGGTTTGGCAGAAGGTGCAATTCTTTACAGTCTGGACATTTTCCCACCAAGTTAAAAAAAATGCTCACTTGTCTGAAGACACACCTCAAATCCATCAAAAAGCACAGAAAATGACTTAGGGGGGGGCTGGCTGTAGCCTCTGGACTACATGAATGCAGGGAAAGTTTTCTTTGGGTATTTGTACACAACCTCTAAACTCCGCTGCAAATGGCTCCCAGCTCCGGAGCTTAAAATTGTTTCCCCACCAACTCCGGAGTTTACAGAAAATTAAGTGCGGCCACGCCCACCTAAGCGCGTCCCAGCGCACTTTTCAGGTACCTGCTCTTGGAGGGTGAAAAATCCCAGATCTGGATGTAAAGGAGTGAGTGCCAGGCTCTCCTCGCTTCTGTTTGTTGTTGTTTTTGCCTCCCGCCCCTTTAAGAGAAGGAATCAGGATGACGACGGGGCTTGGAGAGGCTTGGACCGGCAAATGGAGGTGAGCCTGCATTCTTTTGTCCCCTTTTTTCTCCCTCCCCTCACGCAGACAGGATCAAGGAAGTGCGGAGGGGTGGGGACGCAGGAAGAGCAACGAACCCCCAAGATCTCTGTTCCGAATTTAAGTGGCCAGCGGATCTTAGGGGTCGTGTGAAAAGGCCCTTTGATAGATAAATAAATACACAATCTGCTGCCACCATATCATCCTGAATCCAGTATGAGACATTAAGTTCCATCCTGCCTTCCATACCCACTACTGTTTCATTATCTGCATACATTATAACATTTCCCCCAATTGTCATTCCAGCATCATGGCATTAAGGTTGATGCATGCCTTGTTTTCCTTTCAAATATATGTTCAAAACAAACACACACACCCCAATATTATTTTACTAAAGATATTAACTTTCTATCTGGAATGATGTTTCAGAGGGTCATGATTTTGGAATTCTGGCTTGAATTCAAACCAAATTTTTTAAAAAGTGTATCACTCACCTGATGTGCATCCAAATCTATAATAGTTGCTTTAGAAACTCCTTCCATTCTTTCAAATAAAAACTAGAATAAAAAACAAATTGGGAAAGAAGAAATGAAGAAACGGCATATATAAAGTTGCAATTTTATAACAATTCAATTATAACATCAGGTTCCATGGTGTGCATATATTCATATATATGCACACCATAGTAATGTGACCATAAACCCTGAGGTTTAATGTACGTGATCATCAGAAATTGTCATCCAAAATGGAAATATTTGGAAAACACAGAGGAGATGTTTCCACTCCTCAGGATATTCTGTCGCCAACTTCACGTTGGCCTTTCTTGAACTAAGTAACTTCAAAGGCAGGCTTCAGATTAGCAAGAATTGTTAGGTTCAATTCTATCTGTTGTTACCGGGCTTTTTAGCACATTACAGGCAAAATGGGGGCAAGAGGGTCACAGGTTTAATAGTAAAAAAAGAAGCAAAACAAAACCCTAGTAGATTACCACCATCACGACTGGAACCACTCACTGGTGGAGATCTGGTGGCAATTCTTTACTAGTAAAATCTCCCCCACCCTCCTGGTCACTAACCTATAGGAGCCTCATAGTGCAGTGGTTAAATGGCTGTACTGCAGGTAAAACTGTGCTCACAACCTGGGGTTCAATCCCAGGTAGCAGGCTCATGGTTGACTCAGCCTTCCATCCTTCCTTCCGAGGTCAGTAAAATGAGTACCCAGTTTGCTGGGGGTGGGCAATGTGTAGCCTACATAATTAAATTGTAAACCACCCAGAGAGTGCTTGAAGTGCTGTGGGGCAGTATGTAAGCAGAACGCTTTGCTTTTTGCTTTTAACCCGAGTGTCTCAAAGCTTCCCCAGGGAAAAGGGGAGCATTGGGAAGACTCCAAACAAGAAATCATGTTGGTGATGGGGATAGGAAACTTTCTGTGAGTTTAAATTAAATGTTTCTGGTTCCCAATTGGATTTTTTTTCCTGTAGGTGTTGTTTTGCTTCTCACATAGAAGGATGTCAATATCACCATCTCACTATTGGTTTCCTAATGTAGGGGTAGTCTACTAATTGTAGAAGGGGTAGTCTTGTTCATCTGAGCAAGCATTATAGAAGAAAACAAAACAAAAACATAAAAATAAAAAGTAAAATGCAAAAAAGTGGTGGCACCTTCAAGGCTTTTTTTTTTTAAAATGTGAGCTTTCATGGCCAAATCTGATGAAGTGGACATGTCCACGAAAGCTCACACTGAATAATATAAAAGTCAGCCTTTAAGGTGCCACCATGTTTTTGCCTTTTCGTACTTCTCATTTTTCCCCATTTTGTTTTCACCTATAATGGTTTGTTAATGGTCACCATTAAGATTAGTTTCATGGTTTGTAGATTCCACATTTCAGTCCTTTCTAACTTCACCACCCACATTTCTGCCTAGGCTTTCAAACTATGTATACTGTATTCCTGTTGGCTGAGGATAACAGTTCATGAACCTTATCCCCTTAATAAATGTGTTTGCCTTAGGGCCTTTTTACACGACCCCTAAGATCCGCTGGTCCCTTAAATTCAGACCAGAGATCTTGGGGGTCTGTCGCTCTTCCTTCCTCCCCACCACTCAGCACGTCCTGGCTGCTGGCTGCGTGAGGGGAGGGAGGGGGGAAAAGTCTTTAAAATGGACAAAAGAAAAAGCCTTACCTCCGGTGCCTGCTCCGAGCCCCAGTGGGAGCCATGATTACTTCCTGGTTCCTCTTAAAGGGGCGGGAGGCAAAAGAAAAACAACAAAAAGAAGCGAGGAGAGCCGGCACTCTCTGCATCAAAAATTTTCACCCTCTTCAAGCAGGTACAAGAAAAGTGCGCTGGGTCGCGCTTAGGTGGGCGGGGTCGCACTTAATTGTCTGCAAACTCCAGAGCTGGTGGGGAAACATTTTTAAGCTCCGGAGCTTGCAGCCATTTGCGGCGGAGTTTAGGGGTCGTGTATAAACGCCCCTAGATACCATAAGACTCTTTTGTTGTTCATGTGGCAATAGACTAACCACAGGTCAGCATATTGAAAACTCTTCAAACTGGGAAAGGTGAGCCGTTTTAAATTTAAAATCCCATGCTTCATGGAATATTAGATGATAGAGATGGGCACGACCAGGAATTTTTTTTTCGAGTTGTCGTTTTTCGGGACGGGTCCGTTTCGGATCGTTTCCGTTTTTCGTGAAATTTTTCAAAAAATTATCGTTTCGTTTGTCGTTTTTTCGTCTGTCGTTAGTACTGGTTTGGGGGGGGTAGCGGGCTCCTGGAGGCACCTCTGTGGGGTGGGTGCCTCCTCTGGCCTGCTATGAAGGGAAAGCGGGCTCCTGGAGGCACCCGTGCGTGCCTCCTCTCCTCACCCGCTACAAAATAGCATGCATAGCCATATGGATATGCATACCAAGTTGCAGACTTTCTTAGTGGAGTGACACTGGACTGGCAGAGGCACCCCTCTTTGGGGTGCCTCCTCTGCATCAGTCAGTGAGAGAGAATGCGGGCTCTCACTGTGTCTCACTAAGAAGGGAAACGTACTTGCGTGTAGTGCAATGCGAGTACACAGATCTGGCTTTAGGGTTAGGGTTAGCGCAAGGGCTAGGCTTAGGGTTACAGGTAAGGTTAGGGTGAGTATTGGGGTGCACCTCTGGGTGCCTCTCTGACCCACTTAGAAGGACAGTGTACTGGCGTATGGGTTAGGGTTAGGGTTCAGGCTAGGGTTAGTGGGCTTTTTATGCCCGATTGGCACATCCCAGAAGTCTCTGTGGTCAACCTGGCCAAGTGGCCATGCGATTGGTGGAATGGCTCCAAAAATTTGCATGGTCCACTCCCATGGCCAGTCCATCATTGCACAGGTGTAAATAAAATAAAATAAAATAAAATAAAATAAAATAAAATAAAATAAAATCAATGGAGAGGAGGACAGGAGACATTTTGTTGCAAGAAAAACACACTGCTACTGTAAAAAATCTGGCAGTTTTAAAATAGCAATTTTCGCATGTTTCTGTGGTGCTTTGGTGTGTTTTTGGACCACGATTTCAAAAAAAAGATTGCGGTCACCTGCCCCATTTTGGATCCCCCGCCCGCACCGCATGGCAGGCGAGTTGGCGAGACGACGAGGATGCCCCACCAGAGCAGCCCAGGACAGGAGGGGGGGAAGGACGGGTACCCCCCCTAAACCACCCCTTTGGTAGGTGCACTCTCAGGCAGGCAGCCAGGCATATTTTCGCCTGCTTTTTTGGCCGGGAATCGGTTTTTTTAAAACTTTTTTTCTGTGCCGCTTGAATGGCGGTGGCGAGGCGGCGAGGCGGCGACGTTGGCGGGACAACGAGGATGCCCGCCGGCCGCCACTCCGCCAGAGCAGCCCAGGAAGGACAGGAGGAGAGGGGGGGAGGTCGGGGACCCCCCCCCCGAAACCACCCCTCTGGTAGGTGCCCTCACTCAGGCAAGCATATTTCCGCCTGCTTTTTTGGCGTGGAATCGGGGTTTTTTTTTTTTTACTTTTAAAAACTTTTTTTCTGTGCCGCTTGGCATCGCGCGATCACTGCGATGCCAGGAACGACAACGACAAATCAGACCCAATTATTTGTTTGTCGGTTCAAGTTCGAGTTCTGGCGGAGTAATTGTCGTTTCCTTTTCTGTTACGTAACGGAAATGAGGAACGGAAACGGAAACGGGAATTTCGCTAAGTCGTGCCCATGTCTATTAGATGACATGATACAATTGATACATACAATGTTATCTGTCATATAGAGCTATTTTATCTATCATACTTTATAGAACACCTCCCTTTCAAACACTTCCTATAACTAAACGTTTTTCAAAACTCCACAACGCATGTATGATTATTTATTCAATTTCATTCACAAAACATGGACAAATTAAATCATTAGTCTAATCAACATATTTGTTTAAGATGCACCATTTATTTGACTGCCGCCCCTCAAAGTCCACACTTTTTGCAGAAACACATGGGAGTGATATACTATTACAGCATTTGACCTTAGGCACTGCTCAAAGCTTGAAAAAGTTGCTTTTTAGGATTATAACTGTCAACATTTCCCAGCGATCCACCACTGTCAGTGCTGATTGGAACATTCTAGAATTCTAACCACCGCCTCCACTGTATAACCAAACTGTACAACCGAAACAACTCTCCTAAGCTCTGGTGTTGCCTAAAGAAGAAAGTGCATTGATCACACGAGTGGGGTCCATGCAGATTGCGCTTTCACATTAATGTCTGCACTGGACTTGGGTTAGGAGCTTTGTGTGGCTATCTACAGCCATATCCGAACAATTTATTACCAAAATGTTCAGTGATACAGAAACAGAAGGCATCCCGATTAAGACCAAGGTACATCTCCCTCAGTGAATCTCTTATTAGGGCATTCTTATTCTCTCTTCCTCTACGACTCCTTTTCCGCATAGCAACATTGTGTATTAGGAACAAACTGACACCATTAGTTCCACAGATCCAGGATACGTCTTGGTGGTAGATGCACAAAGTTTATTTACAATGGACTTTTCTTACCTTGATAGCCAATGAGATGTCGGCGTATGCACAAAACCCTCCTCCTTTATCACCTGAACAATGATGAAAACCACCACCTGAAAAAAAGGTGTTGCACATGTGAATAAATAATTTAGCTACAATTTTAGGAACGGGAAATCCAACTGTCATTATAAACTGTAGGCTACTGAAGTCTGTAGACTAATGTTACCAAATATTACCATTACATGCTTAATTGCCTAGAACAGGGCTTGCCAACCTTGGGGGCCCCAGATGTTCTTGGAGTGAAACTCCCCAAAGCCTTCACCACCAGCTGTGCTTGGCAAGATTTCTGAGAGTAGTAGTCCAAAAACATCTGGGGACCCGAGGATGGAAACCACTGGCTCTTTAGTCTGGATAAAAGGCGCCTGAGGGGGGATATGATTGAGACATACAAAATCATGCAGGGCATGAGTCAAGTGGATAGAGGGACGCTCTTCTCCCTCTCACAAAATACCAGAACTAGGGGACATACACTCAAATTGAGGGCTGGGAGAGTAAGAACAGACAAAAGAATTTTTTTTTACCCAGCGTGTTGTTAGTCTGTGGAACGTCCTGCCACAAGATGTGGTGATGGCATATGCCCTGGATGCCTTCAAAAGGGGATTGGACAGATTCCTGGAGGAAAAGTCCATCACAGGTTACAAACCATGATGGAGATGTGTAATCTCCAGGCTTAAAACCAGGGTACTTCAAGGGCCAGATGCAGGGGAGTGGTATCAGGAGACAGATATCTAGTCTCGTACACTCCCGGAGGCATTTGATGGGGCCACTGTGAGATACAGGAAGATGGACTAGATGGGCCTTTGGCCTGATCCAGCATGGCTCTTCTTATGTTCTTATGTTCTTAAGCATGAACTTGACACACTTGGCCATGCTGTGTTTGCAAGCACAGACGACCCCTCACAATCTTAATGAACAGGCTTCTGAGGAGGAACTGCACACAGAGAGCTGTTCTGCAATTGTAGTTCTCAGCTTTGGAGCTCCAGATGTTTGGGATTCCAGAAGAATAAACATAACACAGAAGGAGGGATAATGAAATATGAGTGGCACGATAAAGGTGCATGACTTATGGACAGCTTGCAGGTAAGAACAAGCTTTTTGGGTGCTGGATCTAAGAAGGAACATAAAACTATGGCAGAACTAAAAGGAATGGCAAGATCTCATCCAAACAATGGCCAGTGTGGGCAGTGGAGTACTGGATCGTGATGATTTTTAGGAAGACCAAGAAAACAAAACAGGACAACGGAGAGCAGAAAATGCCGCTTGTCGATGTGAGAGACAGCCAAGGCACTGGACCCATATATTTGGCAAAGGGAAAGAGAGAGGAGACTGTAGAAATATAGCTACGTACCAATATTGATTGCCCATCCTCTCTCGATTGCTAGTTTCCCTGCCTTTAACAAAAACAGAAAAGAGCAAACTGATGGATTGTTCAGTACAATGCAACAATGGCATTTCCTAATGTGTCCTATGCAAAAAGAACAATTTTTTTTTTACAATGTTAATGTCACCAGCTGCAGGCTTTTGTCGCTAATTCGAAGTTTCCTTTTCTCTCACCCTTGGCTCCAGGGCTCCCTAGAGATCCCTTTAGACCTGGGAAAGGCTTTGGGCACTTTAGAAATGTGTGCGGGTGGGGGATCTTTAAGTTCAATTGCTGTTAGTCCTCCCAGTGGTGGCCATCAAACATTATCCCAGGTCAAAATGGATCTCTAGGAAGCCCTGGACCTAGGGTGGGGTGGGGAGGGAGAAGGAATAGGAGGCTTCACGGGTGATGAGAGCCCACAGCTGATGAGATCGCCAGATTACACAGGCCTAAAGCTGCACAACAGGATTTCAGTGTGCGATACCTGGGGTGGTATATAGTAGACAGAGTGATGGACTAAGACTCAGGGGACCTGGGTTCAAACCCCTGCTTGGCCATGGAAAGTCACTTGGTGGATGGCACTGCCAAAACCACACCTGACATTTCTCGCACTGAAAACCTGACAAGGGTCACTAGAATGCAGTTCTGACTCAACAGCGAATAACATGTACAGTATAGGGTTAGGGACCCGACCTGACCCGCAATAATTGAAACTCCGCAATATGCAGATACTGGGTCAGGCCGGGACTGGGTGGGCTCTCTGGGGGCTCTTGTACTTACCCCAGGCCTGGCACTGCCCCAAACGGGCCTGCAAGGGGCTTTCCAGTCCCCCAGAGGCCCCAAAAGTGCTTTCTAGTGATCTGGAGGTCACTTCTGGTTTACTGGAAGTCACTTCCGGTTTGCGGGGAGGCACTTTTGGGGCCTCCGATGGGCCTGGGAGGACCTTTCCTCCTTACCCCAGGGGGCCTTTTTTTCATATACTGCGGACCCACGATACTGGGTCCGCAGTATATGAACTGCGAAAGGGCGGGGGACAACTGTAGCAGGAAATGTGGGTGCCAAAATGAAATAATGAAAGAAAAATCCTTACCATTATTGTTCCTCCTGTTTGTGTTCTGAGGGGTCTCAGGACCTTCCTCTGAACAAGGAAATTGGGCAGAAAAAGAACAGGTGGGATTTCTGTAATCGTAGCCACAACAAAAGACCACTAGAAAAAAAAAACAACAGCCGCAATTAAGGATTATTTCCTCTCAACACAACCTAATCCATCTCTCTTCCAAAGGGAGGCCTGCAGAATTCATTGAGGTCGACTCTCAAGAACGAAATCCCTCTGAGTTCAACAGGACTTACCGGGAGGTAAGTGTGCTTAGCATTCGTGTTTATTTATGATGCCATATGCAAAAGCAAAAAACACAAAAATTTAAACACATTGTGCGATTACAAAAAAAAAAAAGCACCCATGACTTGACATCCTAAGGAAATGTCGCTAGAGAAATCGGAGAAGCAGAGTCGGAGCAGAGTTTGGGAGGGCTCATTTTACACAAGGCACCTCCTGTAACTGCCCAGGCAGCATGGTAAAGCCCATGCTCACTAGGGATCCTGGGATTTGTAGTCCAAAAGATAATGTTTCCAAACTTGGCTTCGAATCTGTATCCAGTGGCTGTGCAAGTGGGAAGGTCGTTGCGGCAACACATTTTCTCCTTGGTATCCCTGCCTTGCAACTCTAGTACCCGCCCCCAAAACCTCTCCAGAGGGTCAGCAATCCTCCTGAACAGCAAGGGCAAAGGATGTATGAGTCCCCTACCAGCACAGGGCACTTCACACACTTGCCCCCTTGTCCCGATGCCCCTTCTGTTCTGGAGGCCTCGACAGCGTTCTATGGCAGAGCACGGGATATCTCTAGTACTGTAACTATACTATGGATTGGATCCATCAGGTGACTGGCCCCAAAAGAAATTTTGGACTTACGCTCCCATTTGGGTTCACAGAATATCAAAATGCTTTAGAGTAAAAACATTTGAGGCGGGGCGGACCCAGAAGAACATCATTAAGTACAGAGGCAAAGGTACAGAGCAAAATGGACGACAGCAATGAGATCAGCATTGGAAGTAGCCAATGAAGCAAAAAAAAAAAAAAAGCACAATTAAGATGATAATACGACAGATATCTAAGCTTTTTCATATCCATAGCACTGTCAAGTGTACAGCAAAAGTGCAAAATGACGGCTAGAATACCTCTTCAAAGCTTTCCAGTGTATGCTTCTGTAAGCAGCGCAGAAAAAAAGTTGAAAACATATATTCAAACATCTCGAATCACTTGTAGAGATAACTGATTTTCAGGTTCTCTGGTGTTTATGACAGCCGTTCATAATTTATTTTGATAAGTGATTATTTTCACCCTGCCTTTCTCCAAAAGCTGGAACATCCTGGTCTCCAGCCAATACTGGAAACGCTGCTCTACAAAAAATACTTGGAGATTAAGTGCAAACATGCATTTTTACCCAATTCTTTAGGAGGATAAAATGTGCATGGGTCGTTACCTCTGTTATGCAGGGTGTGCGACAGCAGAGCAAAGTGAAGAAATATTGCCCCAAAATTAATTGGATCATTTCTTGTATTAGAGCCTTGTGGCGCAGTGGTTAAGCTGCTGTACTGTGGCTATAACTGTGCTCACAGCCTGGGGTTCAATCCCAGGTAGCCGGCTCATGGTTGACTCAGCTTTCTTTCCTTTCGAGGTCAGTAAAATGAGTACCCAGCTTGCTGGTGGGGGGCAATATGTAGCCTGAACAATTAAATTGTAAACTGCCCAAAGACTGCTTTTAGCGCTGTGGGGCAGTATATATGCAGAACACTTTGCTTTTTGCTTTGCATTATGTCAATGTTACATCCCAGAAGATTGAGGATGTCAACACCCTTAGCTATATCACAACAACATTTCCTATATCCTTCACCCGCTTCCAATTAGGATCCCTCTGTTCCAAGAAAAGCCTTTGGGGGAACGGCAGAATGGGGGCTGAAATTTTTACATGATGAAACAACACTCCTGACCTCACTGGACTTAACATAGCATATATGTACATTATTAGATTTCAGCCAATGTTTTCCATCTGACCATACGCAACAGATCACTGAAAATGTTCCCATTTCTACCCGTGGTTTTACAGTCTCTCCCCCCCCCAAAAAATGCTAATGAAAGGGTCACGCAAAGTCTGCTGCTGCTCCTTGTGCATCCCGCTGCTCTGGATCCAAATCTATGTCTATGGTGTTAAAAATTGTTCTCATTGAGACTATCTGGAAGTTGAGTCACGGCAACTGGACTTCTTTTCTTGAGAGATAGAAATGTTTTGCTACTCATCCAAGCGGTTTCGTCATGACGCTTCTTGGGTGAGTAGCGAAAAGTTTTGATCTCTCAAGAAAAGAAGCCCAGTTGCCATGACTCAACTTCCAGATACCTTCACCTGGATGACTGAGAATCGTCACAGACATACTTCTCATTGAGACAAGAGCGTCAAAGTTAGGAAAGGAATTATGTTTGTTCTCTGACATCACTGTTTTTCTTCTTCTTACTTATATTTGCTGGGCATTTTTTCCTATCCTGTAGGTGGAAGAAAGAGATATGCAGGAGGGGAGCATGAATTCATTTGTTTTATACATTCAGGAGGTGATACTGTACCTTTAATCGGTTTAAGTACTGTCGGGTGTGAACAACTAAAAGATCTTCTTCGGTGGCTTCTAGAGCCCTTACAATCGAGTCATCTGTAATGAGTTTTGCTTCTGGATGAAGAAACAAAAGCAAATAACAAAACAACCACATGAAAATAAGGTTTCCCTTTTGTTTCCAAAAAAGCCAGCTCAAAAGATTTTCAATTTCTGCTAAGGATTTTGCTTGATTTTAAACACAACTACCACCCCATAGCTCTCAAAGCACTCTCTGGGCAGTTTCAATTGAATTACACAGGCTAACACAGTCCTTACACAGTCCTTACAAGATGGGTACTCAATTTACTGACCTCAGAAGGATGGAAGCCTGAGTCAGACTTGAGCCAGCTACTACCTGAGCCCATCAGGACCAAACTCAAATCATGAGCAGAGTCTTGACTGCAGTACTGCTGTTTAATCATTGCACCACAGGGCCTGTTTGGGAAGGAATCCAATCAACTCTTTCTACTGTTTCACAGGACGGAAAAGGGGTGGATTTACTTCTCTCTCAAGGTTCAGCTCCTAAACAAAGTATAGCTAATTAGCTTGGGGTCCGTGATTTGTTCACATAATACAGTCATCTGGCAAGTTGGGGAGGAAGAGACAATATTTTGCTACAGCCATTCATCAGCTGTGCGGGACACAATAAAGATTAACTGTATTTTGCATCTTTCAGGCATTCAGTTCAGTCCTGTCTACTGCTATGCCTGGCAACCACAGTTACCTAGGAAGCTAATCTAGGGATCTCTTTCTTACTCACTTGAGAGCAAAAGCTGGCTTAATCCAAATACCCAGGCTTGCAGGATGCCAATAATGATAGGGAAGTGAAGCACACTAGTGGTACAACTTCGTTGTCTCCTTTCCCCCTGAAGACAACTATGATGAATTAATAAAGGCCTATTATATAGGTCTCTATATAGTTCATATAATTATGAACAGCTGGAGAGTTCAGCGGAGTCAGGAGCAATTCCCCTCTGTGCCTCCTAGACCGGGTTTGAATTGGGTAATCCATAGGTTCCCATCCAGCTCTACAGTTCTAAGATTATTATTATAATGATGCTGCTGCTACCGTAGGTAAACCATTAAGAAGGAACCCAACTTCTTGTAGGTTGGACTTAGGTTACAGTTTTCCAGTTGCACGTTGTAATGAATGTATAATTCCTCACATACCACCATGTCATTAAGATATATTAATAATTTAGCTCAAAAACTACTTGCAAATGATGTTCGTCTCCCCTAAACTACTGTCCTTATGAATACGGTGTCGCCAAGAGCATGTGTCCATCACAGCGCCATAACTAGGACACGGTGACTAAGGCTTTGACTCAATTTTGAACCAAAATTTAGAGGATTGCAAAAATTCACTGCCGGAAAGCCACAGACCTAATCATATTGCATTTGTTGCTGGAAGGCGTCAGGATGCCCAGCGTGAGCATATAAAGCACTTCCAGCTGCAACTCCCTGGGCAGAAAGAGACACAAAATAGGCAGGCTCAGCAGGAAGCCAGCACGGTCATTGCATTATGAAGTCCACGTATTCCACCCCATTCCTCTGTCCTTTGGCCACCTGTAGCAATCTCATGCAATCCAAGCTTAACTAACAGAGCAGCAAAGCCTTGGACACCAAAATTGTTCATTGCATCTCTGATCTGGCATGCAAATACACAGAGAGGGAGGGGGGAGAGAGAGGAAGAGAGATAAAGTTTTAGGTAACCAATTTGTGCTACTTCTAGTCTGATAACTAATGCGGAATAAAATTATCCATATAACATACCCAAAATATTCAAGTACGGTAATAGTAACTGTGATATCTATTATGCTGGTTCCCAACCTTGGGTCCCCCGATGTTCATGGACTACAACTCCCAGAAGCCTCAGCACTAGCTGTGCTAGTCAGAATTTCTGGGAGTTGCAGTCCAAGAACATCTGGGGACCCACAGGTTGGGAGCCAGTGATTGATTAGTCATGGAAAAAGCCTACCATCTATGTGAGACTACTTTTGGTAAGTTGCCAAACATTGAGTTTCAATCTTGTTCTTACTTTACCTTTCAAGAAGTTTACTACTTTCCCCCATTTTCCAGCATCAAATGGGTGAAGCTTCTCCAATCCCATAAATGTAATGTTGTAATCGGAGGAATACACAATTGGCCAACATGTGGGTGGGACATCTTCATACAGTTCCGTCTTGTGAGGCCTTACAAATGGAGGGGAAACAGCATGAACAATCCAGAAACAACAGCGGCATTGGAGAGCCAAGTATACTGACTGAGAAAAATATAATATATTTCACAAAAAAAGTGTTCCCAATTAAGCAATGCTTGGTCATAAACTTAAATGAATGCTTGTGGTCGGCTATCTGCTATACCTTGGGATGGATACTTTTTGCTCTTGAGAAGTTGTGGACTTCAACTCTCATCATCCCCACCAAAAATGGCAATGAGATTTTGGTAAAAGAGTTAAAGTCCAACACGTGTGAATGGTTGAGGGATTCCCATCCTCACTATAGTCTTTTTCTTCCTTTTGCCTTTGACAAGTCCAGATGTGAAATGTTACACATAGTGAAGTGTGGCAACAGCTGGGGGATAGGATGTCGAGAAACCAGGGTAAATAAGAACATAAGAACAGCCTTGCTGAAGAGGCCACAGCCCATCCAGTCCAGCATCCTGTTTCACACAGTGGTTCACCATTTGCTTCAGGGTATTCCCAAGCAGATGTCTTCACCTGCTTACGGTTCCCTGCAAATGGTATTGAGAGATATTCTGCCTATCTCTCCAACCCGGAGGTTGGCCTTAGGCATCCATAATGATAGCCATTGATAACCTTGTTCTCCATGAACTCATCCAATCCTTTCTTAAATAAATGGCAAAGGGTCATGGACCATTTTCATTTCCTAAATATTAGCTTTTATTTTATTTTATTTTGCATTAGAGCAGTGTCCTAATCCAAGGCATTTGTTCCCTATGTAAATTCCTTTGACATTCTTGGGCGCAGTCCAATATTCTTTACAGCTGATGCTTCAACAATTAGCATCTCCATTTGTGGCTTCATTTCTGTAGCCTTTTGTTCGATAAACACTCAAGCTGTTTTTGTTTAAAATTACCTCTTCTGATCAGTCTAGGCTAGGAAATCATATTATTCTTCCCTTCTGTTAGTTTACCGTTGGCAGAGTACAACATGGCAAACTGAATTTAAGAACAGTACATAGGTCTTAGAGAACTAATCTGGTGTAGTGGATAGAGTAATGGATTATGACTCAGGAACTGAAACTTACTGGGGTCTTGAAACTGGTAAAAACACTCCTTACATAACTCACTGTGAAGCCCTACTAGGGTGTCTATCAGTAGGATCTTGAAGGCATATACAAACAACATAGGTCCTACAGAACTAGTGTAGTGTAGTGGATGCCATGACGGATTAGGTCTCAGGACACCCGAGTTCAAATTCCTACTCAGATATGTGGCGATGGTAAATTCGTTCCTTAAACACTTGCTTTGATAATCCTATTAGGGTTGCCATAAGTCAGATGTGACTTTACTGGCACATAACATGCACATATATTTGAACCTATGAAGCTGCATCATGGCAAACTGCATCACTGGGACCACCCAAGCTACAGGTGGGGCTGGTGGGGACCTCCAGCGTTGTGGATAGGGGTCTTCCTCAACTGATCCGCCAGCTAGAGAGAATTTAATTGAATACAAAACTTAGGAAAGTTGCATTTTTACAAACACAGCTTTAAGCTGTTCAACTTAGTGAAGGATTTTGGGAGTTGTCAGACAAAAAAGTAAGTTTTCTAGTCCCTGATTGAACATGTCAAGGACTGATTGTGGTATGTTCTGCATCCCAAAAATCACAAGAGCACAGAAACCTAAAACAATGGGGTTGGAAGAAGCCCTCTATGGCAATCCACTCCAACCCCCAGGCTTGATGCGGGAATACATATCAAAGGATATCTGTCCAGTTCCCTCAATGAATGCCTCCAGAGGCACTCCTGAGGTAAATGGTTCCATTGTTGGAATCACTCCTGAGGAAATTGGTTCCATTGCTGTACAGCGCTAGCAGTTAGGAGGTTTTCCTGATATTCCACTGAAACCCGGCTTCCTGTAAATTAAGCCCATTATTACATATTCTCTGTATGACAGCCTTCCGAGTATTTGAAGCATGCTATTATATCTCCCCTCAGTCTTCTTTTTTCAAGGCTAAACTTGCCCAGTTGTTCCAATCTTTCCTCACTGAGCTTGCTCAAATTTGTCAGCATCCTTCTTGAAGTGTGGTGTCCAGAACCAGACACAGTACCCTAGATGAGGTCTGTGAGGAGACGAAGCCTCCCAGAGATGGTCAAGGGAGTGAGCCGTCTGGATCCCCTAAACAAGACGGTGAAGAAGACAAGGAATTGGAAAGACATGTGAAAAGATTGCACTTAATAGAGTTAGAGGAAGAGAGTAAGGAAGACTGGGAGAATGAAAAGTGCGAGGACTTGTGAGATGCTTATTGGGTGGTAGAAGAGACGTTAACAGATCGGGGAGAGAGCGCGGGGAAGAAGGAGGGGGAGAAAACGGACAGTTGGAAGTGGCAGTTAGAGAGGAGAGAGAGGGGGACAGAGGAGGAGGCTGTCAAAGAAGACGCGGGTTATGTAAAGGTCCAGAAAGGGGAAGGATTGGCTTGGGCTGTTTATGTACATCCCCTCCAATGGCCGGAATCCTCTAGGCAGTTTCACAGATGGAGAACCGAGAGGTTTGCCAATCCTGTGGCACAGTGGGCCAGGCACCCGTGCTGCAGCACTCAATGTTGGGGCCGGGGATCTCCTGCACCCCCTCGCCCTTAAAGGACCGGATTCGGGTTTTGTACCTGTTAATGTTATTTATGAAGATCCCTACATTGAGGGGAATGTTGATTCTGTTATGCCAAAGTTATCTCCAGAAGTTCAAGAATGTACCTACAGAGAATCAGCTTCTGTACGTAATAAAAATCCATTTGACGTTTTGCTAAGAAATGACCCTTTTCAAGTTTGTGACTCGGATCCACCAATAGAGAGAATCGAACCCTCACAAGGTCAAACCAGTGCCAAGTAGAGAGGAACCAGCACTTTGCAAGTCCAAATTTTCAGGGCCAAAATAAAAAAACTATTTCCAAGAGTTCTGAAGGAAGTGGCTGAAGAGATCTCAGAACAATTGTCAATTATTTTCTTGCAACTATGGGGGATGGGTTAAATGCCAGAAGAGTGGAGGAGGGCTGACATTTCTATCTTCGAAAAGGAAGAATGACAGACCAGTCAGTAAGTTTTTATACTTCAAAACAAGTCAGACTTCAATTGTGTTTTATTGGTGATGTATGATGCAAACACAGTTACTGTGGGCTGGGCCCTGTACTCTCCCACGTAATAAAGAGCTTGTAAAAAGGTCTTTTCTATTTGCCTAACCACTGCAGAGCAGGGCCATGCCACTGAAAGTGTGACCACTGCCACACAGATCTCTCGAGCATGCTCCATCCTAGGAACTGAAGATGTTGAGAAATGAAATCCCCCAATGTGAACTGATTACTGCTCTGTACAAGCATTCCTACCTGCCTCTGGTCTTTATGTGTCCTCTTCATTTGGAGCAAAATGCATAGTAGATAGCCCAAGTGGCAGCTTGTGGGTGTTTGGGAAGTGTAATTTCCATGAAATGCTAAGTGTGTTGCATCACAAGCATCCAAAAAACATAGAACTGACAATTCTCAATCACATACCATTTACATTCCGTTAATTCACAATGATTTAAGTACAGCAATATTATTTACAACATTAAAAAGGGACAAACCTTTTTTTTAAAAAAAACAACCTTTTAAAAAACTCCTGTTGGAAAAGGTGCTTTGGTGCTTATTTTATCCATAGAAGTGAAAAGGGGTTTGAGCCTTGTGACCCAAAAATAACCAATACAAGGATAGGCTTGGTGATGATACCTTTATAGGTCACTAATAAAATAGAATAAAATAATGCAAGTTGAGCTTTCAATAGCAAGCTATCTTTATCAAAGCATTTGGTGTGCTGGGTTTGAAACCTTATTCGGGACTTTAATGCAGTTTTAAAAATCAGCCCTGCCTCCTGCAAACATCATCTGACGAATTCCATCTTCCCACAAAAGATCTCAGTGCCTGATAGACTACTACTACATCCTCTATCAAGAATGCATTTTGGTACAATGCTTTGATAAAGAAAGCTTGCTATCGAAAGCTCAGCTTGCCTTATTTTATTTTATTAGTGACCCATCAAGCTATCACCTAGCCTAGCCTATCTTGGTACTTATTAGCCAGCCAATAATAATGCATTGTTTTATGTCACTTTAATATTAATTTTATTTTTATTTTTATTTTTATTGTGTTACTATTTTATGGTTTTATTGTATGAATTGTTTGAAATTGTTAATTGTTGTTAACCGGCCAGAGTGACCTCGCTGCCACTTGGGTGGTAAAAAATTCCAATAAATAAATTATTTTACAATTGTTTGCATTCTGGCTGATTCCTTTCTACACCCACCCAAGTTCTTCTACATCTACACCCAAGTTCACGAAGCTGAAGACCCGGGTTCCCACAAAACAGACCCCCCGCCCCCCCCCGCGGGGGGGGGGGCGGGGCGCCACTTCTCCAGCCTTTCTGGAATCCAGCGGCGGCTGCAGCTGCTAAGACGACGGCTATGGCGCGACAGGGCCACGGCAGCCACCACGACGACCCATCCGCCCGGCCACCCACCCACTCCCACCGCCCACGGCAACGACACTGCGCCCGCCCCCCCACCCCCGCGGCCCAAACCTTCCCGCAACTCAGCACTCACATGACGCGTCCCCCCTCAATGGATCATAGCACAGGCTCCTTGGCTGTCAGCGAGCCATGCCTTGGTGTTAGTGAGCCTGCGCAGTTCCTAGCGCGCATGCTCGGAGCCACCGAGCGAAGCCATTCACCTCTTCTCCTGCCCTCACTTGCTGCCCTTAATCTTCCCACCCACCCACCCACCCCCACTCCCCAGGGCAGCATCTGGAAACAGAGCAGGGGGTCGAAGGAGGTCCCCGTTGCATCTACGACAGGATTCATGAGCGACGCCTTTTTTCTTTTCTTTTTTAAATTAATAAATTAATAATTTAATTTAAATTAATAAATCCAAATATGTGATTTCGCGAGTAAGCTGTCTTGCCAGGCCCACCAAATTGCCATGATCTTGTTCTACAGGCACCTTGGAATGGTGAAATTTTAAGACTAAGCCACGCTTTGGTTTCACTAGATACTATATATAAGATACTGTATACCAGAGTTCCCTTGGGAAAGTCAGGCAATCTACAATTATATATAATCAATAAATAATTTACCTAATGTGCCCTTGCTGTCTTGGTTGTTGTTGTTGGTATGTTTTGGCTTGCTTGCCAAAACTAGCACAGGGTCCTTTTAAGGAGAAAGTCAGGGTAAATTTTTATATCTATATAAAATAGACAGAGCTACAGTATTTCTTTTAAAACTGTATTTCTAAAATTTGCTAGAAGGCTTGAAACACATCAATTTTCCAACTTTATATTCCAATTAACACTTCATCTGGGACCAAACAAACAAACAAACAAACAAACAAACAAACAAACAAACAAACAA
>JAHTLZ010000015.1:883276-947778 GCA_023846285.1 Phrynocephalus versicolor
AAACAAACAAACAAACAAACAAACAAACAGGAATAGCTGTGATGGCATAAAAGAAATCCCAATTCCATTCTGGTTGGTTTAAGAGAGGCATCACCCCCAATAAGGCTCCTACTCCCAAATTAGGCATAAGAAGACTGGGGAGATCATTATTATAAACTTAACATTTCTTGAGGCCTAGAGCAGAAGACAGGTGACCTACAAGGAAGATCAGGGACTCAGATTCTAACCTACTCTGATGCTTTCCTGTTAGAACTTTCTCCTCTTCCCCAATCGTTAGTGGTAGTGACATGATCATAGCAATATCATCATGAAGGTGTGTGTTGTGGTTAGAGTGTTGTACTGTACTGGAATTTAGTAGATTAAGATTCTGCTCCTCACCTAATACATTGGCCCCAGCATTTCCCTTTTCTGTCATTCTTGTTCCTCTGCTGACCCACCTCACTGGGTTCATCTAAAACAGACGTGGGTTATGATAATCCTCTTGCCATGAACTTGGCATCAAGGATCTCCTGGCAAACCACAGCTTTTGCCACATTTGGACTTTTGATGCTCCTTTTAAGAAGTGGCTAGTGTCCAGGAAAACTTGTAGTGATTTTTTATCACTTTTTATTAGCGACTTATAAAGGTATTGCCTATAACCCTAGTCTTGCATTTATACCAGCCCTTGCTTCCCAATTTCTTATGCTGTCTTTCCCGAAACAGGCAAAGACCTTCCTTTTCAGGCAAGCTTTCCCTAAATATGGGACTACCTACTATGTGACTTTTATATGGATTAATTACCATGCATGACTGCATTGACTGATTTCATAAAAACACCAGTGTTTCCATGTTAACTTTCCACCCCTCATAATGGATTTTTTTTCTCTTTGCCTGCTTTTTTAAGCTTTCGCTTTTAATGTTCTAACATGCGTCTTCTAATTCCCTGTTCTTAACTTCAATATGTCTTCAATGATCTGGGCTGTATATTGTCCCTTATTATTGTAAGCCACCTTGGGTCCTTTTCCAAGGAGAAAGGATATTCAAAATACTGTAAATAAAACACACAATCCCTAAGTCCATTCTGGACCCTCCGATGCAGCGCTGTCCCAACCCGCTACATCCTGGTCGTCTCCATCTCCTCTGCTCGCCGAGGGCCGGCACACATGATGGTCTTCTCTCGTTCCAGCCCCAAAATTTCGCGAGCTCCTCGAGAGGCAATAGACTGAGAAATGAGCGCGGCTGCTGGAGACCCGCGTTGCGTTTTTCGAGCGGGACCAGCAGAGGGAGAGCAGCGCCCGCGCTCCCGGAGCTGTGGAGCGGTCCTCCAAGGTCAGCAGCAGGAGCGGATCCGAATCCGAATCAGAATCCTTTTACTGGACAAGTATTGGTGGAACACACCTGGAATTTGTTTTGGTAAATATGCTCTCCATAGGCACAGAAGGAAATATAATTGCATTTTATTTATTTTTTTGCTTTAATATAAGAATCATATATTCAACAATGACAATACAACAACGCAATATAACATTATTTAAAAAAATAATTTGATAGCACTTGGAAAGAAGCAAAAGCCCGCTGCTTCCGGGGCCGGGAGAAAAGGTGACTACTACAGTACTAGGGGAGAAACACCACCGAGATCCAAGGGACTGGGAAGCGGGAGATCAAGAGGAGATGGGAGGTACGCCCGCAAATGCATTTACGCGGGCAGAGATGCCCCGTGCCAGGTGTCCGCTCTCCGCAGGCCGAGCAGAGATGGCTCCGGCCAGACTGTGTCCCCGCCGGGAGGGTGCGAAGGACAAGCGGCAGGACCCCGGGCGAAAGGGGTGTGGTGGTGGTGGGGAGAGCCGTGCCTCGAATGCCTGCCTCTTCCTGTCTGCAAAAGGCAGGGTGGATCCACCTCTCGCTGCAGCCGCCTCCGCCTCCGCCTCCCCGCCTTGCCAATTGGGCAGCGGTGCAGCTGCTTCCACCCTTCCTTGCAAAAGCACACTTCTGGGGGGTGGGTGGATGTGACGTTCCGGGTGTCGATTGGCCCCGGCCGATGTCCGCCAGAGCCCCCCCCTTCGCCCCAAGCCCCGCCCACGCCATTACTACTGACTAACCACTGTTCGTGTGAACACCCGCTGGTGCAAAAGGTTTCCATCTTGGCTGGCTTTTTTTTTTGTCCTTCTCTAAGCAGCCTAGGTCTGATTTGCTTCCTCAAGGTCTTCTGGAGGCAAGTGTTTGCAGTTTAAAAGAGATCTAGGAATCTGGAGCTCTTTGGACTCAGGGGCTGGTCTGTGTGGACTAGGGCAAAACAGACATGCCCCATACCCCACGCCAACGCTTGCAGCCTCGGGCTCCTGTGTGGTCAGAAACGGAGACCCGGGATTTCCTGGCCCTCTGGGGTGAACTTCTGATCCTGAGGTGGATTGAAAACCGCCCACCCAACAGTGACATCTATGAGGACCTCTCGGCCCAGATGATGGCCAGGGGTCACGAACGCAATGCCTCGCAATGTAGGAACAGGGCACGGGACTTGAAGCGGAGTTATCGGCGGGCCAAGGACGCCCAAGTGTGTGCTGGAGCCGAGCCCGTCTCCTGTCGCTACTTCCGCGAGTTGGATCGGATGTTTGGTGGTGAAATGGATGGGGTGGCCAACCGAAGCCTGTCCAGCATGGAGGGCTCCGTGCGGGTGGTGGTGAAAACGGAGGAGGCTGACGACGTGGAGGCCCAAGTCTCGGAGGAAGAGGGCAACCAAATGACCCCGCCAAACACCCTCTCGAGCATGGAGGCCGACACCGATACGGAAACAGAGCCCAATGTGGGGATCTCACGAGATCTGGTGGCTGTGGACCCAGACGTGATTGAGACCACCGTAGGAGAGGAAGGGACCAAACTCAAAGCAGGGCACTTGTGCAGACAACCAATAGCCGGGCCCAGTGAAGATGGACACCGTGCTGTTACTGGTGAGGAAGTGCCTGGTCATTGGGATGAGCTTTTGTGGGCCCCTTCGACTGTTTGGTCTGGTCCAGTAATTTGGTCTCAACGCATTGTCCTGGGGTGTCAAAATTCATCCTTGGGAAGAGTCAGGTGAAGACACACAGAGACCTGTGCTGTGTTAGATTTTAGAGTCCACATAGCATTACTAAGAAAAAGCAAGATGGCATAGAGAGGCACTAAAATTGGTAATATAGTTAATTTCTTGGAAATTAATGGCAATTTCTTAGAACGGCCATTGAGCCTTTGTGTCTTCTCCGTAGCTTGTTTATCTTCCAGCACTATTCCAGGGACAGCAGGAATGGTCGGAGCCTTAACAAATGTTGAGGTCCAGATTAGCAAGCTCTATAAGAGGGAGGCCAGTCGGGCCATTTGGCTTGGGCCATCAATTCAGGGCCCCTCCCCAATTTAGTCATGGGTGCAGGACTGTCATGCCTTCTATGGATTTAAAAAAATTAAAAATACGCTGTTATTTTGTTATGTACGTTAAATAACTTTACATCCTTCTTCCCAAACTATGATGGGGCCTCCCGATATAAATGGCCTTGGCCTCATCTGAGCTTTTAGAGGGGCTGTGGATTAAGCACAGGGGAGTGTTATCAGGAGACAGATATCTTATCTGGTGTGCTCCCAGAGGCATTTGGTGGGACCACTGTGGGATACAGGAAGCTGGACTAGATGGGCCTTCGCCCTGATCTAGCATGGCTCTTCTTATGTTCACATATTGGGATTTAAAACTGGTTTCAGAAAAGGAGCCTGGCTGGGGTTCAGTACTGTGAACAGTAGCTTAGGTTTCCCCGGAGATCCATAGGCCACCATGAGCTTTGTTTTAGCTAATTTTAGTTAAAAAACGGGAAGTGTAGTACAGTAGTTGGTATTTTTAATGGCAATTGGAAAGTCCTGGCTGTGTGTGATTGGTGAGACTGGAGAGGGTCTTGAGCGAAACATCCAATCCTCATCCATCCCCACCCATCTTCTCTTGGTTCTGCCCTGGCTCAAGTGATGAGGATGCGGGGAATGCTGACCCTGAGACAGAACAGAGCCCGGGGAGGGACAGGAAGAGGAGAGAGAAGAAAGGAGAGGGGGAAATTACAGCAGAAGAGCAGAGGAGTAAATGTTTCAAATGCAAAATAGAATTTCGTTTAAATGTAGGTGATTTGCTCCCGTTCCTTGGTTCTCCCGGCAGCATAGGTACAGTACTTCTAATGGAACAGGCGGTTTAGGAAACCACCTGACACATAGAAGCATAAAGATCAGAGCTTTGAAAAGTTACTTTTTCTATTACTTGTTGCCAGAATGCCCCAGCTAGCATGGACAAATAGCTGGGCAGGCTGGTAGAATGTGGGGGTGGATATTATCATCATCATCAACAACACGTTTCTTAGGTTTGTAGCTAACTGCACATAACTACCACAGCCATTAGACGTTTTCTTATAGTTATTAACGCCACAAGTTATATAAAAGATGAGCTATACTTCCACTTCTGCTTGTGTACCATGAGACACGCCAGTTACTGCTTGTGGGTTTACTATAACGCTTGATCATATAGATTCCTCTCAATGGGCAAAGAAGACCAGTTGTGTGTAATACATGTTCCCTCTAAATATCCGTATTTGTGTACATACATAGTGATGTATATAGGACACATTTGCCTTGCTTTGCTTCTATGATAACAGATTGCCACTTCATAGAACAAACTTAAAGCCCTCTCTGGATAGATTACAAGTAATTTTGCAGTCTACACATTGCCCCACGCCCATAGCAAGCTATGTACTAATTTTACCGACCTTGAAAGGTGGAAGGCTGAATGAACCTCGAGTCTGCTACCAAGGACTGAAACTCGAGTAGTGAGCAGAGTTATAGCTGCAGTACAACAGTTTAACCCAGGGGTGCCCAACCTTTTTGTAAGGAGGGCCAGATTTGGTGGCTGAGAATGTGTCAGGGGATGGTTGCTCCCCGACCCTACCATTGCAAGCCCCACCCACTGACCCCTTGCAACCCACCCACAGGAAGGAAGGAAGGGACCAAGGGAGGGAGGGAGGGAGGTGGAAACCAAGAGAGGAAGGAAGGAGGGTGGGGAACAAGGAAGGGAGGGAGGTGGGGACCAAGGGAGTGAGGAAGAAAGAAAGGAAGGAGGGGAACAAGGGAGGAAGGAAGGAAGGAAGGAAGGTGGGGACCAAGGGAGGGAGGAAAGAAGGAAGGTGGGAACCAAAAGAAGCACAGGGAGCCGTGGCCACAGGTCGCCCCTTTGAAGAGGCAATCTGTGCAACCTTGCACCCCCCAAGTTCCCCAGCGGTGGTGACGGTTCACCCACCAGCCCACCCCAAAGCTCCTTGGCGGTGGCAGAAGCCCGCTGGCCTGCCCACCCCCACACATTCCCCTGCGGTGCCGGTGGCGGCAGACCGCCCGTCCGCCCAAGCTTCCCAGCGGTGTCAGTGTTGGCAGATTCTTTTTTTTAAAAAAAACATAGGGCGAAGGAGGGGGAGGGAGGGGCGGGCCAGCGAGCCGCAGGCCACTCAGAATGGCTTGACAGGCCGGATTTGGCCCCCGGGCCGGACTTTGGGCAGGCCTGGTTTAACCACTGTGAGGCTACTGTAATGCAGGGGTGTCCAAACTTTGGTCCTCCAGATGTTTTGGACCAGAACTCCCAGAATTCCAAGCCTGTATTGCCAATGACAGTGGGAGTTGTGGCCCAAAACATCTGGAGGGCTGAGGTTTCAACACCACTGCTGTAACGTATCCAAGCTCTAAAACAGGTGTCTAACCAGATCTATTATTTGTCCTTGCAGGTCGAGGCCGGCAGGATAATCCCCTAGGGCGCCCCCTGACCACGGCGGAAAGAATGGCATCCATGCGGGAGAGGAAGAGGCGGTCCCACGAAGAAATGATGCATGAGATCATGACCGACTACCGGCGGACCTGGGAGACCATGGAGGCCCTTCATGAGAGAGGTGAAATCAGCGCTGGGGAGTTTCGTGAGGCGATGCTGAGGGAAATGCTCCTGGACAGAGAGGCCCGAACACGAGAGGCTCAGCTGGATCGTGAATTGCGGGCTAGGGAGGCCCAGTTGGATAGAGAGGCCAGGGCCCGAGACAGCCAGATGGAGAGAGAAATTCGGATTAAGGAGCTCAATATGATTGAGGCAGAGCTCCAGCGTACCAGGGATATTCTCCATCCCATGGTTGATGCCGTGGTCTCCGTGGCGGAGGTCTTGCGTACCACAGGCAGTATCCTGAAGCAGTCTTGCCAGCCACAACAAAGTGGAGAAGGGCCATTTTTGGAACTGGACAAGACCAAATAACTACTACTACTACTACTACTACTACTACTACTACTACTTAATGGTCTCTAGTTACTGCGTTGGACAGAGTCCAAGGAAGGAAAGGTAAAATGAGACTTCAGAAATTCTAAACACTAAAAAGATGCCCATTTCTTCTGGAGAGCATTCCCCCCCCCATAAACACTGATTGGGACTTGCTTGCCTTTTGGAGCCCCTGTTTGCCTAGTTCTGCGAGTCAAGACACATCATGGAATTCTGGGTGGTTTTCTCCGGTGGGGGAGGGGGGAGCAGGGGAGCCTAAAAAAATCATATACCTGTTGTCTAAATATTCACTGCTTCTCCCAATTAGCATGTCACGGGGCAAGTGACTTAGGTTTCTGGAGGGTTGGTGCTCCTCCTTGAGCGACTTTGCCAGGAACACTTACTTTACTGTTTTAGGAAATACATGCAGATGTCCTCAAATGGGACTTTGGCGTAGGCTTGTTCATGCTCATAATTCCCAGTTTTTCCTTTCCTAATCCCCATCGATAAGTGCTTATTCCCTTACCAGATGGTGGAAACAAGGGCAGGAGAGAAATTTAGCCTTCCACAAAATGCTGGGCTAGAAGGACCTTTTCCTAGGTGGGAGGAACCCAGCGGCTCCCACTTGTCAACCAAGGCTGGGAAATCTCACCTGGAGGGTCTGAGGGCCATTCATGCCAGGTCCTGGACTTTGGAGAATGGCATCTCCTCCTATAGTCTAGAGACATTCACAAAATATTTTTTAATATTGTTAATACTGAATATTATTATTAAAGCAATAATAAATAAATAAATAAATAAATAAATAAATAAATAAATAAATAAATAAATAAATAACAGTGGAAAATAATATCCCTCATGCCCTCTGGTGGCTGTTTTTAAATTATAAAATATGTGGTAGGCCAAGCTTTACCCACCTCTGGTGTAGATGAAGAATGTTTTAGAGCAGACATTCTCAACTTGGGCCATATGCCCCCTTAGGGGGGCCCTGGACACATATGAAGGGGAGGGCACAGATTGGAAACAATTCTTCTCACGCCGCCTTATGAAGTTTGTTATGCCATTTATACAATCCTAATCCAGTCTATATTTCTTTCATATTGAGTTTATGGCTGTGGCCAAAAAAAAAAAAAGGTTGAGAATGGCTGTTGAGCGTGGGTTGGACATGGTATAGAGATGGCAGAGGAGAGTGGATTTCTTAGTGACTCATGAGGGAGGGGAGCCCATGATCTGAATTTCAGAGTAGGTGCCCATTTGCTCCAGTTCCGTACCCCCTAAATCCTCATGGAAGAGTGGCCTAAAATTGGAACTGTTCAATTGAGGTTTCTTGTATTTAAAACCTGCTACTTACATTGTCTTCTGGCTTTCCATCATTGAACTCAAGGTGACATATATGCGGGTTCCCCCTTCCTTGCTTTACCTCACAAAATTTTTATGAGATATTTAGGCGACAAAAGAGAGTGACTGGCCTGATGTCACCAATTGTCTTTCATATTTCTCTGGGGATTACAATTTGGACCTTCCAAATTTTAACTCCACTAGCTCTTAGCTCAAAACTACAAAGAGAGAAGTGAGTGTGACGTGATAATCACATTATTATTTGTCAAAGGGCAGAATCCATCCTATGTGAATTTTAAGTCCTGCTGGTTACGGGAGAAAATAGAAGTACAGTACATATTAACCGTAATTTTTCTATTCAGGTTGGTAAAGTTTTGGAAGTCATGAACTTTGAATGCAGAAGTGTGCTCTAAAGTGGTGCCTCAACTTATGAAATTAATCTGTTCCGAATGCGTTTCTGGAAGTCGAAAATTTCATAAGTTGAATTCCAGTTTCCCATAGGAATGCATTGAAAATCAATTAATCCATTCCAGACTTTGGTAAAAAGGCAAAAAGGGAATGGATTAATTGGTTTTCAGTGCATTCCCATGCAAAGGCTGTTTCAACCCCCTTCAATCCACCAGCAGCCTGACAGACAGCTGATTTTGACAGATCTGACCTGCCAAAATCAGCTGTCTATCGGGGGTTGAGGAGAGCAGCCTTTGGCTGCCTTTGATTGAGGAGGTTTACCCCCAACCCAGCAAAGGGGGAAGCTTTTCCTCTTTGCTAGGTTGGGGCAGTAGGAGAAGGAGAGAGGGCGATCTCTGCCTACACCATCTTGCCCTGATCTCGTCCTACTTGTCTTCCTGGCTGCTTCAATCTCTTTATGATGCCTGGAGCTGCCAGCAAAGAAATCGAAGCAGCCAGGAGGAGAAGGCGGAGGGGTGCAATCTCCGCCTCTGTCGCCTCCCCACCGTCCTCCTCCTCCTCCTGGCTGCTTTATCTCTTTGCTGCCAGCCGTGGCTGCAAGCAAAGAGATCAAAGGAGCCAGGAAGAGAAGGAGGAGAGGAAAGGTGATAGGTGCCTGCCACAACAGAAGGTGGGTTAACCCAAAGAGCCTTCTGTTGCTGCAGGCAGCCCACACACATGTGCACGCACACACTCACACATTGCAGAGTCAGGAGGAAGAGGAGCAGTGTGTGTGTGTGTGGGGGGGCTGCCACCTGTCTCCCAGCTGGGTTTTTTGACAGCCTGGTCTCTAAAGAAAAAACAGCTGAGAGGCGCAGAGCAAGGCAGAACCGAGTAAGCGGCACTGTTTCAATTTTCCCGCTGCTTGCTCTGATTTGCCTTGCCGCCACACCTCTCAGCTGTTTTTTTAAGTGGTCAGGCTGTCAGAAGAAAAAACTGGGAGGTGGGTGGCAGCCCCCCCACACACTCTCCTCCTCCTCCTCCTGACTCTGCAGGTCTGGCTGTGACAAGTCTGGGCCGCCCTCACTCCCCACAGCAGGACCTGGCAAACAGAGCTCTTCCATATGAAGCACTGCCCTGTGCATGCTGCATGTAGAATTTCCAGAACCGGGGCATCATTTTCCAATGTGAAAGGAAACCATTGGAAACCGATGGCCTGGTTTGAGTCTTTTCAAAAATCTATTTCCAATGATCTCCTTTGTAAGTCAAATTTTTCGTAAGTCGAAGCATTCATAAGTCAAGGCACCACTGTATTTATAGTATTTCCTTGATAGCAGTGGAGATAGACTTGACCGTAGGCAGCAACCAGGCCTCGTGGGATGCTAGAAGTGACAGACACTCTTCTTAGGAAGAGGGCCATGCCTTCATATATTCTTCACTGTGTGACTTGCTGGAACAGACTCAGTTCTGCATAGTTATGAGACTTGTACTGTATATACATTTACTTAATTTATAAAGGCAGTGGAGTTCTACTTTGCTTGATCAAGCATTTTTGACCCCTTCCTCCCTGCCCCCAGCACTCTGTGTATTGTGTCTCCAGGTTGAGTGTATTATAACCTAGAATCCAGCAATTGGCTTTAAATACCTTGAATCAGAATCAGAATACTTTTATTGGCCAAGTGTGGTTGGACACACCCAGAATTTGTTTTGGTAAAATATGCTCTCTCTCTAGAAAAGGAAATATAAGAATCATATAGTCAACAATAAAAACACAGTACAACAATACAATATAACCTATGTTTAAAAAGGAAGAAGAAAAGTAAAAATTAATTATTCAACAGTTTGATAGCACTTGGAATGAAACTATCTTTATATCTAGTTGTCCTAGTGTGCAATGCCCTAAAACGTCGCCCTGAGGGTAACAATTGAAACAGGTTATGTCCAGGATGTGTGGAATCTGTGCATATTTTCATCGCCCTCTTTTTAGCTCGTGTGGTATACAATTCCACAACAGATGGCAGATTAGTAGGAATAATTTTTCTGCAGTTCCAATTATCCTTTGAAGTCTATATCTGTCATGCTTAGTCGCAGAACTAATGCTAAGAGTTGCACCATTAATATTTTCAAGCCAAGTATCCCTAATCCACTTCCATTCATGGCGACTGTTGAGAAAGACTTGGAAGTAGGTTTGCAGCATCTGGGTAATAAAATGACACAGATCAGAGATCACTGAGATCACCAGCGTTTTCAAGGAAGCGTGGATTTAATACTACACAGCTCAGTAACCAGCTTGAGATTCTCCCTCCATTCCAGTTCTTTTGCAGTCCCCCCTCCATTACTCCTGTCATCTAATGCATCTCCACTTTTCTCCCGAACTCGGATTCTTTGGTAATCTAAATTTTGTGAAGGAGACCTGTATATTAAGATTACATAATCCATTTTTTCCTAATGCATGGTGTTTGATTTAGTTATCATTTTGAAGTTTTGAGCACAGAAGGGCCCTTATCCTGGCTGGTCTTCTGCCATACTTGCATCCAAGAAACAGCATTCTTTTTTTTTAATCTAATGGATCTTTTTGTCATTTTTTTATCTTGCCTATGCTGAGGAAGTTCTGCTCTATCATTCAATAGCTTGAGACCATTGTTTCAGGCAGCAGATGCTGGAAGGCCAAAGAAATATAGGCAGCTGCCTTATAGTGTTAGACCATCAATATGCCTAGCCAGGATAAGGGCTTCTCCAAGCCTTAGGAGAAAGGAGGATGGCTGGGCAGCGGGAGGGTGCACGGCTTCCTCCTCCTGCTCCCCCTCCAGGGGGAGATTGCTGTGCCCAGGGCAGATGAACCCATCTGCCCCCCCCCCCAGATATGCCCCTGACTCTGACTAGTGGCGGTGCTTTAGGGTGTCCGGCAGGATCCATTCCTAGCCCTGCCTAAGGTCCCTTATACTTAATAATGGTCTACTAAGTGTGTCCAGCCCAACTATGCTTAGCTTCCAAAATCTTTAGCATTTTCAGGGCAGTAAGTCTAGATGGCCCTTCAGGTCTCTTCCAGCTCTATGATTCTAAGAAATACTGTGGATACCCAGTGTATTATAGTGGATAGAGTGATCAACTAGGACTCAGGGGTTCAAATCTTTGCTCAGCCACAGAAACTTGCTAGCAGGGCTGGGAGGTGGAACTGGTAGAACTATCAAACATCTCACTCACCTTGGAAGCCCTGTTAGGGTCTTTAGAAGTCAGTTCCAACTTGACAGCACATAACAAGCCATACTCCTTGCAAATGAGCAGTAGAATGCTTAGAATAGCAGAGCTATGTGCAAGGTGGACTACCGTGTGATTCTTGTAAGCTGTCCTGATGATGTCCTGAGGAAGGTGGAGGCAGTCCCATCATTGGTGTCAAAGTAAGGCTCTTCACATTATCACATGGGTAGAACAGAGCCTGCTGGCTGGTCTTTCTTTTTCGGCACCAAAATGTCGGGTGCTGTCCCTCTCTCTAGGAAGTCAATGTGCTGGTCCTTGCACCTTTGGCCTCTCTGGTATACCGTTCAGGTGGCAGTCTGTTTTGTTCTGTGGGTTGTGTGGAGGAGGCAAAGAGAAGAACAGGTATGGAGTATCTGCCAGGCTTTCCTGTTTGCAGCACTAGAGATGGGCTGCACAGTCTTCCTTCCATACTACAGTTCATGTTGCTGGATGCTTATAGCCAGCCATTCATCCACCACAAGGCTCTTGTTATTTGTGATGGAAAAACACTTAACTGTTCCCTCCGAGGACTGGTATCAAGTTATGTTTCCTTTATTTCTTCTTTTTCAACACCCTGTATTTGATATTTCACTCTCTCTACTTTAAACTCTGTCTATCTCCTTCATCTATCCATACTTGTCTCCAATTGCAGAGCTGAATTAATATTTTCAAGTAACAAGTTACTTGTCATTAACTCCTGTCCTAATGGTGAAAAAAATATAACCAAATAGAGTAGACTGTAATTGTAACTTTAACCAGAAAGACCTGCTATCAATTTTCAATTAGCTTGTATAATTTCAAGGGTGTGGCCTCATTAAATGGAGGAGAAATATGTGATTCAAGAGCAAGCTGATTCAGAAGGTGGGTGAAAGGAGGCCGCAGGGCAGCATTTTGTAGCACTCATGTTTTCTTTAAGAAACTAAAATTAATTGTATAAGTTACTTTAAGAAACAGCAATTTAAAAAAGAGAAAAATAAAGGATATGTACAAAAGAAACAAATTCCTTGGGGAGTAGATTAGTCATATACTGTAACTGCTTTTCCAGCTAGCTTGCCTGGCCTTGCACTGGCTAATTTCCACCTCTGTTGGTGTTGACTATAGGCTCTCTTCCACGTTATTTCTCCTTCTCCTGACTCTGTTACTACTAACCACAATTATGTCTGCTTTCTTTCACCTTGTGATATTTAATGATTGTTTACTTCCTAGGCAGATACGGTTTTCTTGCTGACATCTTCAGTTTGAGCAGTTAGAATGTTTGCAAACATTCTATGCCATCAAAGTAATTCAGCTCTGTAGCCTTGAGATGCTGTCAGGTAACACCCAACAAGCCCAAGATTACAGTGTTCTGTCTCATGGTGGGCCAGATTTCCAGATTTATGCTGTCTGCAAAAGGTTATTGGGTCAGAATCACAATTAACTGATTGAGTGCTTCTCTGCATTTGCACTCTCATCCCTTTACATGCAAAGGAAGACAGAAAATGGGAAGGTGGCTCAATCAATGGTACAGAAATATATTCCCTTCCCCCACCACTACTTCCTGAAAGAATTTGTTGACAGCATGGACTAATTTTTGCAGGCGAATCAGCACTGTTAGAACTCTCCAGGAATTTAGCTGTGATGAAAACATTCAGTCCAATAAGTTAAGATTCAGTTCTGTTTTAGAATGGGATTTCATTTTCTAAAAAAATGTGAATAAACAGATTTACTATAAATGTTTGTGATTTTTCCATTGTTGTGTGAATAGTTCTCTGTGGTCTTAGACAAAATTTTAAAAAGTAATGTTGAGATGACTTATCATTTAACTCCTAGACCAATGGTTCTCAACCTGTGGGTCTCCATATGTTCCTGGACTGCAACTCCCAGAAACCCCTTCCAGCACAGGAAGTGGTGGAGGCTTCTGGGAGTTGCAGTCCAAGAACATTTGGGGACCCACAGGTTGAGAACCAGTGTCCTAGACAATGGTGGGAAACCTCAAGGTATGGGGTGAAAATTGTCCTCACCAAGCTGGGTATAAAATTACATCCCTCTAGTACAGTGGTTTCCAAACTTCAGCCCTCCAGATGTTTTGGACCACAACTCCCACAGTCCTTTGTCATTAGCAATACAGGCTTGGAATTCTGGGAGTTGTGGTCCAAAACATCTGGAGGGCCAAAGTTTGGACACCCCTGCTCTACAATCTCCCCTACAGGCCCAACTTTTTCTCAAGAAACCATTGTTGGATGTTAGTTCCAGCTTTTGTAAGGCTTATCTCCCCTTCTGAAATATTAAAATTCTCTCCCAAGTTTTTCCCTGGTAATATGAGCTTGAGAACCCAGAGTGCTGCATTGGGTAGAGTGACAGACTAGTCAGTGGTGGCGAACCTTCAGCACTCCAGATGTTTTAGACCACAATTCCCAGAATTCCGAGCATAGACTGCCAATGACAAAGGACTGTGGGAGTTGTGGTCTAAAACATCTGGAGTGCCAAAAGTTCACCACCACGGGACTAGGTTCTAGAAACCTGGGTTCAAATCTCTGGCCATGGAAAGTCAAGGGGATATGTGGAATGGGGGAAGACGACACTCAAATATCTCAGTTACATTGAAAGCCTCTTAGAGTTGCCATAAGCCAAGTCTGACTTGATGGCACAGAACATACCTTTAAGCTAAAAATAGTACAGTCCTTTTTGGTCCCTGTTTTATATTTGGTCCCAATCACCTTGGAATGCAGCCCTCATGAAGGTCTCTGGAATTGAATTTGACCCTTTCAGACTGGGTTAGTTGTTCAAAGATGGCTCTTGTGTGACAGAGCCAATCAAAGACTGCATAAGGTGCTTTCCTGACTATGGATGGAGATTCAAACCTGGTTTTCCCCCCTTAAAACAGTTGGAAGTCCTTTCTTCCATGTGTCTCCATGCTGATGACTGGGAAATTCTGGGAGCTGAGGTTTAAACCATAACTTGCCTAACCACGGCAAGCAAAACTGGTATGCAGAAGTTGGCCTCTAGCTAAGACTTGCTCAAATGCTCTCAGTAGAGATGTTGAACAAGATAAATTAATAGTTTCTCTAGCCCTCCCAAGCTGGCTTCCTTAGTCATCATCCCTTCAAAACAATCTTTAGTTCTGTGGGCTGAAAACTCTTTGAATACTGTATGGTGCTAAATCAGTGGTTCTCAACCTGTGGGTCCCCAGACGTTCCTGGACTGCAACTCCCAGAAGCCTCCACCACTCACTGTGCTGGAAGGGATATCTGGGACATGTAGTTCAGGAACATCTGGGGACCCAGAGGTTGAAAACCACTGTGCTAAATTAAGAGTAAGGCTGGGGGCTGTGGCCCTGGGAACCTACGAGTCATTTTTTCTTTACACTGGATCATATGTAGATTTTAGTTCCATGTCTGCGCATGTGTCGAATGACGTCACCAGGATGTGCCTTAACACCTCCTCTCTTGTGGCAAGCTATGCGAACCTAATGCAAACCCTGATAAGATTCTAGTGCAGATTAACCAACCTCCAGAGAGCATAAAAATGGGAGAGGAGCAATGTGTGGGAGAAAGCCCCCCCCTCCCCCTCCCCCCACTTCTGTGTGACTGCCAGGCCATGAAGATATGGAATTGGTTGCCACAGGAAAGACACTGACTTAGATGCATTTCTGGGCCTTCAATTGGGTTTTTAAAAAAAGTTGTCAGGAGGAGACAGCCTATGTGCCACAGGAGCAGGGAACCCCACCTGTGCCTCCAGATGTTGTGGAATTTTAATTGATTACTGTCACTTTCCATCACCCTTACTGGCTTGCCCTTATCTAGGTATTTATTTATTTATTAGATTTTTATATCACCCATCTGGCAGCGAGGTCACTCTGGGCGGTTAACAACAATTGATGAGTACAATACAGTGCAAATAAGCACAAATAATTCATAAAATACAACACAGTATTCACATTTCCCCTTGTGTTCCATAGAGGACACCTCCTGAAGAACCACACACACACAGAAAGAGGGAGAGAGAGAGAGAGAAATCAAGGCTTCCATGGAGTCCTCACAGGCTGTGGCCTGCCCACAAGATTGAAATGAAAGTAGTGGTACCTTGTATAAAGGAATTAATTAGTCCCAAATGAAATTATGTTAAGCAAATTTTGCTTTATACAAATTTCCCATAGGAATGCATTGAAAACAGAGTAATCTCTAATCGCAACCATTTTTATGTTGGAAGGATTCGCCCCATAGGCAATTCTGTTAAGCAAATTTCCTCTATCTCCGGAATTTTTTTGTGTTGTACAGATTTTGTTATACAAACTGTTTGTTATATGAGGGCTTACTGTATCTGCAAGCCTGTTTGTGGATTGGATCCCAGATTTCTGCATGGAGAATTCTCAGAAGAATTCTGGGATTTTGATCCTTAAAACAAACCCAGATGGTGCAGCTTTAATGACTTCCTCTCAATTCTTCTTGCCATAAATAATTCTGCTGATTCAAGAATCCCAGGCACATTGTCTTCCATGTGGTACTATGGTCCAAGTATCAAAGCGCCCCCTCCCCTTTGTTTATTCTTATCCAGGACTGACTCATAACCTCATGCTCACCGACAGAAGTTCAGAGTCTTTCCTCACTCAGAATAACAATCACCTGCTCAAAGCCACGCCCCAAGATAAACACTTATATGGGCTCTCTCATGATTTGGAACTCAGCAGCTAAGATTCTTGCCCAGCAGACAAGAATGCTGGAATAGCCCTGGTTATTATAACACATAAAGTGCAGTAAAATGTTGCTTCAAAAAAAATGCACACTCCAGATTTAGAGCAGTGTTGTCTGTCATATAATGTCTGGGTACTACTTAGTACAGTGTTTTCCTGTATTTATAAGAGAGGCCTTTTGGATCCATGGACAGCAGCACTCCAGATTACATTTGTTTGCACTCTGGGATCAGTTTTTAATTTCAGCATGTGACTGATTGCCTGATCTGGGGATTATACTGCCAACCATTTTATAATGAAGAGTCTGATTTGTCCAAGCGTACCTCTGGTGTAACTGATGCCCAGTGGAAAAGGAAACAGGAGGAGAAGCAGCAGCACCTTCCCCACTTCCTGGCAAATGATTTGGAGAGTCAGAGCAGAACACTAAAGGGCTTCCTGAATATGAAACATTTAAAAAAAAAAAACCATAAATAAACAGCTCTGCATGGTTGTTGGATCTGTGAAGGCACATTCATCTCTAGGGTGACACTTGGTATTGCAAGTACCCGTGCACAGATTTTACAGGAAAGAGAAAAGTGAAATTCCAGAAAACACAATCAATAGCAATCATCTCCTGGCAGAGCTTTTGCTCTCAAGTCCTCGCTGATCATTGCACACACTCCATTTAATGTAAGCAGCCACGTCAATTACAGGGATTGTCTCAAGTCCAAATACAGGAATACATCTGCCTATATTCTAATGATCCAACTTATATAATATAATAAGACAATGGTAGTCTAATATACACAAATATTAAATTGTTTTCTGTGATTATTGTACACCGCCAAGAGTTCCTTCAGGAAGACGGGCGGTATTATATATATATAATTAAGAATCTGATATATATATATACACTCTGTACAGGTGTACTGGGCTTCTGAAGATGACTTTGGACCACAGGAAGAAATACCTAGAAGGAAAATACAGTATTTTTCAGTGTATAAAATTATATTTTCATCTAAAATGAGCAGACTAAACATTGAGCCAATGAGGGAACTGTAATTCTGGGTTGGAAAAGTGGAAGTCGTCTTATACATGAGGGGCATCTTATAGATGGAAAAAATATGGTTAACTTCAAACCATTTAGAGTTGCACAAGTAATAAGTAGCACCGTGAACTGTGGCCAGAAACAGACAAATAACCAATCCAGGGAGAATCTTGGTTTATAGATACTGTATTCTTAAGAAGCTTCTCCAAACACAACCCTGGCGATGGCATTGTGCAGTGACTGAAGTTTCCAATGAGTTTTCAAGGACACCCCATGTTGCATGTTAACAATATAAAAGAAATGTAACCAAAGAAACACCTGTAAGGTAAAGGTAAAGATTCCTCCCACACATGCGTGCTAGTCGTGTCTGACTCTAGGGGCGGTGCTCATATCCGTATTCAAGCCGAAGAGCCAATGTTGTGCAAGTCCATGGCCACGTGGCCGGCATGGATGCAAGGAAACACTGTTTACCTTCCTACATTCTACCGCAGTATCTATTTATCTACTTGCACTTACATACTTTCGAACTGCTAGGTTGGCGGGAGCTGGGGTTATCAGCGGGAGCTCACTCCGCTGCGTGGCACCTGGGATTCGAACTGCTGAGCTGCCAACTTTGCAGCTGATAGTTTTCGGAAGCCTTAGTCCACTGAGCCACCATGCTCAGGTAGCACCTGTATTAGACGACTAAAATGTCTTTTTTTAAGAAGGCCAACCATATTATAGTTTATTCAGCATGCACAAGAAAAAGAAGGAAGGGATGAATCTTGGGGGCCTACGACTTACTTTAGCGTGACCTTTGATGCATTCTGAAGAAATGGACTGGAATAGACTGAACTAAACTAAATAAGTGGAACGGCAATCCATGGAAGTTCACACTACAGTAGATCTGTTCATTTTAAAAGTGTCATAAGACTTTGTTTCTGCTTTGATATAGGCTAACACATCATTAAAAAGGAAATATTTCAAGCCCATCATAAATTGTGACCAAAACGGCCATGAAAAGACTCAGGATGGGGACAGAAGCAGCCAAGTCTTTTTTTAAAACATTCTGTTGCTGTCACCATGTAAGCTAAGACTTGGATCTCAAGATGGAAGCTGAAGGGATAGGAATACAACATGGGTAGCTTCCGCCCTGCCCCAATCTTCATAGATAAAGGACTGGCAGACATACAGTAAATAACACGCCGTATTGGAAGGGGAACAGAGCTCCATAGAAGGAGAGGAGAAATTGGTTATATCTTCAGATGGCCTAACAGTGGCGGTGAGCATATTCTGTATGCATTGTTGATGTGTTTTTTGTTATTTAAAAAGATTTTGCAGTTATGTTTTCTCTTGTTCTTATTCTTAGTTCAAAGAACAACTAATTGCTGAGTAAAGTGGAAGTTCCTGTGTACTGTATTACTGCACCAGGTTAACACTACCTGGTGCAGTAATACAGTGCCATAGGTTCACCAACACTGTTATAGACCAATTAAACTGACAGAAATGAAGGAGTAGTATCAGATAGATACAGATATCACAATACTGGAATGTATATTTAGTAAAGATTGATAAGTGATATATCAGATATGGTTTCACAAAAGACATTTAAGGTAGACTGTGTGGCCATAGGTGGTATATTATCAGAATAGCAAAAAGCAAGCTTTGTTAACCCCTGGCCTCTCACCTTTAGCTTTTGGAGAATTGACAATTTCCTGATGTGTTTTCCTTAATTACTCTCAGTTTTTGGAGAAAAGGGGGTTGGATAATTCTGAAGATAATTTCTGATAATTCTGAAGATAATTTCTGATAATTCTGAAAACAATTTCTTATACTGTATTGGATTGGATATATGAGGAAGATAATTTCAACAGATGTTAAGCACTATACTTAAACTATGAGGGATTTAGGAATGGGTTAGGGTGGAATATGCCCCAGTTCTTTCAGGCTTTTTAGAATTACAAATATAGTAGCCAGAATCCTGTTGTTTGTTTGAGCCTTTGGAAGGCAAACTGCGTAACTTCCGGGCAATTAACAAAACTCTACTCCAGTTTTTGTGCACCCACTAGCTTTAACTGGAACTCATTACTGTAATTTTCCATTAGAATGCACTGCCAGTTATACCATTTGCCTACTGCAGGAATAATGAAGCAACAGAGTTTTGAAAGGGACTCCTTTGCTAAGAAAATGGAGAGGCCAGAGATCAAAAACAGGGTTCAAGTTAATAATAACTAGAAATTATATGTCTGGAGAAATGACAGCCAGATGCGTTCACTGTATTCACTGTTATTAGATCTGGATACTATATGAGAAAAAGACTTGAAACTGAATACTAGTTTAATAGAAAAGAATCAGACTTGGGAAACATCAATTCAAAATTAATTTCAATGTGTTTGTGATAGAGCTTTTATAATAAAAAACATTTCAGTAGTATCTCACATCTTATAAATTAGCAATTAAACATAAAAACATGGATGGACAAAAAGCTGGAGATGTAATTCACAACATGCAGATACAGTATATTTCATATAGTTCGATCCTGTTGGAAAACAAGATATTTTGGGGCACAGTGTGATTAAGTTAACCATTGGATCCAAAAGCGACTATGTTTGGTTATTTATAATATAGGATTGGTTAATGAATTGGTCTCACATCTACCATACTTGCTGCTGTAAAAATGGATAAAGCATCCATCTTGAATGGAATATATATATATTGTACTTGCTCTGTCAATGACTGGTTTAATAGCATCTGGAACACTGCCCTATTAAGTAAACTGACATATTATCACAGGATACAAATAAATTACTTGCAAGGTACGCATACATTTTATGAGTGATGGGCAATACCTGTTATATACCGGAAGGAGAAAATAAGAAATGGAATACTGTATACTCTTTAGCTTTATATTACTTGTTATCAAAAATTTATTATTAGATTTTTAAAAAATTAGTCAAATTCCTAGACTCCCAGATTTCCTTCTTGCTGTCTTTAATTTTTGTTTTGTCTTTAACACCTAACTTTTATTACCATAAAAGCTTGTGGACTTTTGTGGAACTACAGCTATCTTAAGAAAATGTTACCCGACTGTGGTTCTTTTTATTCATTCATTTATTTATTTTATTATTTACTTTTTTTGTGTATGGCTCAACATTGCTATCTTTGGTCTTTCATCAGCTAAAGCAGTATACTGATGCAGCACTATCCTTTCACACATGGGCTTCAAGGAGCAGAACCCAAAGGTTCACCAGTTGTGTCTCCTCAACCACCCGTCCTCTGAGCACATTTGGGATTTATGGGATTCATGGGAATCTAGAGGACTGTGGATTCTACACAAACTGAATAGCATGTCCTGATGTTAAAGTATTAACAGAAGATCTGAATGCCTTCCTCTTATGGTAAACCAGCAAACCTTGCAGCATTCGGTTTTAAGGTCAATAGATATTTTAACGGATTAATTTTCAAGAAAAAGGAGTAACTATGCTTAGTCAGATGGAGAAAAAAACAGCAATGAGCCTTGTGGCACCTTAAAAACGGGAACAGTTGGGAGGTTGCATTAGCTGCCTCTGTGTATTACCGTATTTTTCAGGCTATAAGATGTCCCCATGCTTAAGACCACCCCTACTTTTCCAACCCCAAATTACAGTTCTCAACTGTGCGGGTCTCTCCTCGGCTTGCTTCTGTGTATAAGACGATCCTCAATTTTCAGTCTAACAATTTTAGACAAAATATAGTTGTGTACACAGAAAAATACTGTATTTTATTTACATCTGAAGAAGTGGGCTATGGTATCAAACCTGTTGGACTTTCAGGTGTTACAAGACTCTTTGTTGTTTTTAGCCCATTATTATTTAGCATACTAAATCCAATAATTAGCCCAACTACAGTAAACCTATTGATGATGACAGAACTGATATTACTTGTATACAGAAACTCTGGCAAACAATCCCCATTCATTTCAAGGAGCTTTACAATGGATTTGCTTTGGTCAGTTTTAGATGGGGAAAAAAACTTTGTGGACTCCTTGGAGATGTTTAGACATGGCAGACTGGCTAGAATAAACAAGTGAAAATGATTAAATACACTGTGTGTGGTTTCCTTTTGGTAAAATCTGAACATGATTAGTGTTTTCTAATAATTATGTGCCATCGGGGTGCTTTTGACTTATAGTTAGGGATGGGCATTTCATTTCGGAACCAGTAGGTTACGAAACGAACCACGCGAGCCCTGGTGGTCCTTGGAACCGGATGATACAGGCAGATCCAATTGCTTCACCTTTCTCTGTCTCGCACAGGGTTAAAATCCAATGAGGAAGTATGCGGCGACGTCATCTGTGCTTGATCTGTGATGCTAGCCAATCAGGATCTGTGCAGGGACAGGCATCATCCCGCCTCCTGCTCTGACTGGCCAGCAGCACAGAGCGGGAAAGCAGGAAAGATGGCGTCGCAGCGTGCTTCCTCACTGCAGCTCAGCTCCATGCCGGCAGAGAGAAAGGTAAAGCAATTGGATCTGTGTGTATCAGCTTGTTTCGAGCACCACCTGGGCCCGTGTGGTTCCTTTCATAACCTATTGGTTCCGAAACAAAATGCTTATGGTGCCCATCTCAGAGTCTTAGCTGTAAAATACTCAGAAATGGTTTACCAGTCTCTCCTTCAGTGTGTGTGTGTGTGTGAGGGGGGGGGAGAAGCATTCTGAAACTATGCCACTTGTTCAAGGATGCACAAGGGGCAGGACACACAACTCCATCAGCCAACACACATTCTTTACTGGCACCTCTCCTGGGAGGCATAATCAGCATTCAAAATCCTGATCCCTGGCGCTGCAGCCAAGTGCTCCACCTCCGTGATCTATACTAGTTCTCTTCCCTGCCTACTAGCACTGGCATGTTTTCGCTATACCTGCTACTCATAGATGTTATGGTTCTTGCAGCGCCTCAGTCTTCTTCTTCTGTGCATGGCTGATGGGTGCAGACAATCTTTTTGCTACAACTCATCAAGGGTCAAATACACACAGAAAAAACACACCTGCAGCAACTCTACAACAAGCACAATGCTGTGAGAACAAGGTACGGGAAACACCAACGAGGCTGTGTTACCTGCAAGCTCACGGTGAGAGCACAACACTCTAGATTTTTGGGAAGGAAAATTCTTCAGGCTTACAGAAACGAGGGCCCTGTACAAAGAGTCAGTTTTTTGGTCCAGTGTGGACTCTCTGGTGTGAAATAAGGTGAGATTTCTGATTGAAACTCTTCCCACAGTTGGGGCATTTATAAGGTTTCTCCCCCGTATGGAGCCGCTGGTGTATGACAAGCCCCGAGTTGAAGCTGAAGCTTTTCCCACAGACCTTACACGCATAGGGCTTCTGTCCCGTGTGAATGCCTTGATGGGAAATGAGGTGTGACCTCTGATTGAAGTTCTTCCCGCAGTCCGAGCATTTGTAGGGTTTCTCCCCTGTGTGGATTCGCTGGTGTATGACAAGACCCGAGTTGTAGCTGAAGCTCTTCCCGCAGTCGTGGCATTTAAAGGATTTCTCTCCCGCGTGGGTCCTCTGATGCGAAAGCAGGTGTGATTTCTGTATGAACCTCTTGTCGCAATCGCCGCACTGGTAGGGTTTCTCGCCGGTGTGGATCCGCTGGTGTATGAGGAGCCCAGAGTTGTAGCTGAAACTTTTCCAGCAATCAAAGCATTTAAAGGGCTTCTCTCCTGTGTGGGTCCCACGGTGGGATGTCAGGTGTGAGAGCTGATTAAAGCTTTTCTCACAATCGGGGCATTTATAGGGCTTCTCGCCTGTGTGGATTCTCTGATGCACCAAAAGACCCGAGTGGTTGCGGAAGGTTTTCTTACAGATAATGCACAGGTATGGTTTCTCTCCCAGTTGAATGACCTGGGCTTTACTGAGGCCCATGTTTGGACATGTAATTGTGCCCCCTTCTGTGTGGATCAATTGCTGGATGACAATTTGGTCAAGGTTTTTTAAAGCTTCCTCCTTTTTTTGAAGAGTTTTGTCCTGCACTTTGTAAGCAGAAGATCTTTCTTCCTTCTCCGTTGAACTGCGACTCTCGGGCCCTTTCTCCCATTTGCCGTACTGGGAGAGCGGCTTTTCCGATGCTTCTGGTATCGTCACATTTTCTGGTTCTTCTTTTATGTGTGCTTCATCTTCAGTCATAGTGGCCATCTCATCCCCTGTTGAAACAAACAGAATTGGAAAAGAGATGCAGCTTGCCAGCTCTCCTCACCACCTGACATCTCAGTTTCCGTAAAAATAATGAGAACAGACCAAAGCCTTGTTAGTCTGTGGAACCCCCTGCCACAGGATGTGGTGATGGCATCTGGCTGGGATGCCTTCAAAAGGGGATTGGACAGATTCCTGGCGGAAAACTCTATCACAGGTTACAAACCATGATGGGGATGTATAATCTCCAGGCTTAAAAACAGGATACTTCAAAGGCAAGATGCAGGGGAGTGGTATCAGGAAATCAATATCTAGTTTCGTGCGCTCCCAGATGCATCTGGTGGGGCCACTGTGAGATACAGGAACCTGGACTACATGGGCCTTTGTGGCCTGATCCAGAATGGCTCTCCTTATGTTCTTATGTACCCTGAAGTCCATCTATTTCTGAGGTTTAATGGACTTTTGTTGTTGCTATTCCAGTGGGGATCAGCCACCACTGACTCAATTTCCTCCTGAGATTTTGAGCGTTTATACACGACCCCTAAACTCCGGGGCAAATGGCTCCCAGCTCTGGAGCTTAAAAATGTTTCCCCACCAGCTCCAGAGTTTACAGGAAATTAAGTGCGACCCTGCCCACCTAAGCGCGACCCAGCGCACTTTTCAGGTACCTGCTCTTGGGAGGTGAAAATTCCTTGATGTGGATGTGCAGGGCTCTCCTCGCTTCTTTTTGTTGTTGTTTTTTGCCTCCCGCCCCTTTAAGAGAAGGAATCAGGAAGTGACGGGGCTCGGAGCAGCTTCCACCCGCACCAGAAGGTAAGCCTTTATTCTTTTGTCCCCTTTTTTCCTCCCTCCCCTCATGCAGACAGGAGCAAGGAAGTGCGGAGGGGTGGGGACGGAGGAACAGCAACGAACCCCCAAGATCTCTGGTCCGAATTTAAGGGGCCAGCGGATCTTAGGGGTTGTGTGAAAAGGCCCTAAGGCACATGGGAGGAGGTCATTCTGGTAAATTTCTTTAAGCAGACATATCCTGGTTTGCACTGTTGGCAGCCCCACAACTAGGGTCTGTGTCACCTGGGGCAAACATGGATTCTGCACAAACACACCAGCAGGGGCATGCATGGTACAAAGTACAAAAAGCAGTTTGTCATTTTGGTGTTCTTCCAGTGCAGTGCCCAGGGCACATGCCCCCCTTCCCCCAGTTGTGGCCTGATTGTTGGCAATGAATACAGCCCAAATACACTTCTCGTGAGCACATGTGAAATTGGACATGGGCAGATTGTGAAATTGGAAATGTGGACACACAAAAATGCACACATTCTAAAAGCACACAAGGTAAAGGTAAAGGTTCCCCCCGCACATGCGTGCTAGTCATGTCCGACTCTAGGGGCGGTCCTCATCTCCGTATTCAAGCCGAAGAGCCAGTGTTGTGCAAGGAAACACTGTTTTACCTTCCTGCTTTTTGCAGCGGTACCTGTTTCTCTATTTGCATTTACACGGAGCTGGGGCTATCAGCGGGAGCTCGCTCCACTACGTGGCACCCGAGATTCGAACCGCCGAGCTGCTGACTTTGTAGTCAACAGTTTTCAGAAGCCTTGGTCCGCTGAGCCACCATGCCCCAATAAAAAAGCACACAAAGCTACTGCACAAATAGGCTTTAGTCAAGAATGGAAATATGTGTGTGCAAATTTGAAAAAGATGCATAAAACTTTCTAGATTTTCTTTAATAAAAATGAATGTTATTCCATAAAACACGGAAGGCAGCAGGCACAAAGGAGACACAGGGTGGTAAAAGGAGTACACAACTTGGCTCTTCCCCACACATACGCACCACTGTGCCAGACAATAAAGGTACCAGATAGTACACAAAAATCTGGTGTGAACAGGCCCAAATGCCCTTGATAATAATGGGTGAGATTTATCTAGTGCACTTCTCCAAGTTTTGCAGTACATTGCATTCCATTAACTGTGCAATTGTATGTATGATAACAAGAAGAAAGGCCACACAGGAAGGAGGAGAGATAACAGATCGCTGTGAAGCATTAACCTGTGTGTGGCATATAGAGAATATAGAGGACTACTCTAGATAGTGGATAAAATGTTTACATCGATTGCATTTCTATATGCTTACTGTGTACATACAAGCACACAAGCACCGTACATTTTCTTTCCCACATTAGCCTATGAATTCGACCCAGCTGCAATGCTCATGTACAGAAAAAGGCGCCCAGACTCTGGAACTCCCTCCCACTAGAGGCCAGGACTGCCTCATCTCTGTTGTCCTTCCGGAAACAGGCAAAGACCTTTCTCTTCAGGCAAGCTTTCCCTGAATGATGGACTGCCATGTGTATTTTATATGAATCTATGGGTTCACATAGACTTTGTGTTTATGACTACTTATAACCGTGTTGCTTAATGTAATGTTTGTCTATTAATGTTCTAAGATGTCCCTCAATTCTTTGTTCTCAAATACTTGAACATGTCTTAATTGTACTGGACTGTATATTATCCCTCATTACTGTAAGCCGCTTTGGGTCCTTTTCCAAGGAGAAGGGCGGGGTAAAAATAAAATAAATCAATGTTACTTATTTGGGTATTCCGATATCAAAGAACCAACTCATTTAAATGTCTTCTCCTGCCATTTCTTCAACCGTCCATGGGGGGGGGGGAGGAAAGAGGGCGGTGTGGTCCAACCTGAAGCCTTCCCAGCAACAACATCTGGTCGGCATCTACAGCAACAGAATCTGGACCCAGATGGGCTATTTATTTCTATATTTTTGTTCAATCTGGCAGGATTCTTCTCGCCCAAGAGCCAACCCGGAATAGAAACAGCCCCACTCCCAAGCTTTAAGGCTGCTCAAGCCAGCCTTAAGGCCGCCCGCAAACCCACCCTGGAGGGGCAACAAGGTCACCCCGGCCGGAGGAGGAGGAGGAGGAGGAGGTCGCAACTTGCCCGAAGCATTGCTTCCAACTGGCTTACCTGGGCCGCTTCCGGATTGGCTCTGAGATTTCCCCCCTCCAGGTGCGCAGCCAGGCTGCTCCACAGGCTTCCCTCCGGTCCGACCAGGAAGCGGCTGACCTTATCGCAAGCTCAAGCTCTCTCTCTTGCGCATGCGCGCGAGGACCATGAGAGTGGGAGGCCATCTACGTCACGAGCCGCGCTCGCCGCGGGAAATCCCTCTTCTTGCTCACCCCGCTAAGCTCAGACGGAGAGAAACGGCGGCTCTTGCTCCGCAAGGCATCAGCAGCGCCCCCTTCTGGCGGGATCCGAGAAAAAAAACAGCCTCCACCCAACAGGAAAAGCAGCCTCTTGGAGGCGTGGCTTCTAAAAGGAACCTCTTAAACCCGACTTATATAGAGCCTGCCCTATTGGAACTCACATCAGATGCAGCCAGAAGGGCCAGAGGCGGGAACTAGAAGCCCAGGAAAGAAGAGTGGGGTGGGTGGGTGGGTAGGTAGGTAGGCAGGTAGGGAAGGCTCCAAATTCACTGATCTAAATTTTGAAGAGAAATTTGGGCAACCACCTGGCAGATATCCTATGATTTGTACCCCGTCCTTTGAGCCAGGGCTTAGAACTTGGCGTCCTTATATGGGGCCCTTCTGACTTCTTAATGATTCTATGATTTGTGCAGCATTCGTGGGAAAAACAATGCGCCGCACCCTTGCTGAAGCTGAGCTGCTTCAGGCTTGAAGGGGGAGGAAAGCTGAACGTGACTAGTGAAGGGGTAAAAAGAAACTGGCATTTGGTGTGTTCGCAGAAGTATTAGTTGCGAACAGTGTGGCTGTAAAAATGCTCTTTGGACACCGCAGAGGAGAGGAGGGAGATTAAAAATAGGATTCCATTGCAGTCATCCAAAACAGGGAGAAGGGGCGATCCTTTGAAAGTCAGACCACTGGGCCATTTAGTCCAGCTTTAGGACTGGTTCTTTTGCAGCCCAGACAAGGCTCTTTCAAACCATGGTCTTGTTATATTAATCAAATAAATACTGTACATGACTTTTTATTTATTATTTATTTTTAATATTTTGCCCCACCTGGCAAAGACCTTCCCGCAGTCTGGGCATGTGTGATGCTTTTGGGACATTTATTTTGTTGGCCACACGTTTAGCTTTCCCATCTCCTGGGAGCCTCTGGTAGGAGACTTTTGGCTTCTGGTGTTCGCATATATTTGCATCTTTAGCATCTCTCGTCACTGCTGGGTTTACAAAGTTCCCTGGGAAACTTTCCTTTGGAATATTAGCGGTGGTTCTTTCTGCAGTTCCACCTGTGCAGGTTTTTTTTTCTCCAGAAGAGATGCTTCCATTTCTATTTTGCTCATGAAAAAGAAAAGATGAATCCAGACTAAGAATGTGTCACAAACCAGGAGGGGTGGGGAAAGGAAAGGGGGAGGGGGGAGGGAGATAATACTAACATTTACAAAGCATTTATCGGATGGTTCAAATGTATCTATTACACATGCTCTCAGTAATTGTTACAACTTTGTAAATGCCAGTGTTAGTTGAGAACAACCACAGGGCTTACCCACGTCTGGTTACCCCAATGAAAAGTGATCTTCATTCTAGCAGCGCCATCAAAAGTGACAGCATGGGAAGAATACTTTGGCTACTTCTGTTTCAAAGAGGAGACAGAAATGCCAGCTGTTCAGATCACCAATCACCTCGTGGCGCAGTGGTCAAATGGCTGTACTGCAGGTAAAACTTAGGGTGTTTGTACACGACCCCTAAACTCCGCCGCAAATGGCTACCAGCTCCGGAGCTTACAATTGTTTCCCCACCAGCTCCGGAGTTTGCAGAAAATTAAGTGCGATCACGCCCACCTAAGCGCGTCCCAGCGCACTTTTCAGGCACCTGCTCTCTGGAGGTGAAAATCCCTGATGCGGATTTAAGGGAGTGAGTGCCGGGCTCTCCTCGTGTCTGTTTGTTGTTGTTTTTTGCCTGCCGCCCCTTTAAGAGAAGGAATCAGGACGACGACGGGGGCTCCAGGCGGCTTCGGAGGTGAGCCTGCATTTTTTCCTTTCTTTTTTTTCTCCCTCCCCTCACGCAGACAGGAGCAAGGAAGTGCGGAGGGGTGGGGACGCAGGAAGAGCAACGAACCCCCAAGATCTCTGGTCCGAATTTAAGTGGCCAGCGGATCTTAGGGGTCGTGTGAAAAGGCTCTTAGTTCACGACTTGGGGTTCAATCCCAGGTAGCAGGCTCAGGGTTGACTCAGCCTTCCATCCTTCCGAAGTGGGTAAAAGGATCACCCAGCTTGCTTGCGGGGGGGGGGCAATGTGTAGCCTGCATACTGTAATTAAACTGTAAACCGCCCAGAGACTACTTGAAGTGGTATGTGGTGGCATGTAAGCAGAACGCTTTGCTTTTACCAGTAGATTCTGACCAAGCCTCTGCCTGCTGGTACGCTAAGGACCCTAGGAGCATGCCTCTGCCTGCTGCTTTTCCAAGCACAGTCCGGTACGCACCTCATGCTGCCCGTAGCAATGCCAACATTCTGAGTCTTCCTCCTGATTAGAACTCCACTTCTGAAAAAGTTAGAGCTGTGCTCCCCCCCCCATGCTTCTTCTTTCTTTCCAGGTCCTATAGAACTATTTCTAGGCCAGGCTGATTTCAGCTACACAAGAAGCATACAGAAGAACACCTGCTGCCTAGAGCCTGTCTTCAAGGAGAAAATAGATCCAAGCAGTTGGTCTAGACCAGTGGTTCTCATCCTGTGGGTCCCAAGATGTTCTTGGACTGCAACTCCCAGAAGTCTTCACCACTACCTGAGCTGGCCAGGATTTCTGGGAGTTGCAGTCCAAGAACATCTGGGGACCCACAGGTTGAGTACCACTGATCGAGAGTTCTGAATGAACTGCCATATACTTGTTATTTATCGAGACAGGCTCAGATAATTGTTTGAGAATAACCCTGGTGTTTCTATTGACCTATGTGGTGCACCTGCATGTATTACTCTCATTTTTTTTACTCCCTATGGATAACATTTTAACCTGTGCGAGCTGCACCATTCTATGAGCTACCATTTTTCAACTAGTTGGGATCTGCAAAGTAATTGATACCACCCTGTGAGGACCGCGAGCTGGAGGATCGTGCTCGGTGGAGTGTGCCGTCCGTCCGTCTTGATGCTTCGGAAACTGCGAGGTCCAGGTGTCAGTAAGAAGCATTAAGGATCTGGATGTCAAGGCGAAGAGGAAAGATGATGGGATGACGGATATGGGGATGGCTTGTGCGGTGAAGGGAGGGGAAACAGTTGAGGGGTTCCTCCTCACAGACGAGGATAAATGTCATGTGGGAGGAGTGGAGTGCGGGGGAAGTATAAAAGGAGAGGGAGGAATAGGGGAGGAAGAAGAAAAGCCATGGCTGAAGGCTCAGGAGTGGAGGGTCCTTGTCTTCCGGAATCTGGTAGGTCATTGGAGGAAGGCTACTTCAAGAGGACTGGGGTGAGCCAGATCTCTGGAGATGATACCCGACTGGTCACATCACCCCCTGCTGCAGGATGCTGTGCCCAGAGAGAGGACCTCATTTGAGACCTCCATGCGACCAAGAGAAGTTTCAGCTCCTTCCCAGCCTGTGAGCACGTTAGACCTTAGTTGGACTAGTTCAGTGGTTCCCAAACTTCCTAATGCCACGACCCTTTAATATAGTTCCTCGTGTTGTGGTGACCCCTTGCCCTGCTTGTAAGAGGCCACAAGCCACCTTTGACAGGCCATTGCTGCAGGTGCCATAGAGATCTTCCCTCTACCCAGGCATGTCCAAACGTTGGCCCTCCTGATGTTTTGGACCACAGCTCCCACAATTCTAAGGCTGTATTTCCAATCACAAAGGACTGTGGGAGCTGTGGTCCAAAACATCTGGAGGGCTGAAGTCTGGACCTGCCTGCTCTACAGGCACCCTCAGCCAATTGCAGCCTCCAGTGCCATTGATTGACAACTCCTCCAACCTATCAAGCTGTAACTCACTCTTTTCCCCCCCTTCCTCCCCAAGCCATTCACTTCAACCTCATGTCACCGTAAATGAACAATAAGATGAACAATGCCCTGAATAGGCTCTGGGTTCTAGATCTCAAACAAATAAAAGAAAGTACTTTTTTACTGACAGTCGTCAGCCTTGACAGCTTTAAGAAAGGATTGGACAAGTTCATGGAGAACAAGGGTATCAATGGCTATCCTTATGGATGGCTAAGGACAACCTCCGGGTTGGAGAGATAAGCAAGATATCTCTCAATGCCATTTGCAGGGACTCATAACCAGGTGAAGACATCTGCTTGGGAATACCCTGAAGCAAATGGTGAGCCACTGTGTCAGACAGAATGCTGGACTGGATGGGCTGTGGCCTCTTCCAGCAAGGCTGTTCTTATGTTCTCATACATCCAGATCAAAATGGATTTCTGCCAAAAAGACAGCTAAGAAACAACTTGAGAATAACAGTGGATATAATAGAATATTCAAAGTATATACAGAAAAACAAATGCCATTAGAGTTTTTGGATGCCAAAAAAGCCTTTGATAATATGAGCTGGCAATTGATGATAACAGCAAGTAAGAGCAATCGATTTTGGCACAAGCTTTATAAATGCAATAGAGGTGATATACAATGAACAAATAGTAATTGTAAATGGTGATTTAACAGAAAATATCAGCATCAAGAAAGGGACAAGAAGACAGGGGTGCTCACTCTCTCCACTGCTATTTATATTGACATTGGAAATACTTAATAAAGAGGTGAGAAAGGATTCAGAAAGTAAAGGAACTTGAATAAAAGATGAAAACTATAAAATGCAGGCATTTGCAGATGATTTAGTATTTATTCTGGAAGACCCATTGGAAACAATGCTAAAATTATTGAAGATTGAAAAACTCGGTGAGGTGGCAGGATTAAGGATAAACAAAGAAAAAAATGAAAATGTCAGTTAAAAACCTAACAATTAAACAGGTCAATTGTCAGAGTGTTTTCAAGTACAAGTGGTTAAGAAAGTTAAATATCTGTGAGTACACCTAACTGTAAGAGAAGACAATTAACCAAATCAACCAAATAAAGATGGACTTGGAGAAATGGAAATATCTGCAACTGTCAATGTTAGGAAAAATTGCAACTATTAAAATGAATATTTTAGCAAAATTATTCTTCTTATTTCAAACAGTCCCAGTGAAAATAGAGATGAAACTTTTTGAGGAATTAAATAGACTGGAATCTAAATTCGTCTGGCAAGGGAAGAAAGCAAGAATTAAATTGAAAATGTTGCAAGAATCTAAGGGAAGGTGAGGTCTTGGCTTACCGGATTGAACTTGTATTATCAATCATGTACAGTGCTGTGGTTGAAAGAAACAAAAGACTTGTATACTTAGAAGGGCATGACCTTCATCTGGACAAGTATACTTCCTTATGGTATGAGAAAGCTAAAACTCATAGATACTTTCAAAATCATTATCTTAGAAACCTGTTAATTATGATATGGAATAAATTCAAAATGAAAATCTATACGAAAATTTCAAGATGGATTTCACCTACAGAAGCATTTACATATCCTAATCTCTTAAATTTTGAGAAAATTGTAACCTATGCGGACATGTTAGAGAAGGGAAATTAAAATCTAAACAAGAACTCATAGAGCAGGGTTTGGTTTCTTCTTGGTGGCCTTTAACGCAAATACAAGCTAGATATAAAAGAGATTTGAAAATGCATGGTTTCTTCAGTGAACAGACAGTATATGACAAAATACTGTTGACTTCAGGCAATAAACTAATTAAGAAAATATATAAATTTCAATTAGAAGGGAAAATAGATGAACAAGTGAAAAGAGATGATGGAACAATGGGCAATTTTTTTTACTATAATATTTATCTTAAGGAATGGCAAAAACTTGGAATAGAAATTGTAAACCAATAATAGCAACAGCCTAAAAAGAGAATTTATATAAAATGTTATCTTGGACGAGGCTTTCCACCATCTTCCCTGTGACAGGCGTAAGGCTAAGAACCAGTTACTGTAAAGGTAGTTCTTCGAGTGGACCTTCGTGAAGCCACACAGATGGGTTTCCCAGGCGCCCCTGCACCAGAGGTCGGACTTCCCTAGCAATAGGAAAGTTCGTTAGTCTCCACCCCCTCACACCGCGCATGAGCGTGGGTGTTCCCACCTAAACGCCTCAGTTCCTCTTGACCGCCAGGATGACAGGTAAGTACCAGTCAAGGCATGACGGTCCGAGGGGAGGCGGGCGGATGCTGTGTGGCTTCACAAAGGTCTACTCAAAGAACCACCTTTACAGGTAAGTAACTGGTTCTCCATCGTGGCCTTCTTGAAGCCACACAGATGGGTGATTGAAAGCAGTACTCACTGGCAGGAGGGTAGTCACAAAGGAAAGCACTGCCCTCCCGAAGGAAGTGGACGATCTCATGCGGGCATCCAACCTGTAGTGGGTCACGAAGGTTTGTGGTCTGGACCAGGTGGCGGCATTACAAATGTTGTCAAGTGGGACACCTCTGAGGAATGCTGCCGAGGAGGACATCGCTCTGGTGGAATGAACTCTAACAGCGACCGGTAAAGGTCGTTTTGCTAAGTCATAAGCCAGTTTAATTGTCTGGACCACCCAACGAGAAAGCGTTGGGATGAGACTGAGTGACCTTCAGCCAAAGGATCATAGCAGATAAAGAGTCTCTGGGATTTACGGACGTTTTCAGTCCTAGAGACGTAGAAAGCTAAAGCCCGTCTCACATCCAGTAAGTGTAGGTCCCTTTCCACCCTAGAAGAAGGGTTAGGAAAGAAGGCAGGGAGGATGATGGGCTGGGAGATGTGGAAAGATGAAACTACCTTAGGCAGGAAGGTGATATCCGGGTAGGCGACTACCTTCTCGTGGTGGAATTGAAGGTAAGGTGGGTCGCACCTGAGAGCACACAGCTCACTCGCCCTGCGAGCAGAGGCAATAGCCACTAAAAAGGCCGTTTTGAAGATGACTAGGCGTAGGTCCACAGTGGCCATGGGTCCATAGGGCGGTCTATGAAGAGCCCTAAGAACAAGGGAGAGGGACCATTGAGGCGGGATAGGCCTATGATTGGGAAAAGTGTTTTTGAGGCCACATAAGAGGAGCTTGAGTTGAGGATGACAGAAGAAGGACGAAGCAGCAGACATCAGTGGTTGATGAGCGACGATGGCTGAAAGATGGACCTATAGGGATGCTAGAGTAAGACCAGACCATTTGAGATGAAGGAGGTACTGGAGTAGCCAGGTAAGTGACGGGTTGATGGGGTCGAAATCTCTTCCACTTATAACTGTAGAGTTTAGTAGTGGAAGATTTACGGCATGCCAAAATAATAGTCTCTATCAGTTCACGATCCTCCATGCCGTCAACTGGAGGCAAGGTAGGTCTAGATGGAGGACCTGACCCGCATTCTGGGAGAGCAGGTCCGGGAAGTGTGGAAGCCGGAGATGATGGTTGGGCAGATTGAGCAGAGAGGTGAACCAGGGTTGCCTGGGCCACCACGGTGCGATCAGGATGAGGTTGGGCCTCTCCTGGACTATTTTGACCACAACCTTGTGAAGCAGAGGAATGGGGGGAAAGGCTTATGACAGTTGATCCGACCAGGATAGAAGGAGAGCATCCCCCAGAGAGCCTAGCCCCTTGCCTGCCCTCGAGCAGTAGAGAGGGCATTTCTTGTTCAGGGAAGAGGCAAACAGGTCGACGTGAGGTGCTCCCCATCTGTTGCAGAGGGGACGAAAGGTCGATGGATGCAGCTCCCATTCGTGCAATGTGTTCTGTCTCCGGCTCAAGTCGTCAGCCTCGATGTTCTCCTCTCCCGGATGAATGTTGTGCGCCAGGCACCATTCCCAGAAGGTGAGGGATAACTCGAGAAGGCATGTTGAATGAGTTCCGCCCTGTTTGTTGATGTAGTACATGGTGGTTGTGTTGTTGGTCACCACCAGTACTACATTGCCAGAGAGGTGTCGGATAAACACCCAGAACTCCTTGAAGATGGCCAAGAGTCCCAGCTCGTTGATGTGGAGCTGGCGTTCTTGTGGGGACCAGATGTTGTGAATACGGTAAGTGAGGCACACAGCCCCCCAGCCTGTGTTGCTGGCATCCGTGGTGACTTGGATGGTTGGAAACGGTGCCCTGAATGGGCGATCAGCAAGGAGGTTGGGTCTGCTGGACCACCAAGAGAGATGATGGGGAAGGTCGAGGGGAACGGTGAGTATCTTGGAGGGAGGGTCCCTCAGTGGGTCGAAGTGTCGCAAGAACCATGTCTGAAGTTGTCTGATTTTGAGCCTCACGTGTACGAGGACAGAAGTTGTCAAGGCCATGTAGCCCCAGAGTCTTTGGACTTGAAGAGCAGGTAGTTGAGCTCCTGGGCGGAAGAGATATAGGAGTTTGAGGATTTCCACAGTTCTGTCCCTTGGAGGGAAGGCCATGCTCTGGGTGGAGTCCAATATCGCTCCTATGAAGGAGACCACTGGGGAGGGGTCCAGATGGGACTTTTCCAGGTTGACCTGAAGACCCAGAGAGTCCAGAGTTGTGAGAACGGTGTGAATGTCCTGACGGGCTCTTTCCTTGGACTCCGCTACGACTAGCCAGTCATCAAGATAGGGGAAGACCATAATGCCCTGGGTGCGAAGGTGGGCCGCGACGGGGGCCATGCATTTGGTGAAGACCCGGGGAGCGGTTGATAAACCAACGGCAGGATAGAATATTGGTAGATGTCTTCCCCTATGGCGAACCAAAGAAGGTGGCGATGTGCAGGATGTATAGAGATGTGGAAGTATGCATCCCACACATCCACAACCTCGAACCAGTCCTCTCTGCGGAGCAGAGGAATGATCTTCTCCAATGTGACCATTCTGAACTTTTTGAAAATTAAAAATTCGTTGAGAAGTCACAGGTCTAGTATGGGCCGTAGGCCGCTGTCCTTCTTTGGTACTGTGATGTACCTTGAATAATGTCCTCTGAGGGCATGATGACGTGGTACCCTTTGGATGGCTCGTTTCTGTAGAAGAGAATTGACCTCTTTGAGGAAGCAAGGTGAGGGGGCAGTGTGAATAACATTTCCCAACGGTGGAAATGAACTTAACTCTAACAGGTAACCGTTGTTTATGACTGAAAGGACCCAGTTTTCCGAAGTGACAGTTTGCCACGCCTGAAGGAAGGGACGCAGGCGGATGTGTTGGGCGTCAATATTCATCCTGCTATCTTCTGTCTCTAGTCTTAGTGGTAGAGGCAGAGGCGGACTTGGACTTCTTGGTTCTAGAAGAGTAGGCCTGGAAATTGGAGGGCCGAGTGGACCTATCACGCTGCACCTGTCTGGATATAGACTGAAAGGACGAAGGCCAGTAGCGGCATCTCAGTTGGAAGCGAAATGGCTGTTTAGGCTGCTGCGGAATAACATTTAGCTTTTTTGCAGTATCCTGCTTCTTGTGTCTATCCTCCATCAGGTTGTCAGTGGAGGCATTGTAGAGACCTGTGCCCTTGAATGGAAGGGTCTCAATCTGTGCTTTATGATCATCTAACAAGCCAGTTGTGCGCAACCAGGCGTGGCACCGTAAGGTGACGGAGGCGTTTAGGACCTTGGAGAAGCAGTCAAATGAATGTTTAGACGTTCTCATCTGTTGGGCCGCGAGTGCCATCACCTCTTCATAGAGAGCCGAAGCCTCCCCTCTCTTTGCCTCAGGTATCAGCTTGAGGAATGGATGCAGGTGGGCCAAAAGTCCCCTTTGATAGGCGCCCATGGCACCCTGGTAGTTCGAGATCTTGTGCAAAAGAGAAGCATAGGTGTAGAGATTTCTACCCATGGCATCCAACTTCCATCCCTCTTTGGATGGTGGAACGGGTGTTTCTTTGGTGCGAGATTGCACCTGGGACGCAGCAACCACAACCGAATTCGGTGGAGGATGTTTGTTCAGGTAGGTCGATTTGTCATCATGCACCTTGTAGAGGGATTCAATCTTCCTCGAAACCGAAGTGGAGGAAAGATTCTGAAAGGATTCCTCTGCCATCGACAAGAACGAGGGGATCATTGTAAGATGGACCGGGGCGGTTTTCTCCAACGAAATCCTTCCGAAGATGACAACTGTGCTTCGGTTTTGACTGAAGGATGGGCAGTTCGACCATTTTCGCCATCTGGACAAGGAAGTTGGCATAATTTTGCATTGCTTCCGATGAGGATGGAGGAGACTTTTCCTCTACCTCTGAATCCGGAGAAGCGATTGTGCGAATCGAATCCAAAGCCTCGAATTCGACTTCAGAAGCCACAGATTTCTCCGATGAATCCGACGAGGAGTCAGCGGTCTGCTTGTCCAATTCGGTCAAATCCAACGACTGAATGGACCATTGTTTCACGTTGAAATGGAGCGAAAAGGCCGGTATGGGCAGGACCGAAACCGACAGGGCGGAGGAATGATGGTGTCCAGTCCGGTGTCTCTTCTTCGGTGGCTTGGTTGGTAAAGCCAGAGACGAATCCGGCTTAGACGGGGCCAGAGCTTCGGCGACTGCCGTGGCCACAAGCCATGCCAGATTTGAGACAGCTGGATCAGAATACTGAGGCTTCAAAGACCTTGCAGGGATAAACAGATCCGAGGTCAGTACCGCTGCAACGGATGATGGCAGCTGAACCTGTTTGCGGTGCTTCTTATGCTTTTCTTTCTTCTCTCCATGGAACGTATCGGACTCGCGGGCAAGGGCATCCAAGTTTGACGGAAGCTCCATAAAACGGTAATCGAACTGGATCATAGGGAGTGGGGAGGATGCTGCCCGGGACGGAATCGAGGTGGTAGGAGACCTCGTGGGCATTGAAGCCGCTGGGGACCGACGGGTCCCGGGGTCCGAAACTGGTGTGCAAACTGATTTAATAAGGCTAATATTCGGCGGCACGGCGTCTTCGTCCAAGGATGAATCCGAAGAGTTGGATGGACACAGTTGGTGGAATTCGGGACGGTCCCTGACATTGAAGCTGCCGAACCCGAGAATTCGGTTTCAACCACCAAGACGTCCGGGGAATTAGACAGTCTGGAGGTCTCTGGTTTCGAGGGTTTTGTCGATGGTTTGGATTTCGACACCCCTTCGAGAACCAGGATCTTCTTAGGTTTATCCGATTGCCCCGCAGTGGAGAACTTATGGGGGGTCTCAAATGAGGCTTTCTTTGATTCCATGGCTTCCGGACGGAGGGCCTTTCCCAGCAGGTAAGAATTTAGACAACTGTGACGGTTTTTTAAGGCCTGGGCACTAAAACCCTTGCAGATGGAACAAGCCTCGGGTCAATGGTTTTCCCCAAAGCAGTACACGCACTTAGAATGCCCATCGGAATGTGGGCTTTTGTTGCCACAATCCACGCACTTCTTGAATGGCGGTAAGGACATAGACAATGAAATAAGCTCGCTAATCTCAGAAAATCACGAAGATTAACAAAAGTGAACCTCTAGCCGTGGCAGTTAAGAGGAACTGAGGCGTTTAGGTTGGAACACCCACACTCATGCGCAGGGTGAGGGGGTGGAGACTAATGAACTTTCCTATTGCTAGGGAAGTCTGACCTCTGGCGCAGGGGCGCCTGGAAAACCCATCTGTGTGGCTTCACAAAGGCCACGATGGAGAACCAGCCTGTAGTTTCCCGGGTCCCCTCTCGTTCCTTTTTAAAAATTGGTGTGACACCCGCTATCCTCCAGTCCTCCGGCACTGTGGCCGTTTTAAGAGATAAGTTACATATTACCGTTAAGAGATCTGCAATTTCATTCCTCAGTTCATTAATAACCTTTGGGTGGATGCCATCTGGGCCCGGTGAATTGATGATCTTCAATTTATCAATTAAACCTAAAACATCCTCTCTTTTAACCTGTATTTGATTTAATTCTTTAGTCAAGAGGGGCTGTTCAGGCAGCGGAATCTGCCCAAGGTCTTCTGTCATGAAGACAGATGCAAAGAACTCTTTATTTACAATTTCCAAGTCCTCCTTTACCTCCCCATTTCCTCCCTCACCATCCAGAGGGCCAACTGGTTCTCTGGCAGGTTTTCTACTTCTAACATATTTAAAGAAGCTTTTACTTTTTCCTTTTATATTGCTAGCCATACTTTCCTCAAAGTATTTCTTCGCCTCTCATCTTCTTACATTTTTTGCCAGAGTTTGTGTTCCTTTTTATTTCCCTCATTTGGGGAGGATTTCCATTTATGGAAAGACCTCTCCTTGAGCTTTAGAGCCTCTCTAACTCCACTCATTAACCATGCCGACACCCTCTTGGACTTAGAGGAGCTCTTCTTTCTTTGTGGTATGCACTTACCATTGTTTTAAACAGGCTCCATGCACTCTGGAGAGATTGGATTCTTTTTACCTTCCCTTTCAATGTATTTCTAACTAGTTTCTTCATCCGAGGAAAGTCCGCCCCTTAGAAATCAAGGGTTTTGGTGTCTGATTTGCTTGACACTCTTCACCCGACGTGCATGGCAAAGGAGACTGCAGCATGGTCACTGTTCCCCAAAGGCTCAGTGACATTCACATCCATGACCAGGTCCTGAGTATCAAATAGTATTAGATCCAGAGTTGCCTGTTCTCGGGTGGGCTCCGTGACAAGTTGCTCTAAGGCACAGTCATTCAGCATGCCAAGAAATCCAGTTTCTCTTTCTTGCCCCGATCTCGCATTGGCCCAGTCTAGTGTTCTGAATTGCTGTGTGCTCAAGTCGACAGTGGAAGCAATCTAGGCTTCACTTCCTGCTGCAATGCATCCTGGGTAGTCTTGCTGCTCTTGAGGTTGTGCAGAGGGTGCTTCCCCAAAAATAACCATGTCCAGGAAGTATTTCAGCTTCCTCCTCCCAGGACCCCTGCAGCAGGACCTGATGCCTAGAATTCCATGCAGCCTCAGCCTTGTGAGGATGAGCAAAGGTTGACATCTGCAGCTGTTGGCCTGCTGACTGCAACTCCCCAAATTCTCCCAGAATTCAGCTGTCCAATCTGAATTCTGGGAGCTGGAAGTCTTTAAAAAAGCGAAGAAAAAAAGCAAATGGCACACACACACGTACTCGGTACATGGCTGGCACTTGAATCCCCAAAGTACAATCTGTTGCAGCACACAGATATTTTTAACATTATCAGCCCACATTTATTAAGAGACACTTATTTCCTGCAAGAATGGTCAATCAGTATCTAAACAAAACACAGAGACCAGGCTCACAATCCAACTGGTCCTCAACAAGGCCCGATTCCAATTGCCAGCTTTACCTAGAATTGACCCATCAAACCATTTGCTGAACTGTGAGCCCACCCTTCCAGTTCCCAACCTTCTGTACACTCAGGCGTTTTTGGACTGGAGTCCTCTGTAAGTTGTTGGATTGCAACTCTCATCCTTCAGTAATGACTATGCTGGTTCAGGCAGATGGGATCTGTAGTCAAACATCTGGAAGGTGACCTTTGCATGCTATTGCCACAAGCATATGGCATTCCATTCCCCCAGCCCAGACCTTTTTGTGACTGCTTTGATCACATTGTGTTGTAAGGCATGGATTTCCCAACCCTGGGGGACCCGAGTGTTCTTGGACTGCAGTTCCCAAAAGCCTTCACTACCAGCTGTGCTGGGTGGGACTTTTGGGAATTGCAGTCCAAGAAGACCTGGGTTGCCCAAGCTTGGGAACCACCATCGTGAGGGATGAAGAACAGCTCGGTGGGGTATTATGGATAGTTGTATTTATGCAGCCGCAGCAGCTCAGTGGTGGAGTAAATGCTTCATATGTAGGAAGTCCAAATCTTTTTGCATCTCAGATTACAGTAACACCTTGGTTTAAGAATAACTCGGTTTAAGAGCATTTTGCAAGACAAGCAAACATTTCTTCTAATTTTTGCCGTGAACAACAAGCAATGTCTTGATCTACAAGCTGGAGCAGGTTACATGATCACAAGTGAGCCAATGGTGGCTCTCCCTCCCTCCCCCTGCTGAATTGTAGGCAACTGTCTGGAATGTTATTCAGGAAGCCTCCAAAGCAGAGGGAGGAAAGTGAAATAGAGGTCTCCCTTGCATCAGCCAGGAACTTGCAAGTTAGAGTTTTATTTTTCTTTATATTTATATTTATGTTTTCAATATTCTTTTTTCAAACCATTTCTAGTCATGCAGCAGCTTGTCAAGTATGCCTATGGCTATAAATTGCACTTTATTATTGTCACATTAAAAACAAAGAGTAAAACCCAGTTGTTAATCTCAAGCAGCGCAGATTCCACAGCCAGGTTCGTAAACCATGGTGTGTACGTGGACTTCTTTTGTGAGTTTTGGCATTTTGTGTGTACAGTATGTGGTCTATGGGAGTTCAGAACGAATCATCTGAGTTTACATTATTTCTTATGGGAAAATTTTGCTTTGATATAAAAGCATTTTGGTTTACAAGCATGTTTCCAGAACGAATTATGCTCATAAACCAAGCTATTACTGTGTAAGGATCAGGTTGTAGGTGGTGAGAAAAAGCCACTGCTAGGGGCCCTGGAAAGTGGCTGCCAGTCCAAGCAAACAATTTTGGGCCAAAACTCTGGCCTGTAAGAGTTGCACAGGTTTTCCCACTCCAAGTTGGTTGGGTGTCTGTTTATTATATGTAAGTCTAATTTATTCAAAAGTGGCAGTAAATTATACTAATGCAATAAAGGGTTTTTGCAGCCCTACATTTGATCCATTATTTTTCTTAAAAGCAATGACATGGCATTTTAACGCACCAAATCCAACAGTTTAGACCTGGTCCCCTGCCCCAGCCTCCTTAATCCAACAGCATTCCAGCTGGAAAGGTTATAAAAATACAATTTATTCATCAATCACGGCAGATAGCATGTCACATTTTGGGGTGGGGTGGAGATCAAATTCAGAAAAATGAGTTCCCTTCACATCTGAATTATGCTGAATGGGCACAGGTTCTGCACTCTTTAAATCAGGGTTGGGGGAGACTGAACTTGCCGCTCTCTAGATATGGTTGCTGTTACATGCCAACAAGTCACTTTCAACTCATGGCAACTGCATCATTGACTCCCAAAATGTTGTCCTCAATAGCCTTGCTCAGCTCTTGTGGCTTCCTTTATGGATTCAATCCATCTCACTTTTGGTCTTCCTCTTTTCCTCCTGTCTTCCACTTTTCCTAGCACTGTTTTCTTTTCCAGAGAATCTTGCCTTCTCAGGCTGTGCCCAAAGTGAGACACCCTTGGCTTCATCATTTTTTAATAAACTCCAGATACTATTCTGCTTGATTTGCTCTAAGACCCACTGGTTTATCTTGGTGGTGGTCCATGTATCCCCAAGGCAAGATATTTTAAAATAATCCACTGTTTTCCTCTCAGCTTTCTTCACTGTCCAGCTTTCAGTGGGTATTTTAGTGGTTGGAAATAACAACAGTATTGATAATCCCGGCCTTGGTCTCCATTGACACTCCTTACACTTGATGGTCTTTCCTAATGACGTCCTTCCTTCCTAATCTCAGTCATCCTCGTACAGCAGCCTCCGTTTGGATTGATGACTGAACCAAGGTATACAAAATATTTCACTACAGTAGGACCACAGTATCTGCTGGTGATTGGTTCCAGGCCTCCTCATGGATAATGAAAACCGTGGATAAGAGAGAACGTTTGCCCCCCCCAACTGCTGTTTCCTGACAGTAGCTTGCTTTACGGCTGTTGTTTGTGACAGTAACTTGCTTTACAGATGCTATTTGTAACAATAATTTGCTTTAGAGCTGCTTTTTGTGACAATAGCTTGCTTTGTGGCTGCTGAATTAATTCCCCCCTCGGCCAACCATGGATAACTCAATCAGTGGATAATGAATCAGCAGATACGGGGGTCCTACTGTATTCCATTATCTTCACTGTCAATATTAAAGTTGTGTGGGTTTTTCTGTAGCCACAATTTTTCTTCTTCTTTGTGTTCAATTGCAATCCTGCTTTGGCACTTTCCTCTTTCACTTTCACTAACTGTCGTTTCAAGTCATTGTTACTTTCTGCCAGTAAGATGAGGTTATCTGCCTAGATGAAATTCCTCCTTCATCTGAACCTAGTCTTGCTTTCCATATGACACGTTCTGCATACAGACTGAATAGGTATAGGGATAAAAGGGACCGTTGTCTGACACCTTTGCCTACAGGAAACCATTCTGTCTCCATAATCTGTCCTAACAGCTTGTTGTCCACAATACAAATGACACATAAGGACAGTTATATGCCGAGACAGGCCATTTCTTTCAGAACAATTCACAGCTTCTCATGATCAACACCATTGAAAGCTTTGCTAGCTGATAAAGCATAGACTGATCTTTTAATGAATTTTTTGGTGCACTTCCATTGCCAGCAGATATTTCCAATATGATCTCAAATGCCTCCTTCTTTTCAGGCTCTGCCTCAGTCTCTTCTAAAATAGATCATTGTCAGGTGGTATGTGTTTTTTAAAGGTACATAATCCTCTATGACTTTATCCCAAAGTGCAATACATTCTCCCTGACTAACTTTCTGTTGTCCATCTATGCAGCCCTTATATCTTACGTTTGCATACCTTTTCCAGAGATTGTGCCCACGCAACAAGGATTGCACCGTTGAATAGCACAACTAGTTGTGTTTTCTCCCCATTGCCACCACTTGTGCAGAAGACATGTTTGGGTGCAGTTAGAGCAAATGCCGATTTAGCGTCTAATTGTACAAGCAGAGCTGCTCAACAAGACTCCAGCCACTGAATAATTCTTTCCAGACTACTTTCTACATAAAAGGTGAATTTCTCTGGCTTCTGTCCTTAATTCCTCTTCCAGGACTGAGAAGGGTATAGCTTTCGCTCAAAAGTACATGAGGCTTTTCCATTCCCCATGGTAGCCCCTCTCAGAGTTTCTCCCTAAATCTATAAAAAGCAGGGATTGAACCCCTGGGAGAAAAGAATCCGTTGGGGGCGGGAGGAAATAGCCACAAAATCCTCATCAGAATCTGAGTGCTTCCACTGCACCCTTTGAGAGGGAAACGCTTCAAATTGGCCACACCCGAGATTCTTTTACTGCTACCCTGATATCTGCTGATGGGTGGAGTTCTGAAGCACGTGGGCTCCTCTGATGTGCCGTTAAACATGCTGAACGCTCCCAAGAGTTTGGCGCCGTTGTATTTCTTCCAAGACTGTATGGCTTCTCTGCAAGGGCACCTATGTTCCCAACGCATCTTCGGCAGGTGATAGATAGACAGACTCCTTCCGCAAAAGACCTTGCTCTCTGGAGAGGTCTTTCCTGCTCTTTTCCCACTTTCCAGATCTTTGGGGCATGACGACTTCTTGGGATCGCTTCAACTTTTCCTGAAAACGCTAAGTACCTGTGTTTAAAATAAATAAATAAATAAATAAATCTATCACCACCTATAGAAACATAATAAGAACACCCACAGGTTATTTCAACAGCAGTGTACAGAGGAAGTGGCAGTCCAGTAGGGGACATTGTACCCAGAGGCAATCGATTCCAAGCCCTCCTGCACATTCTGAAAAACACACATTATAGCAGGGCCCCCATATCCACGGATTCAGGATCTGTAATTTCACTTATCTGTGGTCTTTTATAGCTAATATAGTATCTAGCATCCTCTCGTGATGAGTTCTGATGATGCATGTTAAAATATTTTTTCTTGAATTTCCCCCTTTACTATACTATAGTAAATATACAGAATATACTATATACTGTACAGTATTTATATATTGTTTTATATACTGTATATTGTATTTAGCATTCACTATTAATGTATACTATTACTCAGGGGGCATGGTGGCTCAGCGGGCCAGAGCACTGAAAACTGTCGGCTACAAAGTCGGCAGCTCAGCGGTTCGAATCTCAGGTACCACACAGCAGAGTGAGCTCCCGCTATTAAGCCCAGCTCTTGCTAACCTAGCAGTTCAAAAGCATGTAAATGCAAGTAGATAACCAGGTACCGCCGTAAAAAGCGGGAAGGTAAAACAGTGTTTCCTTGCAGCTATGGCCACGGACTTGCACAACGCTGGTTCTTCGGCTTGAATACGGAGATGAACACCACCCCTAGAGTTGGACACGACTAGCACACACGTGTGGGGGGAAACTTTACCTTTAATTACTGTATATGGAAATATGTGCTCCCTGCCCCGAAACCAGTCCCCACGGATATAGTGTGTGTGTGTTAATGCCAATGGAATTATAACTGTGAGTACTATATAGGCAGCATGGTCTCTCATTCCTAGTGGCCAATTCCTCAAATGATGCCACAGAAATAGTGTTCCCCCGCCTTTTCGTGGTTCATATACTGTGGACCCGGTATATTGCAGAACCACAGTATATAAAAGGCAAAGCCCCTTGGGGTAAGGAGGATGGGCCTGTTTCAGGTATCCTGTATTTACTCCAGGCCTGGCACTGCCCTGAACAGGCCTCTGATGGCCTCCAATGGCCTTCCCGAGCCTGTTGGAGGCCCCGGAAGTACCTTCCAGAAAACCGGAAGTGACTTCCGGATCGTCAGAAAGCATTTCAGGGGCCTCCGACAGGCCCAGGAAGGCCATTGGAGACCCATTTGGGGCAGCGCTAGGCCTCAGGTAAGTGCAGGGGCCCCCAGACAGCTCCCCCCCAGTCCTGACCCGACCCAGCATCCGCATATTGTGGTTTTTTGATTATCACGGGTCGGAAAGGCAGATTATTGTATATTTCTCTAGTGAATGCTATAAGTACAATGCACTGACTCCCTCTAGTGGCCAATTCCAGTAACTTCATTAGTTAAATAGATATGCAGTATACCAGATTTTTCTTTCAATATTTTTAATATTTCCACACAGTGGATAACACTAGCTGATAACAATCCAACAGATAAGAGGGTCCTACTGTTCTTAGTTCTGAGAAAGTACATACTGGTTGCCAAATAAAAGTCAGCGGGGGGGGGGAGAGATTTACTTTGATACTACTCAATCTTTAATTATGTAAATTGCTGCATCAGACAGAGAGATTGTTAGTAGAGTTTTTAAATATCAGGGCTTACACAACATGCCTGCAATCATCACTGCATATAAGTCAGGTGATCAAACAGGAAATTGATAATTAGCAGCATCCTATTGACTGACAATGTCACTAGAAGCAGCAGATTACCAATAATTAAAGTGTTCCCGCTTTGATCTTGGGGCTTACCAGACTTGCCCACAACGAGATTGATTGTGGTTAGCTGCAGGCAAGGCATGTAATTCCCTAAATCAAAGGAAGAATTCCCCTTCTGCTGGTAGCATCACTGCCCTTAAACAAATGTACCTCGTAATTTACACTACAGGATCTTGGCCACTACATAATTCGTGTTCAGATTCAAAACTTCACCCCTATAAATAATTTTAGAAATGAATACGAGCATTATAAAAATCCGGTTTTTGAGTTCAAGTAGTTCTTTTCCTTATCCAATTATAATCTCATTAACACCCTTTTAGCTATATTCCTTTACACATTAATCATACCAGCCCACTTAGAGTGCAACCCTATACATCTGAGCCAGAGGCAGACATCTGACGTCACGGCAGACAACATCGCCAAGGCCAGCAGGGAAAATGGGACTTCCCTTTTGAGGTTTGAAGCAAAGCTGCAACCTCAGAAGGGGGACTCCCTGACCTTGAGTTCCCTTCTCATGGCCACTCAGACCCACGGCACATGCTTCTGCAAGGCCTGCCTCTACAACAGATTGGGATTGATCCCGTCCCTGGGGTCACGTACAGCTTTCTTGTGGAGTTGTGTTCTTTTTTTAGAGTCCCCAGGTCCTTCCAAAAATATTTTCAAATCTGTTTTCTATTTGTTTTGACTTTCTAAAGAAAAAATGAGAGAATCACCCCCCCACCCCCACCCCAAAAGAGGGCTCCATTCTTGTCTTATAGAAGGACTATCTTGTCACACAGTTGTTTTATGAAAAACACTTGTGGTTGTTGCCAAACGGAATTTACTTTTCCACGCCAGAAGAGGTCTTTTGTCATTTCAGAGTCAGAACTTCAACCCCACAGTGAGTAGGGAAGGCATGAGTGTATTTGAAAGCACACATTCTGTTTTTACATTAGGACCCCCATGTCCAGTGGGGATTGGCTCCAGGCCTTCCAGTGTATAACGAAAACTGTGAATTAGAGGGAACATCAAAAAAAAAAAAACCCAAAAACTGCTGTTTTGTGACAGTAACTTGCTTTACGGCTGCTGTTTTGTGACGGTAGCTTGCTTTGTGGCTGCTGAATTATTTATTTAATTTTCCCCCTCTGCCAACCGTGGATAACTTCATCAGTGGTTAATGAATTAGTGGATATGGGGGGGCCTACTGTAATTAAATGCATCACAAGCCTTGAAAAGGTTTGGACGTCTAAGGTGAGATGCGATGCATTCCTTGGAAGTCCCATAAGATTGTAAAGTCATTATTTCCAAGCAGAATCATGATTCCATTTAATTCCACCCCAAATCCTAATCCTTTTTCCAACCTAAATGCAAGGAAATCCCAATGTGAGATTGTGGCAGTATTCCTGCCAAGAAAACTCCATGGACATGGTTTCACGAATGTAACGACACAATTGCATTAGAAACTACATGTTCCATTTGTTATTAGAATACAAGACTGTCTTCAATGTTTTATTCCTCTTCCCCTGCGACAGTAACACTAAATTTCCAATCAGGGTTGGGGAGGCAGCTTGCAACCCAACATGGGAATTTTTTCCCCTCTTTTTTGGATGCCTCTTGCCAATTATTCTCTTTTATTTTCGCTTTTTTTGTTTTTTTGGTGCTTTCTTGTTCTTTTAACCTATTGTAAACCGCCCAGAGTAACTTTGGAAGACAGGCGGTATAAAAATATAATAAATAAATAAATATAATAAATAAATAAATAAATAAATAAATAAATAAATAAATAAATAGGTAGGCGTGTCGTCCCCCCCCCCCCGAAGGCATCTAATAGAGCTCCCAAAGATCTGCAGGAATCTCTCCAGCCAGACTTCTGGGGGTGGGAGGAGTGGTGGGTTTAGGGGGTAAAATTCTTTCAGGTTTATGTATATTCACATTCAGGTGAAAAAAATAATAGCATTTCCTAGACTCAATGAAGACCGAGGAAGTGGCTAAGCTCCCTGGGAACGGCAAAGCACAGGGGCATGTGGTAGCATCCCGAGAGTCGGCACCGCATAAGGACCATACATTGCAGGCAGATGACTGGATCCATAATGTGGTTCTCATATAACTTAACCTCACCCTGACCCTTCCACCATCTTCATCATGCCCAAGAGAAGATGTTTCTCAGTTCAAGGTGATCACAGACACCTGAAAGGATCAGATTCAAGATTTTTTAGCTAAACCTCCAGGAGTCTTAATGGGGGAATTCTTGAAGACTTTGGGGATCAAATCGCCAACATGCGCTGGATTATAGAGAAAGCCAGAGAGTTCCAGAAAAACATCTACTTCTGCTTCATTGACTATGCCAAAGCCTTTGACTGTGTGGACCACAACAAACTATGGCAAGTCCTTAAAGGAATGGGAGTGCCTGACCACCTTATCTGTCTCCTAAGAAATCTATATGTGGGACAAGCAGCAACCGTCAGAACTGGATATGGAACAACTGACTGGTTTAGAATTGGGAAAGGAGTATGACAAGGCTGTATACTGTCACCTTGCCTATTTATATGCAGAGTACATCATGAGAAAGGCAGGTCTGGATGAATCACAAGCTGGAATTAAGATTGCCGGAAGAAATATCAACAACCTCAGATACGCAGATGATACTACTCTAATAGCAGAGAGTGAGGAGGAATTAAAGAACCTCTTAATGAGGGTGAAAGAGGAGAGTGAAAAATGGGCTGAAGCTCAACATCAAAAAAACTAAGATCATGGCCACCGGTCCCATCACCTCCTGGCAAATAGAAGGGAAAGAAATGGAGGCAATGACAGAGTTTATTTTCTTGGGCTCCTTGATCACTGCAGATGGCGACTGCAGCAACGAAATTAAAAGACGCCTGCTTCTTGGGAGGAAAGCAATGGCAAACCTAGATAGCATCCTAAAGAGCAGAGACATCACTTTGCCAACTAAGGTCAGGATAGTTAAAGCTATGGTTTTTCCAGTAGTGATGTATGGAAGTGAGAGCTGGACTATAAAGAAGATTGATCGCCGCAGAATTGATGCTTTCGAGCTGTGGTGCTGGAGGAGAGTCTTGAGAGTCCCCTGGACTGCAAGGAGATCAAACCTATCCATCCTGAAAGAAATCAACCAGATTTTGAAGCTGAGGCTCCTGTACTTTGGCCACCTCATGAGGAGAGAGGAGTCCTTGGAAAAGTCCCTGAAGTTGGGAAAGATTGAAGGCAAAAGGAAAAGAGGACGGCAGAGAATGAGATGGTTGGATGGTGTCATCGATGCAACCAATATGGATTTGACCAAACTCTGGGAGGCAATGGAAGATAGGAAGGCCTAGCGAGCTCTGGTCCATGGGGTCAGGAAGAGTCGGACATGACTGAACGACTGAACAACAACAACCTGTATCAGTTCCAAAATCCCCACGCTTATGGGGCAGAAGAGAAATGCCAGTGAGAAACTGAACACTTGGGTGTTTTTTCACAGATCCCCCTTAGACTTCTGATATGTCCCACCTGCCTAGGATCCCTACCCCACAAGCCCCCTTACCTGCTATTTGGGAGCTACACAAACTTGCGTCCCTTCCGACATTTCCAGAATCCACTGTGAACTGGGTTCCTAGGGGTGAAAAGATGTTTAGCACGGCTGCAGTGTGAAGAGGTTTTGCTGAGCAGTACCTGAGCCTCCCTGTCCCTTCTCCTTGTCCATTTCATCCCTTGTAGGTCCATCAGGGATGATCTCAGTCAAGTCCCGGGTGCTAAACTTGGGGAAAGGTTGTTTCTAGGTCTGAATCCAATCGTCAGTCCCCATATAAGTCCATATACGGATTAATTACTGGACATAAATCCCCCCACCCCTTATTTGTTCAGTCTATTCTAGCTAGGAATGACCCATAAGATTCAGGCTTTTGAAGTGTAACTTCCAGGGGCCAAAATCCCGTTGCTTAGCAGAGTCAATGGCACTAGAAGAAGTCCATGGAATCAATGGGGATTTCATGAGTCAATTTCTCTGCATGCCCTATGGAGTCAATGGGTCTACTCCAGTATAATTTGCTATGCCAAACAACAGGGTTTTTGGCCTATATCTTAACAGCCAGAAGATCTAAGCTAGGGCTGTCCAAACTTTGGCCCTCCAGAAGTTTTGGACCACAACTCCCAGAATTCCAATCCTGTACTGCCAATGAGAAAAGACTGAGGGAGTTGTGGTCTAAAACATCTGGAGGGCCAACTTTTGGACATCACCGATCTAAGCTCTAATAAAAAAAAATCACTTCTGGTCTCCTCTCAGGTGTCTTGGAAACATTTGTATGATTACAGCAAGTTAGGGGGTTCTGGGATTTGTAGTCAAAAAAGGAACTGGTAACAAGGCTTGGCTGGGTCAGGTCTGGCTGTTATAACTTCCAAACTTGGAACAGCCCAAAAGTAACTTGGTTTTGAAATAAACTCATCCCAGCCCAAATGGAGTGGCCCTACCCCACATGCCTTCTCAAGACTATGTTGATTGTGATTGTTTGTTTTGGTAACAAGAAGAAATGTGGAGGATAGGTCATGGTGGTGGAGGGAAAAGAGACCACTGGAGCCCAACTGGTCCCACCAGTTTGCCTACTGGTGCCCGGGCCATAAATGTATCCCTGGGGTTCTAATATTCCCTCTGCCATCACCTTATCCTCCCTTTCAGCCACCGTTAAGGGCTAGAAACTTACTTTCGGTTTAAAGCTATAGCCAAGAGTCTTGGTGGGTTCTGCTTTGCCCCCAGCACTAATTTCTGACCCCGGCTGACACGAAGGCAGGAGTGCCAAATACAGGCAGTCCTGTTCGCAGGGCCTCTTGCTAGGATGTAGCTGCTGATGCTTGAGGAAAGTCATCTGATGGTGGAAACTTTGCCCACAGTCCAGGCATTTGAAAGTCTCCCGAGAGTGCACCTTCTGGTGTTTGTTCAGGTCGGACCGGTCCCGGAAGCTTTTTTCGCAAGTGCTGCACTGGAAGGGCTTCTCTCCTGTATGGATACGTTCGTGAGCGATGAGGTGAGATTCGTAGCGAAACGTTTTGCCGCACATGAAGCAGAGATGCCTTCGCTCAGGGTGGGAGGGGTGCTCCTTGCACATAACCGGGTTGTCCTTCCCCTCCTTGGGGGATTCGCCCTCTGCTCCTTCCGGCTGTTTCCACGGCCACGTCATAAAATGGGGTTTTTCCTTAAAAGCTTCCCCCCTTTGGCCAGGGGTCCCTTGCAGCCTTTCAAATAATGTCCTACATGATTTCGTGGGAGGAAAGGCCTCGTGGACTTCGCATTCCTTGGCCGAGGCCTCGTCGTGGGCTAAAACAAACACAGGACACATGTGCTAGTCAGGAGAAGGCAGGTTGTAATTAGGTCAGAGGAGGGGGGGGTCTTGGGATCCCAATATGGCTGCCACGCTCATGATGCCAGAGGCATTCGAGAGAAAACTAGACAACCTTCTGTCACATATTGCGTTGGATTGGAGTCTCGCATCAAGTAGAGCAGGCATGTCCAAACTTCGGCCCTCCTGATGTTTTGGACCACAACCCAGAATTCCAAGCCTGTATTTCCAATGGCAAAGGACTGTGGGAGCTGTGGTCCAAAACATCTGGAGGGCTGAAGTTTGGACATGCCTGAAGTAGAGGGTTGGACTTGATGGCCTTTCAACTCAGCTATTTTTATGATTCTATATTACCATCATTTGGTGAATTCCTAACCTTGGTATAGTAATACCTCGTAAGACGAATGTCCCTTACAACAAGAAATTCATAGGACAAATGTAATTTCCAGGGATAGGCAAAACTCATAAGACAATTTTTCCTTCCTATTTGCATTTGTCTTTGGTTTTGACACAGCAAAAGGGGCTCTCAGACCCCCTTTGCTGCGTCAGAATCCCAGGGAATCCCCTTTGATTTGGATGCAGCAAAAGGGGTCTGAGAGCCCTTTCGCTCCGTCAGAATCAAAGGGGATTCCCTTGGCTGCAGCGCTTTGAATACCGCCCGCCCACCATAGCAAGCCCCTCGCTATGGCGGGCGCGCAACTTTCAAAGACCTGCAACCGGTGACACCTCAGCAGCAGCACTTTGCAAAACCTCCTGCCCACCATAGCGAGGGGGTCACTATGGTGCAAGGGCAGTTTTCAAAGTGCTGCAGCACCTTGAACCCCCCCCCCCCAGGTAGTGGAAATTTCTATCCTGCCTTCCCTTCCCTGCAGCTCACACAGGGAAGAAAAGGCAGGATAGAAGCTGCCCCCTCTTCCTCCTCTTCATCTGAGTGTCTGCATAGAGACATGGGTGAAGAGGAGGTGGCTGCCCCCTCAATCACTGGCAGCCAAAGGCTGCTCTCCGCACCCTCCCCAGCTTATTTTGACAGGTCAGACCTGTCAAAATCAGCTGTCTGGCAGGGCTACGGAAAGCAGCCTTCTGCTGCCCTTGACTGAGGGGGGTTAGGACAGCCTTCCCATAGGGATGCACTGAAAACCTATTAATCCGTTCCCTTTGGAATGGATTAATTGGTTTTCAATGCATCCCAATGGAAACTGTGCCTCATAAGACAAATGATTCATTAGACAAATGGCCTCGCAGAACAAATTAAAGTCGTCTTATGAGGTATTACTGTACATGTATTTTTCTCCATTATAACAGGGAGAAATACTTAGCAAGAATTCTGAGGTAAAATGCATTGCGTCTTAATTGTAATGGACTGTACAGTCTTTCCGTACTGTAAGCCGCCTTGGGTCCTTTTCCAAGGAGGAAAGCAGGGTAAAAATGCTCAAAAATAAATAAAAATAAACACATATGTAGATCCCAAGGCCTTGCCTAATACTGATCTGATATTGCCTGATTTCGGAAGCTAAGCAGGGTGGGCCCTGGTTAGTACTTGGATGGGAGACCACCAGGGAATACCAGGTGCTGTAGGCACCTGGATTAGGAACTGGTAAGCCACTTCAGTATTCCTGCCAAGAAAACTCCATGGACATGGGGTCACAAAGAGTCAGTCACGACTGTAACAATGCAACACAACACAATACTGGAATGCAGCCCTCCCTTTCCCAACTTTTTTATACAAAGTGAATCTTGACCTTGGTTAAACAGCATTTTCTGTCCTTCTATGGCAGAACACCTAGGCTGAGACTTCTGTGGAATTTCTAGTCACATATCTGAGGCCAATCAAGACCTAGAACGAGAAAGGAACAAAATAACGCCACTCCCAATACAGGCCAGGGTGGCCTCAAGGTGCTGAGGCCTGAAATATAACAGGTGACTGTCCTGAATAATACACCTCACAGGACTGTTGGGAAAATGCTGTTGGGAAAAGGATGAGGAGAGCCACGGACACGGCCATGACCTCATCAGAACATAAGTGGGATACAAATGTAACCAATCATGAAACAAGCACAGGTGGTAGCATTAAAAAAATCAATAAATAGAGCACTTCAACAAGCCTTCTATCAGGCGAAAAGATTTGTTTTAAATTCACAACACACCTTCCTTTTCAGGCAAGCTTTCCCTGAATGAGGGACCACCTACTATGTGATATATGGATTACCACGCATGATTACATTGACTGATTTCATAAGAACACCAGTGTTTCCCATGTTAGTTTCCACCCCTCATATTGGAATTTTTCTTCTTCTTTTTGCATGCACTTTGCAGCTTTAATGTTACTAATTCCCTGTTCTTAACTTGAATATGTCTTAAATGTTCTGGGCTGTATAGTGTCCCTCATTATTATAAGCCACCTTGGGTCTTTTTCCAAGGAAAAAGGTGAGGTAAAATATTCAAAATAAATGAATTCTAAATCAAAGAAAGCTACAGCACCTGCTGTTCCCTGGTGGTCTCCCATCCAAGTACTAACTGATGTGATGTGAACAAAAGACAACGCACACTTGAAACGCCTAAATTCCAATTTGAATACAAGAGTTCTAATGATAAACATAGCAGGACCCCCCACATCTGCAGGGGAATGGTTCCAAGGCACATGCCCTGAGGATCCTTAAAACAGTGGATAATAGCAAATGCTCTCTCTGTGTGTATGCATGTGTTTTTAATGGTAAAAGAGACAGAAAAGAAAAATTACTTTCACGCACATTACCAGAACTCGCCACTAGAGGGAGAAATCATACGGAGTCTCCCCTAATAAGTATTCATACCAAGGTCTTTCACTCCCTCTAGTGGCTGGTTGTGGTAATATATGTGAAAATAGTGTTTTTCTGGGTTTTTTCTTTTAATATTTTAAATATTTTTTAATATTTTCAGACGGTGGAAAAGGGAATCATCCCATGGACAAGGGTGTCCTATTCTATATAGCTTGAGCATGTGATTGTGAAGAAAATGAACAAAAGAGTTAAAAAACATGGCAAAATGAGAACTGTATAAGACAGAACTATTTGGCTTTTAATTTTGTTTCATTTAATACTGTAAGCCACCTTGGATCCTTTAGGACAGGCATGTGCAAAATTCAGCCCTCCAGATGTTTTGGACCACAACTCCCACAGTCTTTTGCCATTGGAAATACAGGCTTGGAATTCTGGAAGTTATGGTCCAAAACCGAAGTTTGGGCATGCCTGCTTTAGGAGAAGAGTGGCATATTAATATTTTAAATTAATAAATTTTAAAAACCAAATAAACTGCTCCAGTAATCCAGCCAAAGTTCATCCCCAGTTATGACACCAACAGGGGCTTCTGTGGATCTACTAATGGCCTGGTTTCCTACCAGGAACCAAGGGAAATTATTTTAAGTTTCTAGGTCTTTTTGAGGTCTCTTCCTCTTCCTCTTTCAGGCTGGCTTTTGCTGCCTCTCCTTTACCGTTCCGTGCTCCCGCTACTCCTCTCCTAGCAAAATGTGCCTCTGCTTCTCCCTCACCTTCACACATGCTTCCAGGACTCTCTCTTTCCTTTGCCTCTGGAAGATCAGAGAGTGGAGTCTCCACATCTGGACCAAAGCTGCAGAGGACATTGGGATTAGGAAGCATAAATCCTAAGGAAGGGAAAAGAATTGAGGGGTGGGGGTGAGGAGATAAGAACCAAGATCAGATGAACATTTCTAGGCAGGTTGCATTCCTGCTAGATTAGTGCTCCTCACATGAACACAACAGTGGGTTTCTGATAGAAAGAAAATCAGTTGATCTCCCACACAGGGATATGGCTCTTCTCCTTACATACTCCCCCACTAAGTTCTGTACATACCATTACGCGTGGCATAAGAGTTTGGGGTGGTAAAAGGGGAAATCCAATGCATCTGAAAGGCCAAGTAGGGCAGAAGAGGAGTTCCAAGTAATCTCTGAAAAAGAAAACTGGCCAAAACAAAGTTCCCTCTAAGCTGCTTGGCCATGCAGACCTCTAGTGCACTACATACAGGGTTTCTCTCTCACACACACACCCATCACTACAACAAAATCCACAGGAGTGGGAGATGCTGTTATCAGGGAATGCAAATTAGAGGGCACTGTTGTGCCTGAATCATATTACTGCCTATGTAAAGTGTGCGTAACTTGCTGTGGCCAATTGCGGCTAATTGACAGGCACTGGGAATGCATCTCAATCACCCAACTGCATACGTGACTGAGCACACAACCAAGATACATTCTGGGCACCCTGTCAATTACTCCAAGAGTTTCCTATGTATAAAGTGGTTCTCAGAAGTGGTTCTGCAGTCTTTCCTTCTGGATGACTGTCCAGGAGTCTCCATCTGATGTCCCAAACGAAGTGCTCAATGTTTTACTGGGGCAGGGGTGGGGAACTTTAGCCCTCCAGATGTTTTGGACCAATAGAATTCTAATCCTATCTTGCCAATGACAAAAGGCTCTGGAAGTTGTGGTCCAAAACATCTGGAAAGCCAAAGTTTTCCCACCCCTGGTCTAGAGTTAGGATTAGGGATGGGCACAAAACAGAAAAAAATTGTGTTTCATTTTGTTCCCACTGCGTTTTGTTTCATATCGTAACATTTTTTTCTTGAAACATTCGTTACTTACGAAACAAAACAAAATGAATCCACTGCAGCACTAGCACTCTAGCTGGTGTGGTGGATTCAAAAGCCTCTGGCAACCACCTCCCAGCTGATTTTGACAGCTCAATTCCAGCTAGGAAGCAGAGGGGCTAGGGGAAAAGGAGCAGCCAGGCAGAAGTAAATTCCCTGCCCGACTACTCCTTCCTCCACTACCACCCCCTCCTCCCAGGGGGTGTTTTGGACAGGGAGTGTTGTGGCCAGTGAGGTCAGCTCCCACTGTCTACAGCCCTCCCTGTCCAAAAAATCTACCTTGGAGGAGGGGGGAGCATGGGAGAAGGAAGGAGGCAGAGGTAAATTCAAACAGAGCATGAATTTACTGCTGCCTGCTCTGTTCTCTCATGCTCCCCCCACCTCCCAGGTGGGTTTTCTAGACAGGGAGTGCTGTGGGCAGTGGGGTCAGCCCCAGCTATCCACAGCCCTCCCTGTCCAGAAACACCCCTCTCTGGGAAGAGGGGGCAGCATGGGAGAAGGAAGGAGGCAGAGGTAAATTCAAACAGAGCTTGAATTTGCCGCTCCTTCCTTCGTTCTCCCTTGCGATCCCTGCTTAGCAGCTGAGGCTTTTTGACAGGTCAGGGTGGGGGGAGGGACACCCCCTTTCCACACTGTGACCTGTTAAAAAGCCCCAGCTGGTATGCGGGGGGAGGGGCAAAAGGCAGAAAAACGCAGCCAGGGGAAAACACTGCAGTCAAAATTTTTCTTACCTTGGGACTCCAAAGTAGGGGTAGCTTCCTCAAGCGATTTGAGGGAACCCCCTGAAATCCAGAAACATCTGGAAAGATTTGAGGGTAAGGGGATTTAATTATGAAGCTGTAAAGGGGCTTGGGGTAGTTAATTTGCAAAGTGTGCTGCGAGAGTGGAAGAAATTAGGGAGTTAATACCATAGTGTAAACTCCCCGATTGCCTCCACGCTCCCAGCACACTTTGCATATTAACTACCCCCAACCCCTTTAGAGCTTCATAACTAAGTCCCTTTACCCCCAAATCTTTCTAGATTTCAGGGGATTCCTTAAAATCACTTCAAGAAGGTACCTTTGCTGCTTTGGAGCCCCCCAAAATTACTTAACTTGGGGCACCTAAGTAGCAAGGGTACATTTAGAAAGTGATTTTAGGGAACCCACTGAAATTTGGAAACATTTGGGGTAAGGGGGCTGAGTTATGACGCTCCAAAGGGGGTGCCCCTAGGAAAAAAACTTCTAATTCGAATCATATGGGAAGTAGAGGCAGCGCTATCACTTGCCCGATCAGTTTCCAATTCCAATTAGAAGGTTTTTTCCCAGGGGCACCCCCTTTGGAGCTTCATAACTCAGCTCCCTGAACCAAAACCTTTCCAAATTTCAGGGGATTCCCTAAAATCGCTTGCAGAAGGTACCTGTCATTTCCACTAGAATGAATCATTTCGTTCGGGGGGGGATGGTGTTTCGCTTTGTTTTGTAACGAAATGCTAGCTGCTGCTTTGTTTCATTACAAAACGATTCAGAAGCTTACAACATGACGAAACGGTGTGTATTTCGTATGGTGCCCATCGCTAGTTAGGATTGTAGCTTGGAAACAAAGTGTTACAAGTAACCACATTGCATTCTCTGCGCTTCTTTCCTGGAGGATCATCATTTACTGTTGTTACTACTGGATGGGTGCTACTGGGGCATCCCAGAATATGAGGAAGCCAGAGGTGCTCCCTTCCTCGTTTTTGACTTGAAGACAATGATGCCTTGCTGCTCAGTGCAGTACAGGACTTCAGGTGCTCCCAGCTGCAAGAGCAACTAGAGATGTAACATTTCTGGAAATTCTGAAGCTCAGAAAAAAACCTTTTTTTTTTTGGCCATGATTCCATCATGATGCATTGAGCCTGATTTCTTTTTTTAAATAGAAAAAAAAACTTTTTTCCATTCCCCCTGCCCAGAAAAAATGGATTTTTTTGGAAAAATTGAAAAAAATGCTATATTAGCACTCCCTCCCCTTTTACAGCTTGAAAGTCATACTGTTACTTTATGAACATAAAACATGACTATGGAAAATATGACTTGGCATAACATTATCACAACTAGCATATTATAATATAGTGTATCCAAACAATTATTACAATCAGAATTTACTTTTTATAAACCAATGTAGCTAAATCATTCAGTTTTCTGGAATCACATAAATGAAGCACTTACCTTTTTAAATTAAGTTAATTAATTTAATTTAAGTACAGTGGACCCTCGTATAACAATCGGTTTGTATAATATAAAATCTGTACAACATAAAAAATTCCAGAGTTAGGGAAAATTTGCTTAACAGAATCGCCTATGGGGTGAATCCATAAAACATAAAAATGATTGTGATTAGGAATTCCTCTGTTTTCAATGCATTCCTATGGGAAATTTGTATAAAGGAAAATTTGCTTAACATAATTTCATTTGGAAAGAATTAGTTCCTTTACACAAGGTACCATTGTATATACTTTTAAGTTATTTTTCAGAGAGGGTAGCTGTGTTAGTCTTTTCAAGAATTTCAGGCAAAAATCAAAGAAAAACAAAAAAAAGACACAAAACATGTGGCACCTTAAAGACTAACTTTCATATTTTAATGAAATGTGTCCACGAAATTTACATTAAAATATGAAAGTTAGTCTTTAAGATGCCACATGTTTTGTGTCTTTTGCTTTGTTTTTCTTTGATTTTTGCCTAAGTTGTTTTTATTGCTCTGTATTTTCTTCCAGTGCTTTGAGGCCTAGTGAAGAGGACAGAATGGAACCAAACATACCACCCACATGCAAAAACAAAAGTGAAACCTTTTTCTTTTTCTTGTGACAATAGCACCACCACTTAAAGGAAGAAATGCATCTTGTTCTTGCATTGGAGAGTTCAGTTTGTAACCTAGAACTTGCTTGTCCTCAGTGCACAGAAATTAGAATAATCTGATGCTATATACTGGTATATTTTTTAGAAAAGTTTTGGAAAACGTTAGAACACCCTGTCTTAAAATATTTTATTCATCATGTTCAAATAAAACATTCCATAATCATTTTTCTTTTTCTTTTTTCATTTTGGGGGGGGGGGGGAAACCAAAAAGGCTTCAGGGAAAAAACCCAGAAAAAACAGGTTTTATTCTGAATTTTTCCAGGTTTTTTGTTTGTTTGTTTGTTTCCCCCGGCCTTCACATCTTTAAGGACACAAATCAGACTAGAGCGATTGAGTTTTAGCCCCTCCAGGAAGTTCTGCAGGAAGCCACTTAAAACAAAGACAGTTTCGGTAGAGATTACAACCACTTTTTTCTAGTCTACAATTCAGTCAGCCCTTATTCTTACCCACTCCAAAGATCTGACTGACTGACTTTATTGCTACCATCTGGCCTGAAGGTTACTCTGGACAATTAACATTTCATACTCAGGATGGGCAATTTTCTGAGGGTCCAAAGACCAAATTTCTACCAACAGGATACACTGTGGGTGACATTTCCATCTTCCGAAACTTAAGAAACATAAAAACACTGAATAGGGAGTGAATTGATATTCTGGGGGCGTGGGGTGTTAGAGGTCTTCTAAAGGTGAAAAAGTGCCCCCCTCATGTTTTCAGCTAGGTCAGTTTCTGGGGCTCTGGTGTGCCCACCCCACCCTCAAACACTGGCAATGTAATAAGATTCACCTGCCTAGCATGTCTCTCTCACACAAACGCACTTCAGAGCCATGCCAGATTTATGGCACCAAGGACCAAACAGGATGAGTGCCACTCCAGTAGCGCCAAGAGCATCTACTCCTGTGTGGACTGAAGGCACTTGTCTACCCATCTTAAGCAACAGAACACACCAGACTCTCTGCTTAAACAAAAAAGATAGGGGAAAAAAGCAATTGACAATATTGTGTGGTTCCGGCGCAATGCTGGAGAACAGCTTTACAGACTTTGCGGAGCATCAGAAAGACAGTAGATGGGTTCCAGATTGAAGCAAGCCTCAACTCTCCCTAGAAACTAAATGTGACTCAACAGAGGCTATCTATCCCCAGACAAATCAGAACCACTTCACACCTCCACCAGGATGGCGCATCCTGCTAATGACCCATACTTAATGACCCATACTTAATGGTGCTGAACCCATACTTAATGGGTGCTGGAAAGGGTTAGCTGGATGTGGATTTCACACACACCAGGCCATTGTCCACCTAATGAGCCTATTCAAACCAGGGTGGGATGAAACCAAGGTGAACTACAAATTGGAAGCCTCCCACCAACTTTTCTTAGACTGAAGAAGCTACTTCAATGAGTAGTGAAACATTTCAATCCCACAAGAAAAGAAGTCCACTTGCCATGACTCAGTTCCCAGGCAGAGGCAATCATATTCATCATATCACGCATCACAAAAAAAGACTTGGTGGAAAGGGTAATAATGCCAGTGTACATGCAAGGTAGCAGGAAAAGGAAAGAGATTTGGGGGAAATTACGCATTTTGGGGAAAGACGCCCTAATGTATAAGACAACCCACACTTTTCCAACCCCAAATTACAGTTTTGCAAGCATGCAATTCTCCTTCAATTTTCAGTCTAACAATTTTAGACAAAAATATACTTATACATGCAAAAATACTGTACTTAAAAAAAAAATCCTCCTCCCCAAATAGGCTAAAAAGCATGGTGAGCAGTCACGATGTCTGGAATGTTCCAGGAAATGTAATGATATTTCCAACTTCTAATTGGGTGGTATTTTGGATTTTGGGTTATACAACCTCAAAAGGCTAAGATCCCCCCTCCCCCTCCAAAAAACATGGTTGGGGGGAGTGTTTTAGGGGGGAGGGAAGCTACAGTCCAAGAAAATGAAAATGTACATTTTAAAACTTACAAAGTTTTAAACGTTGGCCCGGCCCACCAGAACATCTCAAGGCCTATTGCTAAAAGTCACTACACCTAGGAAAGCTTGTCAAGAACGCCATCTGAACCGTGCTTTCTCAGTTGCTGGTTCAATATGGTGGAATTAGATTCCTAGCGAAATTAGGACTGTGGAGCTCCTCTCAGCTTTTAGGAAACGTTTAAAAATTTGGCTTTTCCAGGCTGCGTTCGGCGAATAATGGAGGTTGAATGTTTTGTTGGTTTTTGCTTTTCCTTACCCACTGTATTTTTGCCACCATCTCATACCTTTTATTGAACCCTTAACAGCTCTTCTTATTCAGTTTTATGTTCTATATGTGTTCTTGCATTATGGATTTATTGCATTTGTTTTGAGATTCTATGTTGTGAACTGCCCAGAGTTCCCCTTGGAAAGTCGGCCGGTCTGTAAATACAATACTCCCTGGCCACAATGCGGTTCATATGTTACGGTCTCAAAATATTGCATTTTTTTTCTTGAGAGAAGCAGACTTCCAAAGAGAGGTTTTTAACCGCCTCCTGGCACCTCAGCAAACAGACCTGGGGCTGCTCCTGTCAGCTGCACCTGCAAAGAGAGGTTTTTAATCTCCTCCTGACAGCTGAGGTGCCAGGAGGGGGTTAAAAGCCTCTTTTTGCAAGTGGAGCCGCAGGAGCAGCCCTTGCTGAGGTGTCTGTATTTCGCTTCCAAAGAGAGGCTTGTAACCCCTTCCTGACAGCTCAGCAAAAAGAGCTGGGGCTGCTCCATCCCGCTGCATTTGCAAAGAGAGGTTTTTAACCAACCCCTAACACCTCATCAAACTGACCTTGGGCTGCTCGGCTGCTGTTTTAACCCTCTCCTGACATCTTAGGAAACAGACCTTGAGCTCCTGACAGCAAGGTTTCCTGAAGTGTCAGGAGGGGGTTAGAAATCTCTCTTTGGAAACGTAGCCAGCAGGAGCAGCCCAAAGTCAATTTACTGAGCCATCTGCATTTCGTGGATTTTCCTTTATCGCAGGTGGATCAGGCACTAAACCCCCACAATAAGTGGGGGAGTACTGTATAAATAAATAAAAATAAAAGTTTTACCATCAAGCCCCACCCACCAGGCTCACCCCTCACCCTACCCAGTGAAGTCAGTAATAAACTATTTCCTCACTTGTCTGCAGACTCCTGTGTCTAATAAGTTGAAAGCTGCAGCTGAAGCTTTTCCCACAATCCGGGCATTCATAGGTTTCTTCTGTGGTTGGGTTCGCTACTTGTATGAGTAGATCCAAGCACTCAACAGTTCTGTCACAATGGGGGCATTTATCGTTTCCTCCAAGCTGATCGGTCTCTTGGCTACCTGTAACCCAACTACAATCCAAGCTTTTCCCACACTCTGGGCAATGATGGGGTTTCTCTTCTTCGTGGCACCTCAAATGTTTTACCAGACCCGTCCTGTAGCGAAAGCTTTTCCCACAGTCGTTACAATGGTAGGGTGTTTCTCCTGTGTGGATTCTCCGGTGCGTGTTGACATCAGTGCTCTGCCTGAAGCTTTTCCCACACTCGGGGCATTGATAGGGTTTCTCTCCTGTGTGAAGCCTTTTATGTCGGACAAGGTGCGAATTCCTCTTGAAGCTCCTCCCACATTCGGGGCAGGGATACTGCTTCCACGTCACAAGGTTTCTCGGATGGGGCCGGAGTTCCATGAAAAAATGTTCCTCCCCAGATGGAGTATTTATCCTGCTTTATCTTCTAGGGACTTTTCAATTTCTTCTATAATTGGAGACGGAAAAAAATCCCTGGCTGCAAAATGTACTTCTTTTTTTTTAAAAAAAAAAATGTATTTGAATATTACCAAAGACTTCTGAGTAAAATCTTAGAATATAAAATACAAACCTCAAAGCAGAAACTAGGACAGAAAAACCCAAAATGTGCTACTGAAAGCATTCCTGTGCATTGCTAAAAACAACCAGTCTCTTTTCCTGCAGAGAAAAATTAAAAGCCAAATCGTTCCCTGACTTCAGTTCAGGCATTTGCTAAGATAAAGGAGTGCTCAATATTGGGCTCTGACCCACATCTTCTATTCCTTGGGATAGACTTGTTCATTTTCAATGTGCCAAAGAAGGGCTCTTTCCTATTATTTTGGTCCCAGAAGAGATACTTAAATCTTTTCACCTCCCAAAAACGTTGCTAGGTATTTGTAGGAGTGATACACAAAGCACCTATAAGCATTTTTAAATACTTCCAGATCTGGATCGGACTTGAGTGTTTGGTCTCACAGCCCCGTCTCACAGTGGATATGATGTATGTTTCTCAAAGTGTGTCTTTCAAATCAACTTTCACTTGGCTGATGTTCTAATCTACTGGTTTCTCCACTTGTTCCTCAGTCCCTCTATCACCACAACTCTTCTTCAGTACTGCTATAGTGAGAATGAGGAGTATATCTGCGCAAATACATCCTTGCTCTTGAGGATTATTTTGGACTGTGAGCTGGAACACAAAACAGCAGCAAGTTATGAATTATCCTGTCCCTGTCTCCTCAACCAACCCATGTACCAAGTGCCAAATAAAGATTACTGAAGCTTTCTTCACAAATGTAACCTGCAAAAAGTTTACAAAATAGTGGTGGATTGGCTGCAAAGGGTAGTGTCCTTGAGATACACCAAGATTACTTTTCCCTTTCAAAACATTGTGAGGAGAAAGCCTGTAGTAGCTAAAGGGGAAGGGAGACCCAGGCAGGCACTTCAAACATCCCTCCAGGTTGCACCACAGAAGAGAATCCTAAGGACCATGGAGTCTAACACACACACCCTGGCAAAGAGGAAATCCCACAACTTTATGCCTCCTTGACAGATGGTCATCCAGCTCGTTTAGAAGCTGCCAATGAAGGGACATCCACCTTGGTAAGTCCATTTCACAGGAAGACAGCACTTAGGGTCAGAAAGATCTTCCTCATATTTCATCCCACTGGCTAAACATTTATTTAATAGCAGGAAATACAAAGCCGGTTTGACACCTGTATTAGCAACCATGTCAATGCTACTCATCCTTCAACTCGGTCATGTGGCTATGGGGCTACACAGGAATGGACTTGGCAAGATATTCAAGGAAGTCTTCCAGATTTTTTTTTTAAATTTACATGGGGGAGGCATGTAAAAAGGTTAAACAAGTTTCTTATAGGATATGGGTGTGGGCAGAAAAATGTATGGTTTTGAGTTACCATCATAACTGGATCAGGTCCCCAAAGCAGAGCAATCCAAAAAAGGCAATGGATGCACTAGAGTGTGCACAGCCTAATGTATGCAATTGGAACATTAAGACTCCCCCTCCCTCCCATCATATATAAAGATGTAACACAGACATGAGTCTGTACCATGTGTCTGTACACGGACTTGCATCCATTTCTTTTTTTTAAAAAAAATTGCAAGCCACTTGTGTCCTTTAGTTGGGCTAAAAGCGGCCTAGTCATAGAAGCCAACCAAATTACATGTATCATATATACATAAAGAGAAAAAGAGAGAAAAACATCACCCTGAGATCAGTCTGCTAGTCCTAGCAGTGGTGTCACGTTTTGCCCCTACTTGGCACCCAAGTCCTACACCTTGTGCAGGGGAAGAAAACCTGATGCCCTGGCAAAAGAAACGCTAGCTTTCAAGGAAATCATAGAACTATAGAGTTGGTAGGGACCTCAAGGGCCATCCAGTCCAACCCCCTGCCATGCAGGGAACCCCATTACAGGACACCCGACACATGGGCCATCCAGCCTCTGCTTAAAAGGAGACTCCGGGTGGGCAACCGGACAGAGTGAGCCTGGATAACCGCCACCATCGTACAAGGAAGCGATCCTCTGAAAGCTGCCCTGGGGCCTCCCGATTCCAGAACACACCCTGCCCAGGAGCACCGATCATGGCCAGGGCTCCTCCCCACTTGGAGCAAGAGCGGCGCTTGTTTTCCTCCTCTCCCCCCCTTCTTTTTTCACCCCCCACCTCCACCCCCCCCTTACCCAGCGGTGTCAAGAAGGGACCTGTGAAAACTCTCCGTCCTACCGGATCAAGTCTTCGGAGAGACGGCCAAGGCTGCGCCCTTCTTCCCCCCCTTCCCCTTCCCCTTCCCTTTTCCCCTCCCTCACTCCCCCCGCTTCCGGCTGCTAGGCGCGCGCTCCCGCCGGAAGAGCCCGGCGCGGTTCCCACCAGGGTCCGGCGCGGAGCAAGCGAGGCTCAAGGTCTGTCGCCAGCGCGCCACCACGTGACACGCGGGCGACGTTCGGGGCGCAGGAGGGGAGGAGCCAGAGCCGCTCGGCCAGGCGTTGTCTCGATGGACGGAGGGGGCGGAGACACAGGCGGGGAAGCTCCGCCCCCTTCCACGCGAACAGGAAGGAGCGCCGAAGCCAGATCGGCGAACTCTCGTCCCTCCCCCGTCGGCCGCAAGTCGGGCTCCTCTAGTGGTTCCTGTGCAGCCCTTCCTGAAGGCGACGCGCATCAGCCCAGGAAACGACCGCAAGACGAGAGCCACGAAATGGCCGCCGCTCTTTAAGGGGAGGAGGTCGGGCCTCAAGGAGGGCGCTTATTGACAGACAGACAGACAGACAGACAGACAGACAGACAGACAGACAGACAGACAGACAGACAGACAGACAGACA